>RJWH01000454.1:145280-545625 GCA_004363575.1 Solenodon paradoxus | reverse complement strand
TTCACCAGGGCACATCAAGAGTACATGCAACATTTACTTTTTAGCCTACAAAACTTCAAAAACGTAAAATCAGTTTTTGACTGTAGAAAAGATTTTATTTAATATTAAACATTTATCTAGGATTTTTCCCTGCCCGTATTGGTAACCTGCCAAGTGAACAGGCACCATTTGGGAGAACAAACCAATATATCCAAAATAATCACAGAACGATTAGTTGTTATTCTTTGTGGTACTGTCAGTGCAATAGAAAGTCAGAAGAGAAATAGTTCAGGGTAGACTGGAATATTTAGAGAATAATTCATGTCAGGATTTAAAAAGGGCCTTGACCTTGAAATTTAAGTCAATGGGATAGAGGAAGGGCATTGTAGGTGGAAAGTTGGGACTAGTTCAGTGAAAACAAATCATACATGGTATAAATCCAACAAACTAATTTTGTTAACTTCAAAGAAAGAAAATATAAGGTGGAATAGAGATTTGTATCTAACAAGAAATGGACTTACAGGATTTAGACCTGAGTCAATCAATTTGCAGATAATATACTAAGTCATATATTATGAAAGCAGTGTTTTAAGGTTAGTTACTATTTGGATAGATTCCCAGACAATAAAGATGTAATTTTGGAGAGAAGACGTTTTCTAGGCATATGAGTATATTGTTGAGCAAGGTTGAGTGCCTTTTTTTTTAATTGTTAAGTGGAAGTTTTTATTAATAAAGGTTTTTAATTCATATCATATCCATTTCTGATATTAAATGGGGTAAGATGCTCTGTATCACAAGAGATATCAGTGTATACTTTATTCTAACTCAGTCTTCTCAAATGCACTTGCTTGCTGTGTCTGTTTTGATAAGTAAAAGCCATAATTACCAGCTGTTTAGCTAAACGAAGTCATTACATTGGAAAATTATACAGAATTTTATCATTTGATCAGTAAAAATAATACCATACAAGATATAAATTTTTTTAGAAAATTTTATCATTAGGGCATTATACCTTTTTCAAAAGAAGTATAATTTATAGAAATTATGTCAGGAAACCATTTATCAAATACTAGCTTTAGCAGTTTTATTTAGCTAAAATGTTATTTCTATGTAAAAATCCATCATGAACCAACTAAATTTAATTTCCTTTTACAAATGTCCTCAAAATTCTTAAACAATATTACTCGCTTAAAAGCTCACATTATGAAAGGTTGTGATATTATTTTTATAGTTTATGTGCACATGTTAATTGGTTTCTTTTATAGGAAACCTGACTAGAAGTTGTATCACATTAAACATTGTAAAACAAAGGCAAAAACCAACTACTTTTAAAATAATACTCCTTATCAAAAATACCCTATATGCAACAATTGCAAATACCAAAGAAAATATTATTTAATGGTTGAAAATTGCTTGCTACAATATGTTTACTGAATTGTTTTTTAGATTGCAACTGCCATATGGCATCCAAAATAAGTATTTCTCATAAATACAAGCTGCAGAACAATCTGTAAAGTTATTTTAGATCACTCCTTTTTTTTCTAATACATTTTTTTTTTTCTTTCCCACCACCTCCAACTCCCTGCAGTGGCAAAATATTGCTAAACACATTAAGTACCTGTGATTTATGCTTCAGATCAAGATATCATTTGAGTTATTTTAAATGATTAACAACTCTTCATATAAAAAAGATGCTTTGTGAGCTTAGTTAACTTTAAAAAGTAGTTAAATTCAAATAACCTGACATATCATGCTTTAGTAATTACAGAACCATTATTTTGACATTGGCAATTTATTAGTTATGCAAGTAAGAAATGCTAAAAGAAATGAACAGCTGTTCTGTTTAGTTTAAAGTGTTTTCAGATTCTTTAATGACTTATTCTTTTCAATTAATTTAACTAGCCCACATGGTACAGCATGCTAAATCACAAAATACAGATCCAAGGAAGGTAATACCTTTCCTAAGTTAGCAAAACCTTGACAAATCAATATAGTACTTTTAATACAATAAAACCATATTTTTGTTGGCGTCATTATTAATTCAGTGATCATTTCTATTTCAGAATGTTATGTATCAAATTAAAACACTAGTTTTTAATAGTATTTTATAGAAGAACAAGTTAGTTTATACAAATTAATATGTCTTAAAATTATACAGTCTCTCCTTTTTAAAGCGAGTTTTCTTGTGCAAGCTTTTGAAGTGTACTGCAGCAGGCCAGCTATGTGACCATTAGAGGTAATGCTGCTTTGTTTTGGGGTTGGTCTAAAGCCAGGTGTGAAAGGCTTTACAACTCTACCTTATAGTGATGTAATAGACCAATACCAATTTCCAGGTACTTCTCAAAAACTGTTAAATGTTAGTGTAAATTCTGGACTCCTCAAAATTAAATGGTCATTAAAAGCACCACTTAGTTTTGGATGATCCCTATGTTTAGAGACCCTGCACCTCTTTGTTTTGATCAAAAGTTTTGCACCCTCCCTTTAGTTTATTAAAAAAATTCTAACTGAAATTTAGTTGTCTTTTTTAAATTGCAAATAAATATATTGCCAACTTGGAGAGATTTGGGGTCATAGTGTTGTACATTAACTTCCATTTCTCTGCAAATGCTGCTGCCACTATCAGTGTTCCTAACTTCCTCTCTCCAAGATCATCGATTCCTCAGTCTTAGCAGTTAACTTATGTGCCACTCATTCCATTGCTTCTTGACATTTGCTAGCTTTTGAAGACATCATACTTGCCACTAGTCCTTTGGGTAGCGCTGAAACTGAACTCTCTCACAGGTTTCTTGAGTCAAAACAGTTTTTTCTGAGTTCTGTGGATGTGGTTTGTATACAAGTTTTTTAATCTACTGAAACTATATTATTTTAAATGAAATATTAGATTTAAATTCCATCATTTTTTCCTACAAGATCAACCACAGAATGTTCTTTTACATATGTTTTGCTTCTTAATATACCAATAAGATTTCACAATGTGGGGGCTCCCTGGTGGAGTAGTGGTCAGGTCAGCCACCTCTGGAGAAGCGCAGTCCGCATCACAAGAACTTGTCTTGGTGTCCTGGGTCCTGTGGAAATAGCCAATATGAACAATTAAATAAAGATAAATTAATTGCTGCTTCTTCCTCTCTCTTCCTACCTACTCACCATTCCTATCTGCACTTTTCCTTTAAAAAAAATAAAAATAAAAAGTTTTTACAATGGAAGGCTGTCCCCACTCTGTGCTGTGAAGTCTTTGGCTATTCAGCTTTCCGGAGGGATCTGTATGTATATATGTATGTTAAGATTATATGTTAGTAATGTTTGTCATTTGACCCTATAGTCTCTGTGTAGCCTTTCATAAAATTATGTACTGAACCTTTACTTCCTAATTTGTAAATCGGTCGTGGTAATACTACCTCACATGGTTGTTTTGAGCATGAAATAGTAATATGGAAACATAGGGACAGAGTATACACTCGTTACTGTTAGTGTTCATCCCCTTTAAGAGTGGTTTATGTTCTCCTATGCTTTTTTCAGTTTGGCATAGTCACTTATTGAAGTTTCAACTTTCTGGCTGAACTTAGAGTGGAAGCATGGTGTGTTTGAGTTCGATGAAGTTTTTTCTTTATTAGTCTGTTAGATCTGTTTTATTACTAGTAGTCTTGTATGTGTTAGATGAGTGGTTTTCAGTCGTTTTGTACTACACATTCATCTCTCTATAGGTTTTATAAAGTTACCCCAAATAGTAGTTTGAAAAAATGTATTACACATGGCAAGATCAGAAAGTACAGGTGGAACATGTCACTGGTACTTATTAGCTTTTTGTATATAGTTCTAAAAGGATTGCGAATCATGGTTTTACTTGGTGTTGACAAATCTAATGAGCCTGTTTGGAACTTTTCAGACTTCATGGATCGCTTATCAAATTGTCATGGTTAGTTCCTGGAAATATGAGCTATTTTACAGATATAAATTTCAAACATCATATTTTAAATGTGGTATTTGGAACCTAAATTGTATAATTGTAAAATTACATGTGTTTCTAGATTTAGACAAGTTCAGTATATGGAAATTTGGATTTCTTTTTTTAAGTCTTTTTTTTTTTTTTTTTTCAGGAAAATGCAGGCAGGAATGAAGGTGAACAGAGGCAGGCAGGAAAAGAGATGAGGAAGAGGCACTTTATTTATTTTATTTTATTGTTCCTGCTGGCCTTGGGATTTGAACCTGGGACTTTGGAATGTACGTGGGCTGCCCCCAACCGCTGTGCCACCAGAGTGTGCTGGAATTTGGATATTCTTAAGCACAAACTTTTTAATACTCTTTACTTATCCACAGATTTTAATTATTATAATTGTTTTTATTTTTAATAATGCTGTATATAGAAATCTCTGTATATTTTAGGGGACTTTTATCATGACAATCATTACATTCTTATAACTACCTCAATATGAGTACGTTAATTGACTATAATTTTTTTTTAAATCCTTATTGTGGCTAGTAGTACAACATTTAGTAGTGGAAGCATGAAAATGTATAAAATCACTGCATGCTATTGGGGAAGAGGGGAAATTTCCTCTAACCTCTTTGAGTTCTTTTCAGCTTGTCAAATAACCAACTTAACATCAAACAAATTAGTAGAAGAAAATAGATTTAATTTTACATTTACATAACATTTATATAGAACCTATATAGACCTGAGGGATCTGAGGAAGGAAAGGTAAAAAAAATGAGGCAATATTTTGAGCTAAGAAATAGGATAGAGGCCTGGGGCTTCAAAGAGAGAAGAGGGGAACTCACATAATACAGAAAGAGTGAGTCAGTTGATGAAGATATAATTAGGTGTTTGCCCCACCATATAGAAATTATTTATATTGAAGGACTAATTTCTGATATAACACTAATTCTGGTTAAGACCCCAAAATTTACATTCTTTTAGATAGTTAAGGGACTGGTAAAAGTTTTTGTGAATGTGTAGGGCCTTAGTTGATTTCACCTTGAAATAATCCATATGCAAAAGTGGCACATTTTGGGAAGCTTGTTCTGAATGCCTTTAGTCCAGCCTTTAAAATGTTACAAGAAACTTCACGTTTCTGAAGTTAGTGCTGGATTTTTCCATCTCATTAAACTCATCTCTTATTCCTGAGAATAGAACAGCCCAGTTAAACAGCTCTGTTTCATTTCTGGAGGTAGTGATACAGGTGGGCTTCCAACATTAGGCCTATGATGCAAGTAATACGTATTTAATAAGAGCCATTTCTATGGAAACAAGAGAAAAGCAATGATTAATGATTGAAGTAGACTGTAATCACAGTTTCTGAGTTCTGTGGGCAGCCAATTGGAAGATTTTTAGATGTCAGACCCAAAGCATCTTCAGATGAAGTTGGTAAACTGATAGATTCACCTGGATTTCAGTTTCAATGTCTGATGATCTTTCTGAGTGACTCATAGAGCAACAGCCATGAAGATTGTCCATATTTGAATCTTTGTTACTTCTCTGAAGTTTATATCAAGGTGTTTAACTTTAACTTGTATGGCTTCAGAAAAAGGGCAGTTTTAGTTCTAAATGATTCTAAGTCAAAAGGATGGAAGAAAAACTGAAACTATTAGTTTGTGTTAGTTTGGAGAGTCATAGCCATATGTTGGAGGAAACTAGGATTCAGAATCTAGTTTATAGGTAGAAAATAAAATTCTCACAAATAATAAGAACTAGAATCTAATATCTACAAAGATATTTCTGAAACAATTTTCTCTCTATCATCATTCCAGTCTACCATTGATAATCACAGCAAAATAACTTATTTGAAAGTTTCATTTCAATAAACTTGACCTGTCTTTACAAAATGGAGCAAGAATAGCAATTAGTCATGAAACTTTTATTTTTTTTTAAAGGAAAGGTGTAGGCAGGAATGAAGGAGAGCAGAGGCAGGCAGGCAGAAAGAGAGAAGAGGAAGAAGTACCCTAGTCATTTTTATGTAGTTGTTGTTCTTGGATGTTTCCCCACCTAGCCTCGGGATGTATATGGATTACACTGAACTCTATTCCAGCAGGGTGCTACACATTTTTTATGAGGAAGAGAGCAGGCAGGAAGGAGGGCATGAGAGGAAGAAGCATTTAGCTAGTTAGTTGTTCATCTTGGTTGTATTCACCCTGTCCCCACTCTGCCACTCCCCTTCCTTAAACTTTATGTGGACTGTGTCACCACAGCCAGAAACTTAACTGCTGAGTCACCAGGACACAGTCTTACAGATGTCTAAGAATCTACTTTGTTGGAATTTTTCATAAATAATTTCAGATTGAACTTTTAATAGCATTTTGAGGCCAAGAAGGCATGCCTAGTTCTTGCCATCAGACTTTGCCTGCAATAACTATAGATTTGAGTTAATTCTTCTCTTCAGATTCCTCAAAATATCCTGAGTTTTCTGGGCCTGCCTGCAAGTGATTCTTTTAATACCTGGTTAACCTTTCTCTAAGATATCAGGCTGATGTTTCTTAATTGGCTTCATAAAGTCAATCTTAGTTCCTTGAAGCTGTCTGGTCATATCTAATATCTTAGTCTATGTACATTTTTTTCAAATATGACATTCTTGTCAAAGCCTTGGTGCAAACCGTTTTTCCAGTTGTGTCCTATTACACAAATTATTATTGAACTTACTCAAATAACCATGTTGCCATGAAAATAAACAATGTACTGAGAGTTTCCAAATTCTGGAGTGATCATGTAGGTATAATTTACTAAGTTGCTGTAGGTCATAGCTTAAAAAAAGAAAAATGTTTTCTTAAATATTGAAAAAAGCAAACATTAAAGAACTAGTGATATTTCAAAGTTATGAAGAGTTATAATTCTCATTATCTTTAGTCCCCTGAAATTAATTCTTGATCTTGAACTTTGTTAGCAATTTTATGAATCTAGTTTTTAACTTTCTTATCCAGTTCAGTTTTATGATAAACTTGCGTTCTATAGAATTTGTTGAAATCTTTCCCATGATCTCTGAAAATGAAACACATTGGTAAAAGCATCAGAGTAAATGATAAAATATTTTACAATGACCACGATTAAAGATTTGATGAGTACATCTAAAACTGTTTTGCAAATCAAAATTACCTCAATTTAAAAAAAGATTTGATGGGAATTCATTATTGTGATTGACAAGGAAATTTGGTTATTGCTATGACATGTTTAAAAATAATTAGAATAATATACTAGTTATAATATAGTGGGACATTTTAGGTGTCTAGGAACTTCATGTAATTTTAGAACACAATTAAGATATATATATATAGATATATATATATACACATATAAACTAAGAAGATTTAGCATCATTATTTGACAATGCTTTCTTTGCATACCAAGCAAACCTGATGAATTTGACATCTCTCTTTTTATAAGGAAAGAGAACAAATCTTAGACACTTGAGGGGCACACTGTGGGGAAAGTCTCATGATAACTAAGTCAAAGAGATTACATTTGTAAATTGATTTGGGAAGTTTTTCAAAAATATCAAAAGGTTTTAAATAGTTTACCAATTGAGATCATAGGTCACTGAAATAATACTTAATTACAACATATTGCAGAAACTAGATTTCTGTTAAACCAGACATTTTGCACAAAGATTTCATAAATGTAAAGAATTGTCACTCTTCCCACTATTTTTTAAAAAATTAGTCATTTTTCAAAATGCAACTTAAATATGCTTATATTGTGATTGAGATGTCTTTAAAATTTTTTTTGAAAAAGTAATGTAAAATACTTCACCTTTGTTGTAAATAAAATGGTTATTTTGAGTCAAGAGAAAAAAATTATTTTTCATAAATGTTATTTTTGCTAATATTAAAGTTTATTTTACATGTTAACATTTTTTAAATGTTGTGATCCTAATTTGAACACTGTAATCCACATTAAAAATAGCTCCGAAATTTTTAAGAGTATAAAGGGATGCTAAAACCAAAAAAGATTGACAACTGCTGGTGTAATATTTGGCTTTTTAGAAATTAATATATAATTGGTCTGCAGTACTATGTAATTTTCATAGCTTCACACCGCCATCAATATGTATATCATGCTGTGCACATCCACCTAAATTCCAGTACCATTCACCACTATTGTTTTGAAAGCCCTGCTACCCCAGGTTCTCTATCCCACCCCCACTCTTCAGATAAAAATGTATTTAGCTAAAACATTTTTTTCTCATTTTGGACTTTTAAGGTGTAAAAAAAAATTCTTTTGGACCTAATATAATTGCTCGCTGTTGGAAGTCTCAGTTTGATGTCTGTGTTAGAGTTCTGTGCTTTTGCAGGGTCCTTTTTAAACTTCTGAAATTGAAGGAGTTCAGAACCAGCCTCTCCAAATGTGCCACTTTGGCATGTGAATTATTTTGTATTAAAAGCAATCAAGACCCTCCAGACTCAAAACTTCTGCGTCTCCCTATCTGTATGGCAGGGCAAACATCTAATTATCAAACATTTGCTCTTCTTATCCGAATTACTCTTCTCCCTCTCTGAAGCTCCAAACATCTACCCCATTACTTGACTCGAGGGCATATAAATTCACTTATTTGTCATCCGGTCCTGTCATGTTTATGTGGGCTTCCTGTACATGCAGAATTAAACTTTTCTCCTCTTAACCTGTCTGCTATCAAATTAATTGTTAGACCATCTGAAAGAATCTTGAAGGACAGAGGAAGAACTCTCTACAAAATAAAATCAGGGTGACTGTAATAGCTCTGTCATAGAATTGACTATATAGTTCATTGTTCCATTAATTTTCCTGGATCTGTTGGTAAGTATTTGCTTTGCTTTAGAATCTTAACGCTTTTTGACAGGTTTTGTCTAAAGCATTCAGAACTTTGATCACAATGGACAAAGGAATTCTAGGTTAAATTTTGTTTAAATTCATTTTCTTTGAAACAGACTTACTCAGGACATTCTTTAGAAAGAACAGAACATTGGGTGCTTCAAAGCATAAAGCTCCATGGTTGTGTTCTCTCCCAGAAAAGAACAGTAGAAATAAGTATGTTTACAAATGATTTCAAGGAATGAATGAAGGGGAAAGTAAATGTTTGAATGTGGACAAGTTAAGTTAGCCAGTCTCAAGTTCCACCTTGTGTAATACTTTATCTTCTTTCTTTAGTTTAGCTAATAGCTAATCTATTTTACTAATTTTCCAGACCCAGCTTTTAAAATGATTATTCTAATGCTTTTCCACTTGTTATTTTTAATTGACTATTTTAGAGCCATTCTAAGTTTCTAGAAAAGTTGCCATAGGTAACAGAGTTCACATGTAGACTCCCCACCCGCCACATCCACAAGTTTTGCATCAGTGTTGTGCATTTGTCATCTCTGATGAATCAGTAGTGACACATGACTGTCAACTAAAGTTTATAATTTAGGGTTCAGTCTTGGTATCACACAACACTTGGCATTGATAATACTTTTGCAAAAATGTCTAATGCCATATATCCACCATTACAGTGTTACACAGAATAGTTTCACCCTCCTAAAAACTCATGATTATGGTAGCTTCAAAATAAGTTTTCAAGTTTGGTGGTGGTCCTCCTTGGTTTTGTTCTTCAGTTTTAGGTTGACTCTTCCAGTATTTTGCCTTTTTATATAAATTTTGATATCTACAGATAACTTGCAGGGATATTTATTGAGATTACCTTGACACTCTAGAGCAACTTGGGAACACCTGACATTTTAACAGTATTGTCTTGCTGTCCAACTCGTTAATATGTATTTTTCTGTTATATGTATTGATTTTTTTTCTGCTTTTCTTCCGTTTATTCTTTTAATCTCAGTGTTTAAAGAATTCTTTATTTGTAATTATGGCTATGAATTTTCCTTTGGAGGCGTCAGTATTTTCAATATAAGCTGATTTTCAAAAAAGGGATTTCTTTTGTGAAATGTGTATTTCTAGTTGTATTACATGATTAGAGAGTTTTATGTTCCTTTTCTGTTTTTTGAAAGTTAATGAGGTTTTCTTTGTGGTTTTTTTTTTCTTCATCTTTCTTTCCTGAGCATATGTGTTATCTCTATTTTACTACTCATCTTTTCGGTTTTTGCTTTTCTGCTTTGTCATCTTCCTTTGAAGGTGGCTACTCATTTAATTTATGACAGAATGGTTGCATTTTTTTCTTCTTTTGGATGACATTTTTCTGAATGATTTTTTTTTTCATAAATTATGTCTTCCTCTGCATCTTTATTTTTTTCTTAAAGAATTGATGTTGACTGTTACACATTTTTTAGAAATTGAGTTTTTCTGTGTCAATTATTAGAAATCAGCTCCTATGATTGCCAAAGAAGCAGGGGGTTGTGGAGGGAAAAGGAAAAATCACAGGGTCATGTTTTGGGTTCTAAATAGTTACATGTGACTGATGCATCTTCTCTGCGTACTCTCTAGCATTTTTCTTTTAGCCACTCTGACCCATGTGTGGTGATATTACATTTTGGTTTTAATTTGTTTTTTCCTCATGGCTAGTGATGGTAAACATCTCATTATGCTTATTTGCCATTTGTATCTTCTTGGTAAAATGTCTGTGTCACCCATTTTTTAAATTGAGTTATGTTTTTGAGTTTTAAGTGTTTATATATATGTATATTTTCTAATACTAGTCCAGTGTTGGATATGTGATTTGCAAGTATTTTCTCCTAGTCTTTCACATGAGTTTTTATTGAACAAGAGTGTTTAATCTTGGTGAGATATAATTTATAAAATTTTCCTTTTATGGATTGTGCTGTTGATTTCAAGTTTAAGCTCTCTTAGCCTTGTTCTTGATCTTAAAGATTTTCTCTATTTTTTTCTTACAGTTTTTTTTTTTGCTTTATGTTTAAGTATCATCTATTTGATTTAATTCTTATATATGATGTAAAGTTTAGGTCAAGATTTTGTTTGATTTTGTTTGTCTATAGATGTCCATTTGTACCAGCATTATTGGTGAAAAAGACTATTTCCTCTGTCGAATTACTAATTACCTTTGTCCAGAATTATTTGAGCATATTTGTCTGTCTTATTTCTGAGCTCTGTGTTCTGTTCCATTGATCTATGAGTTTTCCCTTCAGTAATACCACTGTTTTTATATCCCAGCTTATTCAAGATTCTCTGTTCTATTCCACTGATCTGTTTGTCCTTTTGACAAAACCGTATTGTCCTCCTTACTATATTTTTATAGTACATCTCAAATCAGGTAGTGTGAGTCTTCCAACTTTATTCTTCCTTCCAAAAATTGTTTTGGCTTTTCTAGTTCTTTTGCCTTTCCAAATACATTTTACAGTCAGCTTGCTTTTTTATGTGCAAAAACTCCTGGTGTAGTTTTGATTGAGGTTAGCTTGAACCTAAAGGTCATTTCAGAAAGAATTGACATTCTGTGTTGAGACTTCCAGTCCATCAACATGGTCGGTCTGCTTTCTTCAGTGTTTTGTCATTTAACATACAGATCTTGCATGTGTTCTGTTAGATATAATTATCTAACAGATCTAAAAAATCAAATATATATATATATTTTGATTATATATTTTGATATATATATTTTGATATAAATATATATATATTTGATTTTTTGGGCTTTATATGTGGTATAATTTGTTTCCACTTGTTAGAATATATTAATCAAATTTTGAAAGTTGACTTTATACCATTACCTTGATGAACTTAAGTAGTAAGTTCTGAGATACAGCCAATTTGTTTTTAAGAAATTTATAAACTGGGAATAGTTCTATAAGTTTATTTTCTCTGTTATAGATAAAATGTCTTAAACCTTGAATCAGGTGAAATTTTCTTTTCCTTATTTTTCCTTTAGCAATGTATATAAAATGTTTATCAGCTTTGCTAGTAGTTAAATGTTTGTTTGTATAGCCTGGTGATAGAGGTATCAACTAAAGAAATCTAACTTCAAAGATGGAGTCTGGTTTGTCCTCTTTTGTGAAATTGAGTAATAGTAATACTTTCTAGTTTTATGTAAAATTTTATTTATAGTGACATAGAATCATGAATTTTAGCAGAAGAGACTAGTCAGGATAGTTAATTTTATAACTTTCTCAGCTTTGAATACTTTTTCTACTTCTCTTTTTCTCTTCAGGTATTGGGAGAATTGCTGCTACATCTTTAGGAAATTTAACTAACCATGGTTCTGAAGATTTACCTCTTCCTCCGGGCTGGTCTGTGGACTGGACAATGAGAGGGAGAAAATACTATATCGACCATAATACAAACACAACTCATTGGAGCCATCCTCTTGAGCGAGAAGGACTTCCTCCAGGATGGGAGCGAGTTGAGTCATCAGAATTTGGAACTTACTATGTAGATCACACAAATAAGAAGGCTCAATATAGGCATCCCTGTGCTCCCAGGTAGAGTACCAACTTTTATTTTCATCGTTTTATTTTGAGATTGTCTAATGTTAGTTTGAACTCATTTTCATCAAAGAGAATGGCATCTTAAGTTTAATATTTGAAAGGTTTATTTTTCAAAGTTTATGATATTTTTCTGTGGGATTATATTTAGTAATGAATGACTTCTATAATTTAATTTAAAAAGGTTTCTCTTTAAACAACCTCAGAAGCAGGATCAGTACTCTTATGGTTTTATTTTGCTTTAATATGCCAGAATGTTTTTGTTGTAGATACCTAAAAATTAAATAACTGTCTCAAATTCCTATATATTTATCAAAATGTCCTTTGAAATAATTTTTATGTTCTATTTCTTACTGTTGCCACGTAAGAAGGGAAAAATTGGAACTGCACAAAACATGCCAGATCTGTGTAATAACGGTAGCCAGTGATTCTTTGGGCTATTTTGATTAATTCTGGCTCTTTCAGTAGATTTCATTTGTGACCAAACTTCCAGCCCTCTGAATACTGTTGCCAGTTGTCACATGTTTCTGCTAGCACTTGAAATGTGATTACTGTAAATTGAGATGTGTTGTAAATGTAAAACACACACTGGATTTCAAAGCACATAAAAAGCTTGTATTAGTTTAGTAATGAAATTGCAAATATTTCAAATTAACTACACTTGAGCTTTAAGAATATAGTCAGAAGGCTGAAAATGGGTAAAATGTTATCAACATGTTGATAAATGTTACTTAGCATTATCTATCATAATATAAATCTTTGATTATAGCAGACCTTTATATATTTTTCAAACCATTAAAATCATTATGAAAATACATTTCAATGTTATCACCTAGAAAACTAAGCTTTTATTATTACTATGTTGCTTTAATAATTTTACATATTTGTATTTATTAATTCAACCTTGAAAAGCATCTTTTTCCAGTGATTCCAATTAGTGATACTGTGTGTTTATTGAACAATGGAGGTTATTACCCCTTCAGAAGAACCAGACCAACTCCTGTGCTTGTGTTGGGTTCCAGCCACTTTGCTTATTACTCTCCGTACCATTTTGGGCAAGTAGCTGCTATGCCTGGCCTCTCTTTTCAGCCCTGTGTCATTTAGGATATTTTGGAACCTCTTTCCCACCCAAATACAAGCTCCACCCAAGGGCAGGGACAGGCCTGACTATTCTTGCTGTCTCTCTGGCATCCAACACACAGGCAGGCACACAGAGTACAGTGGGTGTTTGCTGAATGAATAAACAATGAAAATACAAAACAAAAAAAACCCAAATATTTTGTTGTAAATTTGCTCTAGCCAGGTGACAGAGATCTTTGTGTTCCAGACAATTAGATTTAAGAGTATATTAAACTTACTTTTCTATTCATCATTAATATATTATAGAATTTTTTACTTTTATACGGACCATTTTCCAATTAACTTGCTTCTCTCAGAAACTCAGTAGACATTAAACAAAGAATAACCACCTTCCTTAAGCTTACATAGGTAGTATGTAACACTAACTTTAATAGTTAATAGCTATTTGATTGTCATATTATGCTAATCTTTGTATAGAACCTTGACTAGTATTACCTTATTTCTTTCTGAGAACAACCACTTTCAGTGTGAATTAATTCCTGTTTTATTAACAAGGAGGCTGAGGTTTAGAGAAGTGAAGTAGTTTTGCCTGTATTCATTCACCTCATAAATGGCCAGACTGAGGTTAACACTGCTCACCCGCTCCAGGCATATCTGATTTAAAGTCTCAATTCACCCCCAGTTAAAAATTATGCTGTCAAACAATATTTCACTTTGAACTTACTAATGAAAGAAGTTTTGCACATTGATCTTTAAATTGTTAACCATAGTCTGATAATACTTATTTTACTTCCATTTTAGTTTTAAAATGACCTTTTCTGATATACACATAAACATCTGTATATTTAGAAGATACCAGTTTTGTCTCTAAATTTGCAGTAAAGCATTTGGACCACATAGAATTTAATCTTTAGCCTTTAGATGGTTCAGTGCTTGCCTCAGCATTTTTACCATGTAACAGCCCACTTCCCTGCCATTGCTGTTCTCTTCTTCCTCCCAACATATACAGGCCATTGGAATAGATTTAAAACATGATCTTTCTTTTTTTGAGTCTTTATGCTCTAAAATAGGTTCTAGTCAACTCTTTCCATATGCTCTCTGAGAGAGGTAAAAACAAAACGTTAAGGTGTATTTTAAGCACAGTATTCACTTCTGTTGTACTTTGTATTCCAAAACTCCTTTTGAGCCTAAAGGAGGAAGAAAATATCCATTCTTATTTTGAGAGAAACTATCCACCTTTCCAATACAAATTTATAGCTAATTACTAGTTATTACTAAAATTTATGATTGTATTTCTAAGCCTGTGTATAAAATTACAACTAACTCTTTTTTATAGCCTTCTTTGAAGTTTTCCTTGAAAAGAGTACCAGCCAGAACAGAATTTCTAAAAGTAGTAAGGATTTAGCTTAGATTTATTCCTATCATTAGCATACTACTAGTTTCTAAGAGAAGGTAGATTTATTTCCCCTATTTGAAAAAAATGCCAGATCTTTGTTTTTTAGGTGGTGGAAAGAACTTTAAGAGACACATTGATAAATACATAAATATTATTCTTTATAATTTCTTTTTTAGATTTAGGACTGTTTTATCTTAATGAATGTCAATTCTTCTTAGTGTTCCTCGGTATGATCAACCTCCTCCTGTCAGCTACCAGCCACAGCAAACGGAAAGAAATCAGTCCCTTCTTGTACCTGCAAATCCTTACCATACTGCAGAAATTCCTGACTGGCTTCAGGTTTATGCTCGAGCTCCTGTGAAGTAAGTGAATTTATAGCATAATTTTTTTGATGACTGCCTTGTATAAACCCCTAGTTATTGTTACTTATTATTATAATGAGTGGGGCAAGGATAGCTGCACTGAAGAGTCTTTAAAGGTGAACTGAGTCTTTAAAGATAGCTGAATTTGCCAGGCTCATTTGAGGGTTTTTGTTGAATGCCTAATCTGTCCTGGGCATTGTTCTTGAAATATTATTGTGAATAATGAAATCTTTACTTCAAGAACTTTTAAAAAAAAATTCCTTTCCTCTGTCTGGGAAAACACAAGTAGCTATTCAGATCAATAACAAACTAGTTTTTATAGTTATGAAAGTCTTGATTCTCCATTAATGTTCTTAATAGAACAATATTAACCATTTTCATCCTCTTTAGAGACAAAATTTAGGATTAACTAAATAGCAGATTTCTAGATCTCTTATGTTTTTAATCAGTAAAGAAGTGTTTGCTGTCTTTCAATAAGTATTGTTTCTACCAGGCAGAATAATAATTGAAATTAAAGCCTTTTTAAAAATTAGACTGGCAAGGCTTACACTTGACTTAGGAATTGATGCTTTTAGACTGCAGACCTCAAAGTTTATCTCATTTCTCTGTATCAGACCAAAGATCAAAAACTGAATTTACAGACTAAGAACAGAGGAAATTTAAGAGAAGATTTATGTGGGCCAAAATTTAATAATTCAAAGTAGCAATGTTAACTGACCTAAGTGAGCAAAATAAGCCATATCTTTTAGGTAACCTACCAATTATTCAAATTAAAAGCCTAAAAAGTGGCTAGTAAGAACAAATGACTCTCAGCAAGGAAAAAAACGTAATTTAAAAAATCTCTCAGCTGAAGAAACACACATATCTAAATAAATGATTGGTAAATACCTAATACGATAGCAAAAATATGAAATCAGAGTTGGCCTAACTCCCTGGAAATTTTATTTCAATGATCATTGTTTAATATTGCAGAAAAAAGTTACTATTTAAAAAAGTTACACATTTTATTTGAATATCGAATATTTAATGATTTATTCCAAATTTATTGTCCAATCCTTTTAGGTTCTAAAACTCTTTTTGGGGCTATTTTCTGACAGTTTTGGTTACTGAAACACAAAAGGGAAATAAAGAGGATAGCCACGAAAACCAGTAACTGAATTTTATCTTAACATAGTTAAGACTACATGTAAATTATTATATGTAAAATATCTAACAAAGGACCAGGAATTTAGTGGCTGCTCAGTAAATGATAATTATAATTAAATAAGAAAGTATTAATGGCAAAAGTTAAGATCATGATCTTTGAACAGAATTAGAGATGAATATCTGTAATTTGCCACTTGATAGTTGTATGATACTAGCAAAAATAAAGCCTCTTATTTTTTCACCTGGAAATGGCTTTTGGAAAGGTTATATAAGTTAATATACTAAAAGTTTTAGCACACTAAGGTATATAGAAAGTCACAAATAATCAGCCATTATTTTCAGACATCTCCTTTACTGATTTCATAGCCCTTTGTATATACCATTAGCTTGTCTTCTAACTTCCTGAAATTCTTTAGTTCTGTCTCCTACAGTGACTTTACTAAAATGTTTACATAAACTTCCAGAATTTGAATAAAAGGATTATTCTAAATTTTATTAATGTAGTTATTTAAATCTGTAGTGTGTCACATAACTGTAATCAACCTGAACTATGTAAGATAAAATTATAAGATGCAATCTTTTGACAGAAAAGTTTCTCACTAAAGAATGTAAATTTTTCTGCCAACCATACTTACTAATTTGCAATGCCTACTGAGTAATTAAATGAATGAAAGGAGTCCAAAATACATTTACCTTGTGGTTGTGCTGTTGCAGTTCTCGTGTTCGTGGCGCATGTCCCCGAGCTGCACAGAAATGCACGGCGGCGGCACGCCAGGCGCGTTGCACATTACACTGTTCATGTTATATTGACTAGTCAGTTGTTTTGTTTTGTTTTAAGAAAAGTTGAACCAGCAAGAAGCATTTTTATTTTATTTAGTTCACCTTGGTGATTTCCCCTGGCCTCCCAGTTACACAGCTAGGTCTTTGGGATGCATGTGGACTGCACGCAATTAAAGGTGGCGGAACAAACGCCACTATACCACCAGGATATGCTTACTGTTTCCTTCTTTAAAAAAAGCTTTTTGGGTTTTTTTTTAACATTAGACAAATTATTCTTTTTAATAAGATGGCAAATGAATTACCAAAGGACCATTGGGGTAGGAAGTCTTATAAATGATTATTAAAAATAAGTGTAATAGAATTTATAATCAAAGCTACCTATTATGTTTCCTCTGCAATATGATTTGAGAAGTCTAACTTCAATGTCATATAGTATACACCTTTTCTAGTACAAGTTCTTTGTCTAGTTTTAGTAGATATTAACATTCAGAACCATCACTCTGAACCATCTTGGTCATAGTTCTCTGCCTTGCTGATTTTTTAGTCGCTACACAATTTTGCAAGATATATATAGCCTTTTTAAGTTTCAGGTTTTTCATTTGTAAACTGAAAAAATTGAATTACAATGCTGCCTTCAGGTCTTTTGATTCAAAGTGTAAATTGCTACTTTAGTGTAGTGTGTCACGTATTTGCATCCTAGCATGTGATCTGCTTGTCACCGAAGAGCTAAAGCCTTGTGAAATACCTGTAAATCTTACGTGAGTCCTTCCCCACATTGTGGAGTCTTCCACAGTCTGCTTATTTTCCCATTTTGAAAAAAAAAAAACCTTGTTCTTTCCTTTCTGCCTGTTTGTTTTTGAAATACTATATACTCAACCTCAGGAAAGTTCAACCCAAGAATGATAGTTTCTTTCATTCCTCTTTTTGTTTAGTTTCTTGTTTACTGTAGTGAACAGCATTCCTCAGAAAGCTTTCTCAATAGTAGTGACGAAAATATCTTGCCCATTTTTTTGCATTGTAGTTTACAAGCACAGTGTGCTTTAAGTTCTTGACAAATTTGGGTGAACTTATAAATAGCATAGAATGTGTTCTTCAGTAATTATAGTAGCTTAAAATCCGTGTTCATGGTTGTCTAGTATTAATATTAGAAGAGCTGATACTTAAGATGAAAAGAAATGGGTGTTTTTAACATAAATTGAAATGAACATTAGTTTTCTCCTTTCCCGAAAAAACAGTATTTTAAAATAGCAGTTAATAGCTTATTTTTAATTAAAGCTTATAATGCTTACTTATAATAATTTGATATTTATAAAAATGGACTATTTTATTACTGTAAATACCTTTTAATGTACATATTGTGAACATACATGATTGTATTTTAAAACAGATATGACCACATTCTGAAATGGGAACTCTTCCAGCTGGCTGACCTGGATACCTACCAGGGAATGCTAAAGTTGCTTTTCATGAAAGAACTGGAACAGATTGTTAAACTGTACGAAGCCTACAGACAGGCTCTTCTCACAGAGTTGGAAAACCGCAAGCAGAGACAGCAGTGGTATGCCCAACAACATGGCAAAAATTTTTAGTTCAGTTTTTGAAATAAAGTCTCATAAGGGCTTTAAAATATTTTCACACATAAACAACTGCAGACAAATACTTCAGTTAATAAAGGCAGCTTACTTTTGGAAATTATAAAATGCTGATTTTACATGTATTTTGTTACTAAAATATTCTTTTATTGAGCAAAAAAACCTGAATATATCATTGTAAAAGCCACCTTGGCAAACACTTCCAAATACTGTCTAGTAGGAAGCTGCTTTGAATAGTCTTAAACATCAAGAAATGTTATTATAACCAGATATTAAGTAGGAGTGATCACCTGATAAACTCTTAAAAGTAGTAGTACTTTTTCTTAAATATAGAACCACTGCAGTATTTAAAAAAAAAGTTTACTGCTTTATTTTGGTATATTGTCTGTAATCAGGTGGTTTAGATATAACCATGGTGTAGTTCAAAACATTAAATGGAATTTAGGGGCTTTTATTGTGAGATATATAATAGTATGGGATTTCCCTTTTCCTAAGATGTAAAGAACTCTTCAAAAATGTATTGTGAAAGTATTTTTTGGTCTAAAAGGTGTGAAGGGCCCCTTCTTTCAGAAATTAATTCAGGCTTAAGGCATTAACCCTCGTGGGACAGTTATGTGTAGTACTCAAGAAGTACTTTAGCTTTTTGTCGTGTGACTGATGAAATAGTGGAGAGTTCCCAAGAGCACAGCATGCGCCATTCTAACAGACTGGGTTGAATTACCAAACTGACCATCAGGGATTCATCAGGGATTCATTAAGAAATCTTGGTCATTAAATTGATTTTATATGTCTTCTAAGAATTTTAAAACCCAATCATTCCCTCCCAATTTTTTTTCCCTTTTGGCTTATAATAGCTAAGACGCTGTTCATAATTAGCACAAGACATTTGATTGCAGACAAATTTATAGCACTGCTGGCCGAATCTCTATAATTCTGTGAGTTTCAACATTTGTTGAAATAGTTCTTCAGTTATATTTACATATATTGTATAAATATGTAAATATATTTTTAGTTTAGGTCAACTCTCAAAAGCACTCCTAGTTATATATCAGTGAGTTTGAATTACTGATAAACTGTTAAACATGTTAACTGTTTGATTTTATATAACAGGCTTATTAAATATATTTTTGTGGAAACTAAATGTGTCCTTTTTGAGTCCTTGTTTATACATAATACTCTAAATAACTGATTTTTCTAATCAGAACGTGTACAGGCAAATGGTATAATAAAAGGTTATATTATATGAAGTTAGCGGAATTTTGTCAGTGAGAAGTTGTTTTTCAAGGCACGTGATCAAACTTTTCTAAGATGTAAGCTCATATATCTAATGAACTCACACTATATTAATCATTCTTTTCTACTACTCCTTACTTTAGATTACTATTTAATTAAGGCTTAGCTATTTCTAAGAAAGTTAGAAATTACTGTTTTAGGCCTCCCAGATAATAGCTTTTCTTTATTCATTACATTTTTGTCTCTAAAAGATTTATTTGCTCAGTGTAATTCCACTAGAGATTTTAGTTATTAGAAATATAATATAGAATCTCTGGTTTAAGAGAATTGGAAGGAACCCAGAGGGATTAGCCTATTTGTTAAAATGGAAACCTAAATTTGTAAAGGCGTCAAAATGAAAGAAAATGCATTTTGAATTTAAAAATGAGTGATAAAAAACGTTCTGTATCAATACATCTCAAACATTTCCAAATTCAGTAAGCATTTGTTTTTAATCAGAGGAACCAAAGTAAACTTTAATAATAGTTCACATGTTAAAAGAATAAACCTATGAAGAATACATTTCTTTGTGTAACAGATGAGAAAAAATATACAATGCAGTGAAACAAATACATATACAAAGTGATCTTCTGTGCATTTTTAATCAGGAAGTTTATATTCTATATTAAGTTATAAAAGAAGCAATACATAGTGTTTGATAAAGCAACTGAAAAGCTCCCAAATGTATTTAAAAATAACTAAGAGCTCAAGGTATAGGTAAAATTATATAGATTGAATCCAGCCTGTTGAATTACAATGCTATGCTTTAACAAATGGCTATGTGAAGTTTAAAAAATATTTTGTAGAAATTAAATGAGCATATCCAAACATTGTTTAATTATAACCCAGTAGTTGACTTTAGTAAATTCAAGCAGAACGTATGTACTGTCATCATAAATAGACAAATACCTTAAATTATAACATCATATTTGAAGACAAAATCAAGAAACTGTACATGTTAACAAAATGATTTAATCATGCATACATACATCTGCTTATTAAACACTGAAGTAAAAGAACTAAATCATTTTGCAGTCTTCAGAGGTACTTGGTATTTTACTCTGTTTTGATGGAAGCACTTTGAATGTTTGCATGGAGACATAAAACTGATTAACTGATAATTGGTCATGCACCTGTATTTTTTTATTTGCACTATATTTTCTTCTTTTCTGACTGTTCAGTAGATTCTGACTTCGGTGCAGGAAAAGCTTGATGATACAGATGTCTGTGGGTTGCTGCTGCACTGTAAAGTTTGTACAAAGCCTGAAAATACAAGAATCAAGAATTTATAACATTTTATTAATAGGTGACCTTTTAGTGTAATTAATTCATTATGGTGCTGTATAAAATTTAGCTGCTTAATTGGGAATCTATATCCTCTATATAAGATATTCTTTCAACAATATCTTAGAACCCAAAGGTATTTTCAGCTCTCCAGTGTGTGTGTACTATTACTTTTTGTGAATTTTGTTGTTACTTTGTGTACATTTGTGTATAGGTTGTACTTTTGAGGTTTATTCCAAGTTACAGTGTATACTGACTTGGAACCACAAACCATAAAGTGTACAATTACCATAAAGGTAATTGTCATTCAAAAACCAAAGCTAAAAATAACTTCTAAAGGTTGTACCTTCATTTAAATTCTTTACAGTGGTTAAGTTTCCCCAAGATTCTTAATTGCACTTGCTTGGTTCTGCAGTAGAGCAAAATGCTCAATGTTGGAGAATAAAGAATTTTGCAATTTTTGACACATTCAGGAAACATAAAACATGATAATCAATTATTATGTTTCATATATAGGTGAAATCACATACGACTTCTGGAATAAATTAAATATTTTAAATCATTGTAAAAAATCCACAATTAAAACTATAAATGCTAGAAAAACAGCAGTAGTCACAAAAGATTTTCTAATCTACACTGAAACATTTCTTTAATGAGAGTTTACAAAATATGTTTACAAATTACATAGTTCTTAATTTAAAATTTCAACTTACCTCATTTGTACTTCCCTTTGGCAAAGGCAGATTAAAGGGAGAAAAGAAAAGTATATCCTGCTTCATTAATAGCATTATGATATCCAACTTCATTTATAGTATTAAATTTGTGAGCATTTAAGAACAAATACTCTTGCATATTCAGTTTAAATTATATATTCTATCAGAATCTTTGGAAGAACTCAATTCCATATTTCTCATAGATTTCAGCATCATATTTTAGAAGGCCTTGGGATTTACCTCACATAGCTCCTCTTAATCTTTTAATATTGAGGACTATTTATGACAATGATCCAGTTTCTAAATTCTTTTCCCATAAAACTATTAGTTTATCTCAACTAGATTCTTCAAATGTGCTGGTAAATTCATTAGTTATAATTCTATTATAAAGGGTTTATTAAGTGTATGTATACTCAATAATGGGAAAAGTATATCTTATTACCTGTATACCACAAATGTCGAAGTTTCTTTTTTAAGAAAGGTACAGTCAGGAATGAAGGTGGGTAGAGGGGAGACAGGCAGGAAGAGAATGGAGGGAGAAATACTTTTATTTTAGTTCATCCTGGTTGTTTCCGATGGCCCAGGACTAGAACCAGAGACCTTGGGATGAATGTGGACTTTGCCCACCCTCTGCTCCCAACAGGGCACATCCTATTCAAGTTTTTAACTCAAATTTTATGAAGAATCTCAGCTGTACTAAATTTCCCTAGGTTATCATTTGTTAACTGAAAGCACTTCCAGAATGACACAGTAAGTTCATTATTGTTCTAGGTGTGTTTAAAAATTGTCTCCTGTCCATAATCATTTATTTGGACAGTAGGCCATAGTGACTGACTCTGACTCCTTAAGTTATGGCTAATGGGACCATAAGGGACAACTGAACCATGAGCAGCTGACCCAGAGCTTGACTGTCTTATTGCTATTGTCTTGGTGCAAAAGTCTAGCACAAAGATAACCTGAAGTAATCAGATACTGCTTTCAGGAGTGTATACTAAAGGAAACAGTGATACAACAACTTATGATAGTGGTTCATGTATGTTACTAACAGCCAACATTCAAATGCTAGATTGTAAGTATGAAATAATGTTAACACATAATCAAGTCACAATAACTGGTTTCTCACATTTTAACAGCCAGCTTCAACTTTTAAGATAAAAAAAAGCAAAAGCACTGCTTAATCCAGGTATTTATTAAAACAGAAAAACGGTTGCGTAGAACTTCACATATTGCATTATAGTTTATATCTGGCCACCCTGAAATTCTTGAAGACTGGAGCACGTTATGTTCATCTGTCTATATCTAACCTCTAACATAGTGTCTAATACACAGATGACAATCGAATGTGTGCTTAATTTAGTTGAAGAGAATTAAAATTGTTCTTACCTGATCCCACAGGGCTGCAGCTACCTGATCTATTACAGCTCCCAGCTCTCGGTATTCTCCAGAGTATCGGATATAAGCCCAGGTGCACAAGGTGATAAGGGTCAGTCCCATTATCATATTGCATAGGCTAGCTATGATGTCCAAGCCAATGAATCCAGTCACACCAGCAATCACATATGTGATAAAGATGACAACAAACAGTGTGGCTGGAGTACGAGCTGCGTGGAAGATATTTTTGCTATCATTGTGCTTTATATATTGGATGTAAAGTTCATCTATCTCACTCTCCAACTGCTGCAGGTAACGCCGGCTAAATTCTTCCCCTCCCATCTTCTTTACCCCTCGGAACAACTTCACAGATTCTTCCTTAAGCTCCAGATGTTTGGTCTGCAGGTCATTAGGAGCCAGAAATGGTTTGTCACCACCACAAATCTGCATTAGATAAAGAAGCATTGTTTATGCAATGCAGAAAAAAATTAGCATTGTGTCAAAATTTTTCACTTAAAATTTGTTAGAACAGTAATCAAAAAGCTAGCATGTTTTATAACCCACATCTTTCACACCCCATATATGTAAGTGGGACTGGTACTTTGTAGGTGATTTATATAAAGTCTTTTTTTAAAAGAAAGATGCAGGCAGGAATGAAGGCAAGCAGGCAGACAGGAAGACAGAGGAGGAAGAAGCATTTTATTTAGCTGTTCATCTTGGCTGTTCCCCTGGCCTGAGGATACAAACTTGGGTCCTTGGGATGTATCTGGGCTGTGTTGGCTGAAGGCAGTGGACCTAACTATTACTTCACAAGGCACACCAAGTCATTCTTAATTTTTATTCTCTTTGAAATAGGAAAACGTCAATGATTTAATTCAAAATCCCTAAGATGAAAGGTCATGATGCAAAGTGAACTACAAACTGAATTTATTAACGGAATGAATCCAAATTCAAGAAAACTTCTTAAATCCAGGTTCTCCTAGGAAATTTATTCTAACTATACAGAAGTAATTTTGACAAAATTGAAACAACAGTGCTACGAGGCTGTAAAGTAACACTGAAAAACATTTTCTTTGGCAGTTTTACTGATTTTTGTTTGGAGCCCATTCAGTGTTGTCTGAAGAGAAATGTTGGACTGTATTTTCAAATTAAAAAAAATTATCAGGGAAATCTGTTACTCATACTAATTTGGTTATTTGAGATTAATTATATAAAGTATATTCTATTTTAATTATCCTTTATGTCATAAACACTATTCCATGCATTTTCCTTCATTCTAAGACTCCAGTTTTGGATGTAATTTGAATCTTATAGCTGTTTTTTGTCTGGAGTGGAGAGGGAGGAGGAATTATCACAGTAGGAATACATAATTATTAGATGCACCCTAACCACAATGGAAAAAGAAAATACAGTATGTAGAAATAATGACTCTTGAAGTTCAGTTTATTTTTCATCCTAAAAGAGTTTTGTATTTAAAAAACACTGTAACTGTGGAATATAGGGAGGTGTAGTGGAGAGGATGGTATATATTATTTTAGCCACTATATCTTATAAATAGTGGGACGATCTGGCTGGGGGAAAATGTGCTGCTTTTATGAATAGAGACAAGTCATTTTAAATTGTGCATGTAGTGTTGGTTTTTTAAACATTTTAGGAATACACTGACTAGAAAAGTGATACACATAGGCTGGGCAAGAAACATTCAAAGGCTCTTTGCATGTGTATATATAGAACTTAGAAATTTTAAAAAATGAGCTCATGAAACTGATTTTATTTGAAATGCTATTTAAAATACCATTTAATTCTTACCTCTTCCATTTTTTTGTTGTATGTATCCTTGGCAGTTGCCACTGCTGCTAAATTGTTAGCTTCTGCTGTGGCCTTTGGACAAAGTACAAAATGTGATGTAAAGTAGAAATCATATTTATTAAACAGAGTTCCTATTTCAGAGCATCATGTGCAAAAAATATGCAAGAACCTTAGGTTATGAAATAATTTGAAAACGTGGAAATATTTCTACTACATTTGTAATTAGTAAAATTAAAATTTCAAATACATAAAATACAGACTTTCATTCAAGTAGCCATAATTCTAAAATGAATTTTAATTTGGAAGATTTTTCCTCTTAAAATATTTTTAAGCTTCTCATCAAATATTGAAGGGGGTGATCTTATAAACCCAAATACATGGGAAATAAACAGTACATTTTATATATACTAACTTAAAAATGTCTTACATTTAAGAACTGCTGATAGAACAATGGATCACTGATCACAAAAAGTAACTATTAAAAACTTTAAATAAGGAAAAAGCTAGTTTCTTCTTTTACAAAATTTAATCTTATGTACCATTTCTTAAAAACTTGCTTTTCTACTTTCTTACGTGTGTAAATCTAACCACAGTCTGACTATTCTCTGAACAAATTTGATACAAAGAATGAAAACACTTGGTATAAAGTGTTAGATCTCAGACAAGTGAGGCTACTATATGTATATTAAAAATGTTTAGTTAAACAGACAAATGGGTGCTTGTTAGAAAATAACCTTGCAGTAAGCCATTTTGTAGACCATTTTTACTTGGTAATTTCTGAAGCCAGGTTGGAGCTTTTCTTTAGCACAGCATAGCACAGACCTAAGTATATTTTAAAACATGTGCCTCCTGATAATAAATACCTGTAACATGGATTTGGGATGTGGTAATTCTTCACCTTGATATATCTTTATATAAGCCTTTTTAAAAAAAGAAAGAAGATTCATTCATGTTTAAGCAATTCCATTTAATATTTCTCTTAATCTGATAAATTACATCCTAAAGTATAAGGTCTTGACAGTTCAAAAAAACTGAAGAACTTATACCTATTATCTTTCTCATACTTTAATTTCCCCCTTTCTTAATTCTTGTTCCCTTTTCCTGAAATGTCCTTTTAAAAAATTAATGTGTTGAGGTAACTTTGCTTTATAAAATAATATAAATCCATACATGCAGGTTTCCCATTCCTCAAAGATATGTCAATCTGAAATGTCCTTTAGACACATCTCCAGTTGCCAGTTCTACCCACTTAAACAGATTCAACGCCATGCTTTCTCCTTTAAAACTTTCTCAGATCCCTCTACTAGAAATAACTTTTCTTTCTCTTACCCATGGGAATTTATATGTGCTGATGTTGTATGCTTTTTGGAACAGATTTGTGTAAGGGTCCTGCATCTCCTACTGAATTCTAAGCTGCCCTACAGTGCTCATGCACAATATGAACTCAAATTTTAGAGAAATAACCTACATGTTGCTGAGAGTAATAACGGTAAGTAGTTACATAGGAGGCATCTGACAGAATTTTAAATGACAAAATATGCAATTTTAGCATTGATGTTTAGTCCTTGGAACATCAATCCACAATATAGGTTGGTAACTGAAATTCTCCACTATACATGTGAGTTGGTTAAAAGTGTATTCATTGCTACCAAGGTAGAGAGTTAAATGCAAATTTAAAATCCACTTGAAACTGATAACGGTGCAGAGAACAGCAAATGTATAAAAATTTTCTCCAGTAGAAAGGCAGTGTCGCCCCTTTGAGAAAAATCTTCGGAACAAAGGTGAAATTCAGTATAGGTCATGACTGAAGACTGTGGTACGTACCCTAGAGAACATTTCCTTCTCTACCTGACTCTCCCCCTCCCCACCACCCCCTCCCCTCCCCACTGAAAAGAAACTTCCAATTCACAGATACATCATATTCCAAAATATACTTCAAGATAAAAGGGGACAGTAAAGTTACCTCAAGGAGTTTTCACAAAAAAGAATTTCAGAAGGCAAACTTCTCTTGGGAGTCTCCATAACATCATTTTTAAAGATTACTCATATTTTTGACCTCATATTATAGACTCTATAATTTTTGTTTGCTTGTTCAAGCAGGAACTGCATTCTAAACATATGTCCAAGTGCTCATAAATGCTCTAGAAATGAAAGCGATACCTTAAAATACTCCACCAGACCTCGGCAGGTGATTTTGTTCCCATTGATTTCTTTAATATCTAGACTCTCGGGACTAAGTAGCCAAGGAATCAGTATATTCAAGTTTTTTATGAATTCATCATCTATTTCTATAAGTAAAAGAAAATCAATCATTATTTTAAAAATTCTGTCCAGTGTTTCACGCCATTAAAACACCCTATGATTTCCTCCCATTTCTTCCTCAGAGATAGCACCAGCATTCACTCCCATCACTCAAACAACTCCTGAAACTTGTTTTCTCAGGGTGAATGTCCTTTTCAAACATCATCTGGTCTTTATCTCTACTCCAGCTACAGTTTATCTTTGTCCTCCACATTTAAAATAACTTTCTTCATATTAAAAAGTTACACAATTGTTTTATACCCCATTCACTTCATATATTATGATGTCAGTTAAGTCTTTGTGATTTTATATATGATTTCATTAATATGAGGAAAAGGTCAAACATTTACTGGCTTAGAAGATGTATTTCCTCTAGAGAATGTATCCAAAATTTGCTGTGTTTAGTGTGAGATCTTTAAGGATAAAGATTCAAACCTTAGGATTTTCCCTGCTTTTATATTTTTATTTATATACATTTATATTACAAATGTTGATAATAACCTCATTATACATTATAATACCAGTTTACATATGAATTCATGTTTCTCTTGCTGCTTTTATGACAACATACATGAGTATGATGTCAGAAATCCTTCAGACTTATTTTGCTTCATGCTTTGTACAGCTTTGAAATTTTAGAGTCCTTGTTTTATGAGCACTTGTATAGAAATGTATACTCAAGTTTATTGTGCTATTTGCATTGTACCAATTTTTACCGAAGATTTTATTTTGTACTTTATATATGTATTTATTATGCTGATTTACTTTTTAATTAATAATATTCACTACAATACTGGTAGTTGTGTTCTGTTCCCACATTCCTATATTGTGTTTTGCTGCCTCCTTTGCATCTGTAGTCACTGATACCAACAGGTTTCCTTTTTGTTAAATGATTTTATGCTTTTTTAGTATTAGTAGAATATCATATATGTAGAATATACGAATTCTTCTTGAATTTTTGTATGAAATAAAGACTTCTTATAAAACCATTTTAAAATCACTTTCAGACCATGTATTTAAACCTCCCTCTTAGTCTCCTTATAAAATTAGAATGGAATAAGATATACCTGTGTATTTAATGCATCACCAAGTGTGGCAATCACTAAAGTAACCAACATATAGACATACTTGGATTAAAAGTATGTCTTGATGAAGGCATTAGCCATAGCCTAACAATATTCAAAAAATTTGTGAAAGAGTTGAGAAGTTCTTATCAAAGAACAATTATTGTTCAACTGTTTATTCATAAACATTTTGTCTCTAGCGGCAGCCACTCAGATGCCAGTCCTCTCTGGGAAACAGGGCCAGGGGACAGGACATCCTGGAGAGAATTAACACCAAATCATAAAATCCAGAATGGGATAGAAAATAATGTAGAGAGAGGAATTTCAAAACTGCCCAAGGAAACACTGAAGCAAAGTAGAACATTTCAGAACATTTCAGCACACAGGAAGGATTTAACATTCCTATGAAGTTCCATCAAAATGGAACTTTTGAAGGGCAAACCTGAAGCTGTCTTTCATTTCTCTTTCTCTCAGGCAAATTCATAACTTAAGGGTAACTATAAACCAATTGTATGAGTCAATATGTTTAGACATATGACTAAAATTTGATGGAGAAACAAATCTTAAAAAGTGGGCTTTCTATATCTGCATGATTTGCCTTAAACTTTCTCCTGGAGTTTATTCATTTCAAAAGATACCAGTTAAGAACTATAGCTGTTTAAACCAGAAGTTTTACTTTTTTCTTTTTTTTATCCCAATAAAGGATTGTTTTGAAGGTTTGCCTCTCCTCTGCCTGTTTACAGCTTCCCAACTCCAGAGACGAAAGAAAGGTCTTGTGGAATGCCTTGCTTTGTGTACTTTCCTCAAAACACATTGAAGCCATTAGATAACTGCACACTATCAAGAGGTCTATGTCCTCACTAGTGGGTTAGAATTTATGTGACAATAAAAAGATAGTAACCTGGAATCCATGCATTAATGTGTCTACTGCTAAGGGATTTGTTATATAAAGATAGTTTAAAACATGGATTAAAATGCTGATTGAAGTATTATATTCTATGATGCTGCCATAGTTAAATATATGATATCTGAGAGTAAATGCCATGGGTACAGGGAGAAGGAATATGTTTGCTCTTCAAACCTACCAGTTCCATAAAACTGGATATAAGTTATGTTGTCCTTTTTAAAGATAAGTGATGTTAAAATCCCTTTGAGAACAACTGTGCTGAAACACTTATGTCACTTACGTCTCAGGACTCTTGGGACACTGCAGAAAGGCCACAGTAAATTACGTATCTGAACTCTGGGGTGTACTCAATGCTCACTTTCAAGTCAAGTCAGAAATGTCTTTGTACTACCTTGTATTAACTACAAAGCAAATGTTTAAAACCTCGCGATTATATATTAGGAAAGATTAACTCCTATTTCCCAGAATTCCTACCTCCACCAGCACTCCACCTCTTTAAGAAAAATAAACAAAAAAACCAAGTCGCTTTGGAATCTATCAACGTTAGCCATGCCTTATTTAAAGGATAATTACATATTATTACTATTTACTATTTTTTATGAAAGTGGTCCTTATCCAGAAGAGGATTTCATTGTAGTGGTTTTTAATAATTTATAATTAAATTATTTTGTAGTTATTTTAAAGTTCTTGAATTCGGTACTATCAATAGTCCTTTTAATCTAATTATATACCTTAATACAATATTCCAATAATATAAACATATTTCCTCATAATATAAATATGAAAAATTAAGCAAGAAGAAATTAAGGAACATTTCTCAATTTGCAAAGGTGAGCAGAAATCCCTGTGAGAGAGTTGATGTAGATTTAGACTTATTTTCTCAATTTTTATACTATTCAGCACCTATAGATTCACCAAAGAGCCCATCTAGAGAATCAACTCAGGGATCCCAATTCACCTGGCAATTTCTAATTAGTCTCACATCAGTAGAGACTCTAAATCAGTAGCCACAAGCCCAGTGGATAAAAAGATATTAAGTAATTTTAAGTGATGTAAACATATTTTAATTAAAAGATAGACATACCTTTCAGCTTTCCATCAAAGTTTGGATTGGTAGCTACTTTTAAGCCAGGATGAGGTAGCAGAAAACAGGAAATTTTGGTGAAACAAGAATGGATGTGTTTTCGAACATTCTGCAGTTCTTCATGCTGGTTCCCTGAGACCTGGAGCAAACCATTCTGAAGTTTAAGCTATTTTCAACATAAACCAAACTCCAAAAGAATTATGTGGCATCTTACATTTGCTGCGACTTTCTAGTCCCACAATGATAAAAGTGATTTAACAGGGCTGGTACTAAACAAAGAATAAAATTTTGGATGGATTTGCCACACAGCCATATTCAACTATAGCATACACGTGACAACGTATTACAATTAAAAATTGTTTAAATGGAACAAATAATTCCATTTTATGTATATAACAATTTCCTTATCCATTCATCCATCCCATAGACAGGTTATTTCCATATCTTCACTATTGTATATACTTCTGTAATGAAATGGGGGTACATATATCTTTTCAAGTTAGTATTTTTATTTTCTTTAGCTAAATACCAAGAAGTAGAATTGATGAGTCATAAGGTATTTATAATTTAAAATTTTTGAGGACCCTCCATGGTGTTTTCCACAGTGCCCTCACCAATGTACATTACCAACAATAATGCACAAGTGCTCCCCTTTCTACAAACTGATTTCTAAATCTCGACTGAATGAATCCAGATATTTGCACTGTCAGTCTTGAGCTGATTTAACTCTTCAAGTGAAAGTTTTATCTTTAAATATCTTTCATGTCATAGGTATCCACAAAAGAATTCTTTATCTGCATCATAATTATTGATAACATTTGAAACCATAATTTTTGAAAGGATTTTATAACATATCCACCTTATTTTTTGAAAGAGATACAATCAGAATCGAATACTACTGAGTATTCAGCAAATCATTCAACAAAAAATAACTCAAAAAATTCCAGGCACTTGAACATCTAACAAACCTTGAGGCGTTTTTCCAAGAATTTGGAGCCACCGTCAGCTCCATATGAAAATTCATATGGGAAACTCCAGTCTCGAACAAGAAATATCAGGCTCTAAAAATTTTAAGAACAGAGGATTAATAAGGGAACTCTAAATTGTCTCTGGTTTTTATTGAAACCACTTAAGTGATACTATTGTCATTTGAACAGTGTTCTTCACCATATTATGGAATTAAAAAGCAAATTTAAAACCTTTGAAAGTTTCTGAGCAGTCTTTCTCCTCTGATATCCTACCTTCCTTAATGGAAATACATTGTGAACAGAAAACTGCCTACAAAATTAAGGTACCCCACTGAGATAACAGACCGAGGTCCTTAAATTGCCTGAATGACATTATATGATTATAATCAAATTTAGTGTAGAATATATTCCTAAACTTTCCTTTGTGCTGGCTATGGTTGAATGTAGACATAAGATTGGCTCTCTTTAAAAAGCTTTTGAAAATTTTTTTATAGAAGTGACACATACACAAGCTCATAAAAGGTTCAAACTATATAGCGAAGCCCAATTATCTCCTGGATATGCACACAAGTATAGGAAGGCTAAAGAGAAGTGAAAAGGAAAAAAATAATTTTATAAAAAGTGAGACTGTTTCATATACGGCATTTTAAATAAAAGTACTAAAATTAAGTACCTAAAAGAAAATTGAGCTGACATTAAATAAACAGCTGAATTCCAAGCAAATTATTTTTTTTTTGCCAGAATTTTTTATAGATTCCTTTGAAGCTAAGAAAAACACTTTGGAAAACACTGAGTGTGGAGTCACGCATTTATTTTTTTAAACTTTTACTGAAATATACCCTACATACAAAAGACTGCACATAAAATAAATCTGAATGAATTTTCCCTAGCTGAACATGTCAGAATGTCCACAAAGAGAATGTCCAGCACCCACAAGTGCCTTCCTGCTTCCTCCCCATATTGCACCTAATCTAAGGCAGCCACAATCCTGACTTCTAACAAACAGCACAGAGCAACAGAAGGGATCCTGGATCCAAATGCAACATGAGTGTGTCAAAGAAATTCTTTGATACCACATAATAAGACACCCTTATCAACCTTAACAGTTAGGAAATTTCAAGGGTTTTGAATTGTGTACGAAAACCAATACATATGAGAAGTATATTTTTGTCATCTGAACGACCAAATATACATAAAAATCACAATACAAAAATAGTTTTGCTTATTTTTATAATTTGAATAAATAGACTCATAGGCTCTGTATTATTGGTCTCATATCTGGAAAGATCAGTAGTATATTGATTTCAGTAGAATCTGGGACACAAGTGACATCAAGGCTCTTTCTCTGATCAATCCTCTCTACCTGATGACCAGCATGATCACTGATGTCCAGAATTCAAATTGTACTAATATAGCAACATCAGTGGAAATCCATTTTTCATGATAGCGATTCATAAAATTACCAGAGACTGGCCATCTTTGATCATATGCCCAGACCTGAGGCAACCATTGTGGTGAGAGGGGAGAGATGGCTTGAATTAGTGCCTCTACATCAGGTGTAGATGGCATCAGCTTCACCTGAACCAAAAGGATTCGATTCCCCATTGAAAAGGGGAACCTTATTGCTAGAAGAGGAGGAAAGCAGGAGACTAAATAGGGAAAAAAATGGAAAAAATAGGTATCCACTTCAGTAATGATAATGTTATAAATTGTTAATTACAGATTATAAGATTTTGAGGGCAAAGATTGAATTTTTTTGCTCATTGTAGTGTCCTTAGAACCTAACACAGTGCTTGGCACAGAATGAGCTTTCAATATGGATCTGTTGAATGAATCATTTTCTATTTTTTAGTGATCAATTTTATGTCAAAGTTTAAACATTTACACTCTGATCTTATAGTCCCAGCTATTTGGCTTTAGTATTATATCTAATTGGATCAAGTTCATCAAAACTCCTTTCATGGCAACTTCTGCATACCTGAATTTTTATTCTGATTTAGGTCTTAGCTGGATTTTTAAATACATTTTTCAAAAAGAGTTAGGATTGCTGTATTTCCTGAGCATTCACATTATTGAGGATATCATTGGTTGCTTTTATTGTTAGTGGACAAATTAGATGGATATAAAATTTTTGGGTGGGTGACACTCAAAATTTTGTCAATTAATATCTTTGCCCCTTGAATATTACTATGAAAAGTTTTGTGTTCAGTAACTTTACTAAATGCATTCTCTCATTGGGGAATATATCATTTTTTCCTATGGATGTAGTATAAAAATACAAGTTTTATTTGAGGAAAACTTTTTCTTCTATCATAACTTTAAATATTTTTTCATTATTACATTTGTCTCATTCTCTTCTTCAAGGCTGTCATCATGCATACATTTTACATAAGAATATAAAAACCTTTTCTGCTCCCACATGACATTAAGTAATGTGCCCAAAGTTACACACCAAAGATGGAAGAGTTAACATTTAAACTTGGGTCTTACTTCAAAATCCCTCTTGCACTGTCTTTAAGGGAAATACTAAATATGTAGTTTACAATTTGATGAAAACTACCTGAGAGTTGAGTAAAGAATTATTTTATAAGTTAAATAAGAGACACATAAAATTTAGCTTCTGAAAAAATGTAGGAAATTGAGAAAAGATCAGAATGATTTTTACAAAATTAGTTCTTTAAGTGATCTTTCTAAAAGTTTTTATATTCTAAGTTTCTAACTGAATTTTTAGTCTGACCCATTAGTATTGTTGATATGTCTTTTAATCTACAGATTCACCTGCATCTCTTTTTTCCCTCTGTACAGGTTTATCTTTGAAGAACCTCAGAATTTGATCTGCAAAGTTTCCCATAAACTGCCCCTTGTTGATGGCATATGCCAGGAGCAATCTGACATGTTCTTTTGTCCTCTGGATTTCAAGTGACAGCTGGTTCCAGAGGCTTGATCTCAGTCAGGTTTTACTTCTTTGGCAAGTTATTAGGGAGCAAAGTATTCTTTTATTTGGATACACATAGTATAAGATTATTTCTCCTTTGGTGAAGTTGGAAACTGTCAATGCATAGTTTACTTAGCTTTGATTCATGATTGAAGGCATAAAGTAGGCAATTCAATCTTTTTATTCATTAATTAACTTAAATACACTTATAAAGAGAAGTTTATCTTCAGGTACTATTTAATTACCCAATAACATAGCTGATGTAAAAAAGCAAAATACATATTTAATTTTTTACCCATAATGATCGATTTTCAAGATAATGAACTATTTTTCTATTATTCTCAATAGGTGACCAATTAGGCATGATTATAAACCTTATTGTGAATTTAGAGATTTAAGTATATTTGATGGATTTTATTCCATTACAATTTTTGATGCGAATTATGTTGAACTTGTCCATTACTGGCCAGTGAGAGTCTCTTCAAATTGCTCAAGTACTTTTTACATAACTACTGTGGATATGACAAGATGTTCCAAGATCATTTCCTGCCACAGACCTAGAATAGGCATTTGTCCAAGAAGTATTTATTTCTTTTAGTGGAAAATAGTACTGCAAGATTAGAATCAAGGGAGTGCTTCTGAGTTGGTCATTGTTTCTAAGTCTTTCCAGTGGAAAGAACAAGGATATAGTTCTATCTAGCTGTACATTTTACATAAATAAATGTTATATGATAAGGTGTCTCATTAACTCATACTGATACTTCCATTTCAAATTTAGGACTGTAGAGTTTTCACTGAATTTCTATAATATATTTATATTTTCTTTCTTCCCTATCAAGAATCTTGGTCCTATAGACATAGCAGGTGACTGAATTAGGATATACAAATTACTCATCTGTTTTATGCTATAATACATACACAATAGTATCACAGTATCAATACTGGTATCAACTACTAAGAATAATGAAAGCATTAAAAGTTTTATTGGTATATACTGTCCTCATTCTCCTACTTGTTTAGCTAGTGATCTATTTATTGACACATTACAGGCATTACATATGATCTTTCCTTTTATATTTCTTTTAGTCTTAGTCATATAAATAAGTAAACACAATATTCATCCCCAGTATCAATGTCGCCTTTCTTTATCTGAAGCACATTCTTAAGTAGATTTCTAATTAGGGGCTCCTGGGAACAATTTTTAAATAGATGCCCATCTTTGCAACATTATTTTAAAGATAAAGTATAATAATTTGTATATAGAGCTTTTCTACCTAAAACTTGTATTTTTTAAAACACAGGTTAGGTAGAAAGTAACTTTTACAAAATAGAGGTTCATGAACTAGAGTAAATGAAATCAAGTGTGGATTTGGCTGTATTTTGCATTTTTCCTGGGAGATTTTAGTCTCATTTTTTAAATCTTTTTCACTGGGCATCTTCCACATTGACAAAATGAGGACCAGAACAGAATTAGGATCAAATATGAAATCTTATATTTTCAAATCATGTTTTTAAATTTTTTTCTTTTTCTTTATCTTTTTCATTCTTTTTTTCTTTTTCCTCTCTCTCTCATTAAAATTCCCAAGTTCCCTCCCTGTTGCTCCCTCCCATCCACTGCTGTGCTAGTAAATAAATTCTCTGACAACAAAATGGCTCGTAGCATTTGCCAATTTCTGTGGTATAAATAGGCCCACCTTGGCTGATTTCAAATTACAATGGTTTAATAATTAATTGGCTTATATAATTAATGAATATTTACTAATCATTCACATGAACTGACCATTGCCTCATCATCTCCCAAAATAATTTGTATATTTTATATTTATGGAATTCTATGACTCTCAGTCCTTATTTCAAAAATCATTTGTTTTCCACACTGCTGAACCTTGATTTGTTCATGCATACAGGAATATATAAAAATATGAATTAGCCTCATTTGCTGATACAAAACTATTTGAAGTTATAAATACATTTTTTTTTTAAGGAAAGGTGCAAGGTAGGAAAGAAAGCAAGTAGGCAGGAAGAGAGAGGAGGGAAAAGCACCTTTATTTTATTTATATTTAGTTGTTTACACTGGTTGTTTCTCCCTGGACCTAGGACTCAAATCCAAGGAGAAAGCCACATAACACTTTTTAAAATTAATTAAATCTAGTTAGGCAACTGGGGCAAATGATGGAACAATGCTGTGCATATTTTACAAATGCTCACATATATATTTTTAAAACATAAAACATAAAGGCATTACAACCTTTGCTAACTTCCCTGTGGAGACTATATTCTTTAGAAAATTATTCAAAAGAAATATTATAGCACTATTATGAGTAATAGTGGAAAAAATTATTCAAAAGGAATATTATAGCACTATTATGAGTAATAGTGGAAAAAAAACAAATGTTCAATAATTAAGAAATGACTATACACACTATGATATATTAATATTATATTACAAAGTTGAAATATTATATGTGGAATATAACAATGCATATGCTAAATGTTAATACAAAAGGCTTATCTGAAATAATGTTATTTAAAATATCATGTGTTTATGTGCACATCTGTTATAAATAGCCATTATGGTGAACTTTGGACATGTCAAAATAACAACTAATACAGTTAAGGTAGTTCTATAAAAATTAAGAGATTAAAGTATCAAACTCGTTATCTTCTTAGTAAACTGAAACCTCAGAATAAAATGCTTACTATAAAATAGTCTCTCAATTTGACTCCCTAACCTTCTGGAACTTTCTCTCTCTTTCATGACTCACTTCATCCCTCAATTCCTTCTGCTCCTTCCCCTGAACTCCAAATGATTTCTGCAGGTAATTTTACAAGAAAGGAGTGGTCATAAGCCCCAAACTACTTAAAATTGTAGACAAGAACATTATTCTATAGAAGTTGGATTTAAACTCTTATCTAGAGTTGAGATTTAAGGAATTTCTTTTAACTCAGAAAGACAGAAATGTACTACAAAATTTCAGATTTCGGTGAGCCCTGGTGGAGTAACAGCTATGTCTGTCGTCTCCAAAGGAGCCCAAATCACATAGCCCTGGGTTCTAATTTGGGGTCTGGGGGAAATAAGCAGTGTAAACAACTAAATAAAAAAAATAAAGTGCTTCTTCCTCCTCTCCCCAACTGCTGCCTGCCTACTCGCTTTCATTCCTGCCTTCACTTTTTCCTTTAATTTTTTTTTTCAGGTTTTATTAGATTTTTACTGTCCTATGCTATAAATTCCGTTCCAGCTAAGTTCCCTTCATTGTTATTCTGCTGGGTGGGAAAAAGTGGTTAAACGTTGTTAAAAAAAGAAAAAATGTAGATAAGACCAGGAGAATATTTAAATAATCCAGCCATTCACAAAAATAATAAAATTTTAATATCGTTCAGAGAACAAGAAAAATAGGAAAGCATCCCATAGGCTATTTCAGAAGATTTTCTCTTAGAGATGAATTAGACAGTGAAATTGTAAACAAAATAAGATGAATCAATAGGAAACTTTAAAAATAGACTTCAGGAAATTTCAAACAATACTCTTGGTTCCTAAATAGCTGAAGTAAAGAGAGCCTTGTTTTTTTTTTTCTTTTTAAAGGGGGCTTAGATATAAAAATAGAGGAATAAGAAGAAAATAACTTGAATGAGAAATTGGCATTTTAGAGATCCCTGCTGTCTGACTGACTTTGCAGAGGGGCTTGGATTTAACAAGGTAGAAATCAATATAAATGTGTGGTCTTCCAGATAAAAACAAATTCAAAATATTTTCTGTTCAACAAAATAAACAAAACACAAATATCTCTGAGGGCTCTGATGCAAGACTGTGGTTATAGGGGCAGGCCTGGGGTGTGGAGCAGCCTGAGTTAAAAGAGTACAAATTTTTGTTAGTAAAAGGTATTAGAACTCTGGTGATGGTTGTGGTGTGACAAACATTGACTGAGGTGGGAATCTATTCTCCTGACAAAACATACAGCATTGTAAATAAATAAAACAATAACCAAAAAATTTTTTAGAACATCCTCTGTGGCATGCTCCCTGGTAGAGCAGCAGATAGGTCAATCTCCTCTGAAAAAGCTAGTCACATACGCCTGGGTTCAAGCCCCAGGCCCACAGGGAAGCAGCCATGTGAACTAACAAACAAAAAAAATGTAAACAGTGCGTCTTCCTCCTCTTTCTTCCTGTCTACCTGCCATCTCACCTTCATTGCTGCCTGCATCTGTCCTTTAAAAAAAAGACTCTCTAGTCTCTGACAATTAGGGTTTAGCCACAAGGACTTTGTAGATAATGCAAGCAGAAAGTCCACTCAAAGAATCAATGCCTCATAATGGCTAAACATATCTAAATTTGTATGACTCAAAAAGAAACCAAAGAATCTTTTTGAGTAAAATTCTCCAAGGACACAGACAGAAAAATTAGAGAAGGACTTGTAAGAGTCCAGATTAATCCCTTCCAAATTATCATAAATCTTTCTTTTTTATGCCTATAAAACATTAGGTCGTGGTAGGTTTTAAGTCAACAACATAGTATACATCAAAGCTCATTTATGTTCCTGCCTGTTTGCTTTTAAAAAGATAAATATTATTAAAGGAATACTGAATTATAACATTATACAGGTTTAAGGTGTGCATCTTTGTAAATCAACATCTAATGAACGACATCTAGTGAACAAATAAAGTTCAATGTCACCATTTTCAGTTCTTCCCTCAACCCAGTTTTGCCTGACCCCGCCCCCCCGTCCCTTCCTGCAACTACTAATTGCTTTTATTGACCAAAAGTCTATTTTTTGTTTAATTTAGTTCATTTGTTTTCTTGATTTCTCTGTGTACCACATATAAGTGATATCATATGATGTCTTCTTCTGGCTTATCTCACTAAACATAATTCCCTCTAGGTCCATTCATGTTGCTGCAAGTGGCAGGATTTCATCTTTTTTGATAGTAGAGTAGTATTCCATTATGCATATATACCACATCTTTATTCATTCATCTGTCGATGAGTACTTAGGTTGTTTCCAGTTCTTGGCTGTTATAAGTAACATTGCAATGAACATGGGGAGATGCATATATCTCTGTGAGTTAGTGTTATGTTTTTAGGGTAAATACCCAAAAGTGGGATAATAGGATCATATGGGATTTCCATTCTCAATTTTTTGAGCCATCTCCATGCTGCGTTCCATATTAGTTGCACTAATTTACACCCCCATCAGCAGTGCAAAGTGATTCTTCTTCAAAGCATCACCAACACTTGCTTCTGGTCTTTTGAATAATAGCTTTTCTCACAGGTGTGAGGTGATAGCTCACTGTTGCTTTGATGTGCATTTCCCTAAATATCAGGAGGTAGAGTATCTTTTTCATGTGTCTGTTGGCTAGCTGTATGTCTTCCTTGGAAAAGTGTCTAGTATGATCTTCTGCCCATGTTTTAATTGGATTATTTGTTTTTCTGTTGCCGGTTTTACGAGTTCTTTATATATTTTAGATATTAACCCTTGTCCAATGTATGATGAGCAAATATCTTCTCCCATTCAGCAGTATGTCTTTTTGTTTTGATGAGGGTTTCTTTCTATGCACAGAAGCTTTTTAATTTAATGCAATTGTATTTGTCTATTTGATATTTTATCTTCCTTGACACTGGAGTTTAGTTCCTAAACATCTCTAAGGTCATTGTCAAGGAGTGTTTTGACTGTGTTTCTTTATATATTTTGTGGTTTCAAACCTTACATGTAAATCTTTAATCCATTTCGAATTAAATTTTGTGTATGGTATTAGTTAGTGACCTAGTTTCAACATTTTTCATATGGCTTTCCAGTATTCCCAAGACCATTTATTGAAGAGAATGTTCTTGCACTATATCCTTGGCTTCTTTATCATAAGTTAACTATCCATGTATGTGTGGGTTTATTTCCAAGACCTCATTTTATTTCACTGATCTCTGTGTCTGCTTTTATTCCAATGCCATGCTGAGTTGATTGCTATTGCTCTGTGTATAGTTTGAAGTCAGGGCGCATTATACCTCCATTTTTGTATTGTTTTGTATTTTTTCCCCCTCAGAATTGATACTGCTATTCAGGGTCTCTTGCAGTACACCAGATGAGCTCCATGATTTGGTACTGTTTCCATGAAGAATGCCAAAGACTTGTTGGCTTTCATGGTCTAGCCATTACCTCGTTGGTAGCTGGTGCTTCCTCGCCTCAGAGCAATTGCAGCCTTGTCTAATCAACTGAACCACCTATTAGCCATATTAAAATCAAGTTTAAATCTGATGGTAACATATACAATTACTAATCCTAAATGAAAACACCTAACATTTTTCTGTTAATCTTTTTTTCTGTTAACCTTAGCTAATAAAATATATTTTCTTCTTTTTTGTACCACAAATCAAATACGTAATACTTTCAGTTCAATAACTCTACTACCCTTACCCATTGAAAAAGATTTCATAACTGTGCTTCTAAGAGAGAGGGACCATGCCCAATACAAATATTTTGGACATTCTCATACCAATTTATGACAGTATTGTTTGCTTATGGATCTTATCTTAAAAATGTAAAGAGCCAATATAGGCTGGATTTATAATAGCCAAACCAGACCATGAGTCAAAAGTCTTCCAATTTTTATTCCAATGGGTCACTTATATGCCAACTTAATACAATGCCAAATATGTATATGATACTATAGGTAGCTAACATCAATTGAACATATTCTGTATGAAAACTAGGTGCTCAATGCAACCCTGTGGCTCAGCGGCTAAGGTGCAGGCCAGGTAGGTCCAAGGACCCAGATTTGACACCTGGGTTGGGGGAAGGAGAAAAAAAGAAGTAGGTGCTCTAATAATATAAACTCAAAGCTCCTTGCTTTTAACTAAATATAATTTTGTTAGTGAGATGTACATATTCAAATATAATCACAAGATATAGCTCAATAAATACTTAGGATTAGGAGGAAGAGAGGCATTAAAGGATGGTGGTTATGTGCAAGGGCTTATGGTATGTGAAATACCTAGAAGTAATGTTTAGGCCTATGGCCTAAACTGAAGGTTGGTTCTGTGACATAAAGATATGTGTGACCAAGAGAAAGGTTCTTATTTACTCTAAGCCTCAATGTTTCTTCATCAGCTACAAAAGAGAAAACAAACAAAGAATGAATAGTAACATTACTTATTCTATAGAACTGCAATAAACATTTGCTTGAATAATGTAAAAAACACACAGCACAGTGCCTGGCATAAAATAAGTGCTCAATAAATTGCTATTGCATAGTCAGTCTTCTAGGTATTTCACATACCTACAGGTGAACAATGGGAAAATAATGTCTATACCACCATAATTCTATGTAGCCAGATGAATATTTATTCTAAGTCGTACAACTATCAGATCACCTTAACTGCTCTCTGAACATTAGGAACACGGGATAACATAGCTTTCTCAGAGAGCTGTCCACAGCCCTTTTCCATAAAGCTATGATGGTTCATAGCTTTTCCTATAATTTACAGCCCAAGCTAGAAAATTAACAACCTCTCATTTTCTCAGTGAAGTCATACATTTCTCTAGTATGACTTGGCAGTTACAATCATCATAAATATTTGATCAAGGATGTTTTGTTTCAAAGTAGCTGAAATCATTTTAAAAGAATTCATTCTGACGAGTTAAATTCTTCAGATTCTTAAATCACGAGAATACAGGGTTTCCAAGTATGATTAAGTAAATTAGAGTACTATAATTGCTAATCTTCCATATGGAGGCCCAATTTGAATGAGAAGTTTTAAGAAACAGATTTATAATAATATGTAATACTACGTTGTTATATGCTTCCTCTACTATTATTTTCCAGTTGCCTTCAGTTTTACCTTAAAACAGACAGGGAATGATCTGCTCATTATTACAGCTCCACCAGAAGGAACATGAAGAATTGAGTGTCACTGTGATCTCACAAAGAAAGTTCAAATCTTTTTTTTCCAGCTTTTCTGAGATATAATTGACATATAATATGCAAGTCAAATGAATATGTGATGAGTTGATATTTTTACATATTATAAAATGATTACTACAATAACCTATCACCTCACAGTTCCTATTCATGTGTGTGTGTGTGTGTGTGTGTATGTGTGTGTGTGTGCTGAATAAAACCTATTTCAAGGCTATAGGACACTGGTGGACCTTTCAGTGTATGAAAGTGGTTAATAAAAATGCTATGAGAAGCATGCTGTGGTGGAGTAGCGGTTGGGTCCACTGCCTCCAGCCAGGTACAATCCGCATACTTCCCATGGACGTGAGTTCCCATCCAGGGTCAAGGGAAACACCAAAATGAGTAACTAAATTCAAAAATAAATAAAATGCTTCTTCCTCTTCTCTCTTCCTGTCTGCCTACATTCCTGCAGGTACTTTAAAAAAAAAAAAATCTATGGTAGGAAACTGGGATGAATTAAACTAATCCAGAACAGAAGGTGGAGTTTATCTTTTTTTTTTCTTTTTTAAATACAGGCAGGAATGAAAGAGAGCAGAGGAAGGCAGGATGGGAGAGGAAGATACCTGACAAGATACTTTCACCAGCGCAAACTAGAAATTATCACTTAACAGCCTTATAAAATATGCACAGGTATTATATATAATCGTGATTAAAATAATGGAAATATGTTGAATATTCTCAACCAAACATTCAGAAGCCATAAGGCAGAAAAGCTAAAGAAAGTAGTTGTTTTACAGAATAGTTATATTTATGAGGTCGCTCTTACTAGATTGTCATACTTAAAAAATTGATGTTCATAGTGAACAAAACAAGTGAGAAAGTAAGTAACATCACTTAAAGAACACTATATCCTAAGAAGGATTATAAACCTTGGGTGTGCTAAATAGCTTAGAGCAGGCTCTTAGAAACTTGCAAGTTGTTAAAATCAGGAATTTCACAAGTCATTTGACAGGTTGGTAACTCGAAATCAGGTGGTATATTCGTTATTTACACACGGAAATCAGCAGACGCTACAAAAGTAAGGCCACTTCCATCCTCTTCCCCAGACAGTTGTAAACATTCACCAATACCATTAGCTGGAATTCCACACTTTGATGTTGCTTTTAAACAAAATTCACTTAACTTTTAGTTCTCTTTTTAAAATGTAGTTTTCAAGTACAAGAACATATTTTTGCTTGATTATAGACTGATATAAATTGGCTTTTGAGTTAAGACCAAATTAGTCTGTTAATTTAGCTATTTATTTCATTGGCTAGTTGCCCTCATTTTTTTTTTACCTGAGACAGCCCTTGTTTAATATCTGTATTTCATTACATTTCAGAGTTAAGAATTTTTCTATTTTAAATTTGCTAAATTTAGTTTAATTTTAATACAAATTTTTTTTTTAAATTCATTACCCCTCAACCTTATTTCTCACACAATGGTTAAAATTTTTCATAATTTTACTCAATAAAGAAAGCTACATCTTCTCACACAGAGGAAGAGGATAGTAGTGGTGACCTGCCTAAAATAAAAACATCTTCCCGAATTAATTCAACTTTTATTTAAAAGTCATTTTACTTTGGATTTTTTTCTCTCTATGCTGTTATTAATTTAAATGGTAATTATTTTGTTGATATCTTAAATGTTCTGAGATTTTGAATAGATTTTATTTTATTTTTTAAGTTTATAATGTGTAGTCTGGTTTTTTTTGAGCTTAGCTACTTTTATCTGAAATATTATTGAATGGCCTGGAAGCTATTTTTTGTCATTTATTGAGTTTTATTTCAATTTCAAATAACTGGATTTTAAGTTCAAACCTGCTTAGAAGTCATTGCTGACTCATTCAATCAAAATTCTTTTTTGACTGATACTTAATGCCAACAATTTATGAACAAGTGGTGATCTCCTAAAGTCTTTTTATTGTTTCTTTTCAGTTCATTGCTGGGTTTTTGTTTTGTTACACACACCCTCTACATTGGTACCTGACAAAGTGTAGGAAACGGTGACATCTGCTGGTAAGAACTAAAATTCTTTTCCAAAATTTACAATATTGTTTCACTTTCAGCTGATGAGTCCTGAAAGTAACATGCTTACAAAAGCGAAAAATCAAATAGCCTGATCATATCATAATACTTCAACTATCAACATAAGAAGTGATTTTTAAAAATCTCAACAGTTTGGTTGGTATTGTAAACCATATAGGAGATTGAGACATGGTTTTAATCTACCTTGCTTCCTCTCCCTACTCCCCTACTCCCTTCTTGAGATTTATACTCCTTCACCCACAGCATACGGTCATCTCTCCATGCAAAGACCTATTTCTTGCTTTATTATATTTTTCCCAGTACCCACTCCCATTCATCAACTGTATGTTCCCAATCACATCCACTTTAATATATAATTTTGTATGTTGATTGCTTTCAATAATCATAAATACTATCATGTTATAGATCTCATACATTTCTTTCCTTAATTCAAAATGACACTCTATTCATGCTACTCTAGATATATCTGGTTCATTGCCTTTAGATGTTGCAAATATTCCAGAGTATGCTTTTCATTATATTTTATGTATTCATTCTTCTAGTGACAGACAACGGTCTCCAGCTTTCTGATACTACTCTGTCAGTGTTACCTCATGTCCCTTGCTCCAGAGAATGACTGATCCAATCTGCACAGGGCCTGAATGTTCCCCTTTACCCTATCATTTGATACTATCCCCATGTTCTACTTTTTGCCTCCATTCAGTAAGAGTGAAGTGGCATCTTACTGTGTTTTAATTTTTATTTGATTGTCAATGAGACTTAACATCGCTTCAAAAATGTGTTAGCCATCCAGGTTTCTTTTTTGTGAATTGTCTATGTATCTTTTACCTATTTTTAAAAATTAAGTTTAGTTTTTATTTTTAAAGGTTTAGATTTTATTAGACACTTTATTTTTTATTGTTACTGAAACAACATTAGTTTCTAATACTACGTAGGTTTTACATGCACTATCTTCTAGATCAACATCAGTATATATTACATTTAAGTTCACCACCAAAAGTCTGGTTTCCATCCATCACCATACAACTGACCTCTTTTACCCAATTACTCACCCCTCCCCACTTCCCTTCTAGTAATCACCATTTTATTCGTATAGTCTAAGAGTTTAGTATTGTTTGGTTTTGTTCATTTCTTTATTTTATGTATCTATCACATATAAATGAAATCATATGATGTCTTTCACCATCTGATTTTCTTCACTTAGTATTAGGTCTATCCATATTGTTGCAAATGGCAGGATTTTACCTTTCTGCTGTTGTTGTTTACTGAGTAGTATTCTATTATGCATATACTACATATTTAAAGACTACTTTTAAAAACAGATTTAAGTTATAATAAAATTGAGAGGAAAATAGAGATTTTCCATATACTACCTGCCTCTGAAATGTAAAGCCTCTCTCATTATCAACATCACTCACCAAAAGGGATTTTTTTAAACCACGAATGAACCTACATCGATAAATCATAATCATCTAAAGTCCCTCATTTACCTTAGTGCTCAGTTTTAATATTGTATATTTTATAGATTTAGACAAATGTACAATGACATATACTGAGAAAGGAGTTCAGTTCTAGTACTTGGCTTGGCCCCCCATAACACTCCTATGCTGAAGGCATCGGTCAGTCTTTGGTGTTTAAATCTGTACTCCCTCGATGCACTGCTTTCAAGGGTTCTTAGACTCAGTTCTACTCTCCTGGTTCTCAGTGTATAAAGATGGGTAGCGGGAGAAGACAACACTGAAGGGCTAGACTGTTTCACCACCCATCCAAGCTCAGATACTGTCTTGATGTCTTCCTACTCAGGCTGAGCTGCTTGTTCAACCAACAGTTCACACAGGAGAATGTGTAAGAGAGAAAAAGGCATCTTCAAAAATCTTGTCCCACATAATATCCTGTCTCTGGGGCTTAGATTATTTTTGTTGTGGTTTACAACCACTTTTAATTGTTCCAGGAGTCTTCTTTATTTTTGGCTTCAATGTTCGATAAATTTATCAATTTTCTTTTGGTTGTTATGACATCTCCAGAGTTGGGCTCAGGGAAGAAAAGCTAATATTCTTGTAGGAAATTTTTTATTTATGCATTTATTATTTAGTCTTGAATTCATTTTTATTTTCCCATTTATTTTTTAATTTGTTAAATTTTTATTTCCCCATTTATATCTGCCCCTTTCATCAAATAGCATTAAATAGATACTCAAAGGTGCTTCTTGAATGAAATAAAGAATAAGAGAGAAAACATTTCCTTCTCAATTAATAAATATTCCTAGTTGCAGTCTTCAAGAAATCAAATAAGAATTTACCATAATTTTACCCTTGCTCACCTGGAATGGCTTTAGGAATGTTTCCTCCATTGCCAGTCTGCCATATTCAGTGAAAAGCTAGAAGGAAATATGAGAGAGAATATTTCAATATCGGTATGTGTGAAGTGTTACTTTATTGCCTTCTTTCATTCATTTCTCCCTAGCTGCAACATAAACTCTATTATTATGATTATAACAATCATTTAAAGGAACCAAGCATTAGAAAAATAAATCAGAGCTACAGTAATTAGATATTTAAAATTTTAAGGACATAAATTACATTTTAAAAGTACCACATTAAAGCTAACATTTTTTATTCATAGGATGTAGTACACTTTTGACAGGGAAAATGGGTGAGAAAGAAACTGTTAAATGACTTTTCACAAAGCATAAATTGTACAAATTAGACTAGAGAGCCATAACTATGTGTGATATATTTACAAAAGTTGTTGCCTGAAAAAATGTAATATAGCGAATGGCCTGGATTATTACAAAGGCACTAGTCATTTGGCTTAAAAAGTAGAGAATCAAACTGCCTTCCCTTATTTTTATTGCTCCCAATTGGGAAGCATACCACTTTTGTATTGACAGAAATATAAGGTTTTAGAGAACATAGACCTGAAGGAGTATCTGTGATTTGGTCTCCAGTGAGAGTTTCATCTAAGGGGTTTTCCTCACACACCGGAAATGTCACTCCCTACACAAAAGATAACAAGCAACAGTGGCTTCTCAGAGCTGGGGAAGAATTCTGACACAGAATTCCTACCCATTGCTGTAGAATCTTGAAAACCAAACGATGTTACTAGATATCAGATTAGAATGATTAAATGAAAGTCTTACCATGTCTAAAAGACAGGGATTAGATACTCTCAGTAGAATAATCTACTACCATAATTCAAAGCTGCAGTCTCTTGAGGAAGTCTGAAGTGTTGCCATTTAGAGAAATATTTTTTATAACAATCTCAAAAAAAGATTACTTATTCAAAATCAAAGTCCAAAATCAGTCCTTTTTTACAAATCTCTGAACTGATAATGAATAGTGCTACGCCATTAACTTGGAAAGTAATTGATTAGGTTATGACACATGCCTGAAGAAGTTATTATATTTGTTATAAGTTACAGCTTACAATTGGTATATCCCATACATATTTGTCACAAATATGTAGGTCAGTGTGATGAAGTACTAGAAATATAGCTGGGAGCAATACTGGATGAACTCGAGTGATATTTCCAACATCACAGATTATCCTACTTTATCGTCCTTTGTTGTCTATTAAATTTCCATATTTTGTGACATGGTTCTGATTGTCAAGATAAAATAAATCACTAAAAGCAAAATTTTTATAAAATACGCTGAAGTAAACTATCAAGAGATATTTACAAAACACTAAGTTTTGCTATTTAACCAAGAATAACATGAATTGAAAGAGTGTAGAGTTAATTGCATAGCTATGAACTGTCTTTAGGAATATATCTAACTTTTTACCTATTTGAGAATTAAATGCTGCTTGGAGACTGGAAGGGGCACTGAGCCCATCAGATAACCAGATGTGTACTCCCACTGTACCACTAGTTGGCCATTTGAGTTTAGGGAAATAATTTATTTCTTTCAAAGTTTTCTCATCTAAATTGTGTCATTGGGGTCTGTTTCAGATCTAAAATACTATTCTATTAGATACTGCCAGTAGCAGTTCTTAGGAATAAAGTGGCCCCCAGGAAGTAAGAAATCTGACATGTAATCGTTATCATACTAACACTTATTGAATCTTTTGCTGTACAACTTCTACTTCACATTTCAGGTCTTTTTAAAAAATATTTTTATTGAGGTAACATTGATTTATAATCCTATATTAGTTTTAAATGGGAAGATTCACTCTTCATCAAATATGAAATCATACCAGGCTCACCACCACATTTTAGTAACCTTTCACAACACTGTCCATTGGACTAGGTAATTTTTGAACCAAAGACTCTTTCTCTGTTTTAACTTTCCATATCTTTTCACATATCCAGGGCTGGTAGCAAAGTAGCTTTATAGAAACAAAAGAATTTGAAAAGTGAATTAGAAAGAACATAAGCATACAAAGCTAAATAATGTAAGAAATCTCGAAACAGGACAACCTCCATTTGGTTATGTTTCTAAATCTTACTAAGTTGTCACATTTCAAAATAGAAGGTGGTCCAATAAAATCCTTTAAGTTGTGTAATATTGCCTAGGAGACTATCAGATATTGAAAAAAAAAAAAAAAAAAGTATAAATAGCTACCTGGAGGTGTTGAAGATCATCCTCCTGGACGTTTTGAGATAAGTTATATACCTTGATTAAGAAACAAAGTCAAAATGAGGAAATAATTAGCATCATCCTAAACACATACTTTATCTAAATATCAGTTATCACAAATTGAACTCTCTTTTATGTACATTCTTATATAATGACATTTGTAAGACCTTAAGACAAATGTATAGAAAGCTTGAAAGATGATAAACAATGTACAATGATCATAATATTGTTCCAGGAAGACAATTCTTGAGATGAAATATTAAACTAGGAACCTATTTTATTATGAACCTAATTTAACAATTAGTCAATAAGATAATGATTCTTACAAGTATATCAAAATAATAACAAGTTAAACCTTAATGATCCATATACAAAAATTTTATAAAAATTATGTTGATTTATTCACAATTGTTTAATTTAGTTATGTCTGTAGAAAGTTCCATCATATGAAAGTTACGCTCTGAATATCATGCTCACATTCTTATACATATGCATTACATTTCGTGAACAGATCACAGCATTGAGGTAATACTGTGTTTTGGGGGGAGACGTAAATTTCATTAATTTCAAAGTAGAGTTAAAGATGTTTAGATGTTTATATACCAATAGAATATACTTACTTAAATAACAGATCAATCATTTGTCACATAATAATAATAGTTATTACTAAAGATTTAGCAAATTTAGTAAACATATTCCATATATACAAGTAAAACAAATAGAAAATGACAAATATTAAAAGGTTAAGATTTTAATTGTCTTGTATAAATGGCTTATACTGTTGATTTTGGAGAATTTAGATATTAAGTCAGTATTTTAAAATATTTTTACTCATTTAAGAAGCATGCATATTTTTTATTATTTATTAAGGTAACCTTGAGAAGTTTATTAAATTATAGGTGTAAATATGTTCTTATTTTAAATTTCCTTCCAAGAAAAATTTAACCTCCACCTTCTTGTAGTTGTCAGAACATGATGCACTGCTGGCTGGTTCACCAGCTCTATTCCCTCTACTCATTTATGAGCTCAGCCTTGACTAGCTCATCTTGAACCATTTTGCCCTATCTATCCTTTTATAAGTATCTTACCTTTCTTTAATGATCTGCTTCTTTTTCTTTTTTTTTTTAATAGGCAGGCAAGCATAAAGGAACAGAGAGGAGGAAGCAGCATTTACTTTCGCTGTACATTTTGGCTGTTCCCTGGTCCTGGGTTACGAAAAAGTTCTTGGGCTTTGAATGAACTACGCTAGATGGATCCATAGACTTAACTCCTGAGCATCAGGGCAGAGCAGTGCTCTGTTTCTTAGCCACTGTCTCTTCCTATTCTCCCAGGGAACTGAAAACACCTAAAAACTGTTTTAAAATCTTTCCGTTTTGGCACACCTCAGTGGACTAGCAGTAGGGTCAGTTGCCTCTCAGGGAGCCCAGGCCACCTAGACCTGGTTCGAGTCCTGGGTCTACAGGGGAGTAGCCAGGGTGAACAGCTAAATAAAAATGAAACAGGGTGCTTCTTCCTCCTCTCTCTTCCTGCCTGCTAGCCTGCTCACCTTCATTTCTGCCTGCATCTTTCCTTTAAACACAAAATCTTTTTAGGCTATATGGTTATAGTAAAACTTGCAATGACTTTCAGGGCAATTTATAAAGTCTACGACATCAAGAATAATATATAAAAAAAGACAGAAGTAAAAAAGTAAATGAAGATAATTTTATAAGAATGCATTTACTTTCCTAAATATATATTAAAGGTATTTTTAAAAGTTGTGAATGCATATAAAAGTTTTTATATTTAGAAATGTTTATGTTCACTGTGAAAAACAAAATTTTGCATTTCTAAATCTTATTTCATTTAAATACAAGATGTGGTCTCAATGCATCAGCATACATATAAGATTTATTGAGTTTATTATAGGTCTAAAAGAGAAAAACTTACTAATAAGATAATATAATCTTTTTTGACAAAGACAATTTGAAAACTGATCAGAAGTTAGACTACAGTAAAAAAACAATTCTAGGGCATGCTCTAAGGTGTAGTGGTTAGGTCCACCACCTCCAGCCGAGTGCAGTTCACATATATCCTGAGGATCTGGGTTTGCATCCCGAGGCCAGGGGATAAGTCAAGATGGACATCTAAATAAAAATAAATAAAAATGCTTCCTCCTCTCTCCTCCTACCCGCCTGCCTATTTGCCTTCATTCCTGCTGCATCTTTCCTTTAAAAAACTTCAACTCATAGAAATTAAGAATTGGTATATTAATTAGGTCAAATGATCCATATGATTTATCATTTCTCTTGCTTGTCTCACTACCATATGCATGTAGAAAAATATATGTTCATAAATTTTAGTTAAACAGATGTGTATCATAATGGATTTATTTTCACCCATACCTGTATTGAGCTGATCATTGTGCTAAGGGCAAATACTGTGGCAGAATCTCTTAAAGTTGATTGACTGTCAAAGGTTCCCTGAGTATCCATCAATAACACTGCAACCTACAGACAAGAAGAGCGTATCATTGATATTTTCTATATCATGTAAGATATGAGGGTTACCACAATGTTAACACAAGAACTAAACAAAGTATTATCAATGAACACTTACTAAGTAACTTTTCACCTGTGCCATGGGTGTCACAGGAAATGGAAGTATTCATTAGCAGCTGATTAATGATGGCTTTTAACAGAAAGTCAAAATAACAGAAATAGCATTAAAACAAAGTATAGATGTTTAGCATGCTGATCCACTGTTCTATTACTCTTACGATTTTGCCTACCCCGTCACTAGAAAAGGAAACAGGGAACATGCAATGGGTTTTCACCCATCTCCCTTTTAATCTTCATGTCAAATGGCCAAAGTTAGTTTTCCAAAGAGCACTTCTAAAGACCCTGAAAAGCAGTAATTGTTGCAAGCGAAAATTCAATTTTCTTTAATAAGTTTGTGTCATACCTTTTTACCATCAGGTTTATTGATAAGGAAGATTTCACTCCATATTTGGATTCCTGTGGTCTCTCGTTCAGACCCACCTCTCCATGAAAAACCAGTCAATGGTTCATTGTAGTCTCCAAGCCAATCAACTGATTCCTACAAATTAAGAAAGTCTATGATATGGAAACTAAATATGTGGTATATTTTCCCCATTTATCAATTCCATCGGTATCTCTTTTTTTACTCCAGTCAAAAGGAAACAACTTATGTACATATACTGCATTGACATAATTTATTCATTACAATGGGTTAGGGGCTTGGGTTATAACAAGTTATGTTTAAGGTTAGGTTACTCATAGAGTTTTTTGGTTCTTACTGAAGATTCTCAATATGAGGACAAATTACTTACCTCCAAACTGGCTTTAAAGAAAAATAACACTTAGGATTAAGCATAGAGGTTAGAATTAATGGCAAAATCTATGATAGTGGATACCCAGGTAAAATTCTTTAACATTTGCTATATGCTTGAAAAATATCATAAATGTTGGGAGAAATGATTATAATTAAAGTTTTGACAATTTGACAATATAAACATGTAAAATTTATCATCACATTGCTATGCCATATCTGTTTTTAAAAGAGTAAAATATATGTTATATTCTTAGAGGAATGTAGGAAAGTGGCCTCAGATAAAAATGACTTATGGTGTTTAGTGCCAACTGAAGTTGGAATGGTTACACCACAGCATTGAACTAGTTCATATTTAGCATGCATAAAAATAGAAATGAAAATAAATAAAAACATTAAGTAACAGAAGCATAAAAATAAGAAACTTTTAAAACACAGTTCACATACCTGATTGTACATGTATCTCAACATAAAGTCCATCAGGAATGATTTTCCTTTTCTAAATGCTCCAGCAACTGACACAGCGACAACCTCTTTGTCCCTGACAGCCTCTGAGAGAAGGATCCGATTTAGTGCAGTTTCATCTAACTCGAAGGAATGATCATCTCTGACAATGAGGACTTGAACTGGTCCTGCCTTTTTCACTGGTTCCTCCTCTTCTGAGCTCCATTCATAAGATTTTTCTGACAATCCACCTGCAGATAAAACAGCAACTGAGTCATCGAAGCTTCTCAAAATACAGAAAAATGGAACGGCCTCTCAATTCTACACTTGAAACAGAAGCACAATAGAATCATAAAAACTCATTTTAATATCATTTATTAATGTCATTCATATAATATCTCAGACAGAAAAAGATATTATCATGCAAATAAACAGTGAAAAAATAGATACCTTTAAAAAATGTATCAGATTCACAAAGATCAAAAGTGTGGTCATTCATTTCATTGGTTAGGTTGTGACTCTGTACCCTCAGGCATATGGAATTAGAATGGTACAGCCTCTTCAGGCAGCAACATGATAATGATCCAAATTACAAATGCGTCCACCCCCTGACCCAACAATGCAATTTCAAGGAGTTCATCTTGCAGACATATTCATACACATGCAAAAAAACCAGAAGCAATGTAAACGACCACTAACAAGGGACTAGGGAATGAACTATGGTCCATCAACTTATGAAATATAAAGTACTCGTAATAAATAAGGAAGCTTACTTGAAAAATTGCTAATACTAACTAAAGCTATAAAATAGTGTGGAGTAAGGTGTCACAGGAAGGCTGGTAAGTAGGAGGATGTGTCTGGCATGTCCGATAAAGAGCAAGGAGTATAGTGTGTGGAACAGGCTGGGAGGCTTAGGGGTCAGACTAGATGGTTAAGTGCAAATCTTTTCAGATTTGGGACAGAGTGGATACTGGGGGCGAGAAAAAGACAAGACTTCAGTAGATGCTTGAATATAGTTATCCTTTCCTAACTCTACCTTTGTGCACCAAGTATGGATGAGATAGATAACTCCAAACTTTTTTTCATATGTTCAAGTCCTTAGAAGAATTACATATGAACTTAATGAAGAGGGAAGAAATTATATATTATGTGTGATGTAAGTATGCTGTAAAATAAAAATATTTGACTTGTGACAAAGTTTATTGAAAGTTTCATTACAATGTAGGCAAATTATTACATTAATTATTCCTTTTTGGTAAGTAAATTTCTAAAAATATAGAACTAATGTGTTGTTAAGCAGTAGACTTAATTTCAGAATAGGACGAACCTATCAAATATTTATAAATATATAGTCATTAATTTGTATCTCATCTAAAGTTAAGAGACTTCCTATCTGAAATCTCTCATGACATTCAAATCTATCTATATTTACAGTAAACATATGCATATAAAACTGTTAAGAAAAATTACAACCCAGATGTACATCGATTGATAGATACACAAAATGTATCCAGTAAATCATTACTCAATGATAAAAAGAAATGCAAAACTGATACTTTCTACAACATAGATGAACACTGAAATTAAATGTCAAATAATAGAAGACAGTCACAAATGACCATAGATTGTATGATTGCATTTATATGAAATTCAGAATAGGCAAATCTATAAAGACAGACAGTAGATTAGTGATTACCTAGAACAAGAGAATGGGAGGGACTCGGGTGGGGATGGCTAATAAATGCAAGTTTTCTTTTTGGAGTTAATGAAGTGTTCTAAAATTTTGGTGATGGACTTACACCAAGAGTCATTTAATTGGACACTTTCAATGGTTTATTGTATGTTTTATGAACTATAAAGCTGTTTAAAAGCTATTTAGAAAAATTTCATTTTCTTTAAAAAAGAATCAAAATTGAAAAAGGACTAAAATATCTGGAGAGAAAAGGGCATTTTACTCTTATTTGTTTTTACTGAAAAGATAACAGGAGCTCACACACAGTAGGTACTAAATAAATACATGACCTTAATAGAAAATAATTGAAAAAGTATTGGAAAGAAGAGTAATATAATAAAACCAAATGCTATGTATTTGAGTCATTACTCATAATATTTTACCTAAGTAGTGTCATACGTGTTTTAAAATAATCCCCAAATTCTTATGAATGCATGTCAATTTTCTTTAGCACTAGATTTCTATCTTTGTAAATATATATACACATAAATACTACATATTTATATACATATACATGTAAAAATTTCACCTTTTTACATACTCGATCATGAAAGTTGTCCCCTCAGTTATTGAAGTAAGATATGTTAAAGGAGAATCTTCAAATTTAAATGCAGAGAATAATCATTTCAATATTTTTGAAATTCTGTGGGGGTAGAGTTCTGATTTTCTTATTTGTAAACTTTGCAATTAATCTATACATTATCTTTCCAGCAAAAATTAAATCCCATGAGATGATGAACTCTGAGAACACTGGAGTCATTGCAGAATAAAAAAAATATAGAACCTAGAAAACTATCTCTTGGAACTAAAATTGAAAGAAAAAATCATTTTTCCTCAAACAAGTATGTCTCCTAACAGAACTTAAAGAGAACAACAGAAAGAAACATTTGTCTGAATAAGCTCCTGAGAATGACCTCCAAAATAACAGCAAAAGAGAGTTTATACATAAAGGGATATACAGAGTTGAGGAAACAAAAACAAAACATTTATAAAAATAAATCTTCAGAATATTTAAGCAAGTCTAGAGATATGAGTTACAATGAGATAATTATATCTAACAGGTGTCAAAACACTACTGAGATAATTCTGCTGTTAATCAGCTTGAGGAAGAGAGATAAAGGGAATACTGCACATGCTGTAGCTTCAGAGTCTTAGAAGAAACGAGTAAACAATTTAACAGTTTGAATACAAATAAATTAACTAAACTATTCAATGACTACCTCAAGAAGAACAATGACATCATGATTAAAACAGTGTATGTGTGTGTATTTATGTATGCATGTATGTATATATGCACATGTAGATATTAAAAGACCTCAAATAAAGGTAATTAACTGATAAAAAGAAGAAACGCTAATGGTTAAGACATAGGCCAAAAGCTCAATCTTACTAGTAATGAAAAAAAATGCTAATTAAAAGGAGACAAAATGTTGGCTATCAAACCTTGCAAAGGTTAAAAAAAATACATGCCCAGAGTTAAAAATATTCAAAAATACTTTTTAAATATGCATATCCTTTAGTAAATCAATTTCATCTTGAGCAATTTAACCTAAGGAAATTATCAGTTCCATGCATATGTATTTATCTACATTAAATGTTAATTACAGTATTTTATAGCAAAAAATTGGAAGCACTCTAAATACCTAACTGTAAGATAGTGTAAATAAATTATGTTGTAGTCAAATTATGCAAAATATGGAGGCAGTTGATACCATGTTATAGAAAATAACTAATCATAAGAAAATATGTTCACATACTTTAAGAAAAAAAGCAGATGGGTGTATAGTTTCCATCAAGGAAAACAAATACACATGCAAATACACATGAAAAAAAAAGTCAATTTTAGAATTATCTGGTTTGTAAGATAGATAAGTCTGGTCCTTGAATCATCATTGAATCAGCTATCTGGGAAATCGGGGATTAGTCTTTGTGATGACTACTGTCTGTGTCACGCCCATGTCTCTCTCCAGATCTGTTCTGAGCTATTCTCTATTCTGCAGAAACTGAAAGTGCAAAGACTACAGTACTACAATTCTTATCACCTCTTCTTAGCAGAGTTCTGGTTTAGATTCTGCCAATGAAAGGTACTTATGACATTTGGAAGAGAGACTGGAAGAAGAAACCTTTATTGTCTTTTAGAAGAACAGCCAGATATGTGAGCAGATAGCACCCTGAGGATTTCATCACATGCCAAAGTATAGAACTGCACCAATTCATGAACTGTAGTTAATAATTTAGCCAGATGGTCAGGTAATTTAAGTATCGAGTGGGCCTTTGGAATGGGCACGGAATTAAGTAGATTCAGTCTCATGAGAAAGCTCATCAATGGACATTCACCGCAGAGGAGGCTTTCAATAATCAGATGTACAAAATGACTCAATAGGTCCACAAACTAAATCAGCAAAAATAAAGAAATACATAAATAAAATAAAGCACCTATAATAATACCACACAGAACAAACTTTGGGGCAAAAGCATTACCATATAAAATAGTACTTCTATACAAAATATACTGACTAGAATAAACTTAAATATAAAATCAACAACAAATATATAATTTAAAAATCCATAATTTAAAAGTATTATGAATAAAAGAAAAAATTGTGGACATTTAAAATACTTAAAACTGAATAAGAATGAATATACTACATATCAATACCTACAGTATTCAGCAAATTTGATACTTAAGAGAAAATATAAAGCATATATTAATAAAAGGAGACAAACTGAAAACTAATGAGCTCAGTTTCAACTGGACAAAAAGTGAAAAAGAGAATATAGAATTAAATCAAAGAAAGTACATAAAGGAAATAACAGATGCACAGAAGGTAAGTAAATAGAAAAAAAAAGAAAAAAGAAGAGATTCAATAATAAAGATATCATCATAAGATACATATAAACAAAATCAAGCAGAAAAAAATTACAGAAAATTAAGCATAATATTATGACAAGATGATGAAATGGACCAATTCCAAGAAAAAATACAAAATACTACAACTGATTCAAGAAGCAATAGAAAGTTTTACTTGGTTTATAACCAATACAGAAGTTGAATCAATAATTCAAAATGTCATTATAAAGAAAACAATAGTTCCAGATGGTTTTATACATGAGTTCTCCCAAATGGATCATTCTAATATTATATAAATTCTTTCAGATAAAAGAAAGAAAAGATAAATATCCTCTACTCATTATAAATTAAATATAACCTTATGCCAAAATCAGACAAGTTTAAAAAAAACCCAAAAAACAGAGTTATAAACATCCTTGCAAATATCTCTGAAAGATCAGGAAATCCTGCAATGTATTTAGCCTGAGCTTTAGCTGCCTGAGCCACAGTGGGGTGGAGGTGGGGTTGGGGTGTTCAGCAATGTATTTAAAAACAATATGTCTAGCCTCAGTTTATTCCAGGAAAGATTTTTTAAATGTAATCAAACATATTAACAAAGAATATATAGAATGATTATTTCAATAAAAAAGAAAAAACATTCATTATAAATCAATATGTAGCAAGAATTTTTAAAGAACTATTATTTAAATCTAAAGGACATTCTTACCCTTATGAAATAAGAAAAGAAAAAGAAATAAAAGATAAAGATTCAAATGTTAAGAATAAAGCAGTCATTGTTGCAGTTGATATGTTTCTTTACATAACAATCTTAAAGAATCAAAGGACAATTTTTTAGGACTAACAAGATTTCATCAAGATTACTAGATATAAGATTAATATGAAAAAGTTTATTTCAGCTTTATGTAGTAGTAACACAGTAAAATATATCAGGAAAAATTTGTAGCAAAAAAAGTATAAGAAGCATAACAACAAATATAACAAATGATATGCAAAGATTTCAGGCAATTTTTTTTTTTTTACTTTTGAAAGACATCAACCAATCAAACCTAAAGGAATATATACATGGATGTACATGGATATGAATATTATCTTTAATTTAAAAAATCTTAATTGGGTCTTTCAAAGAACTTGACAATTTGACTTCCTTTTTTTTTCTTTTCTTTAAGGAAAGGTGCAAGCAGGAATGAAGGTGAGTAGGCAGGCAGGTAGGAAGAGAGAGGAGGAAGAAACATTTTATTTTATTTAGTTGTTCACATCAGTTGTTCCTCCACCTAAGATGCAAACCCAGGTCCTTGGGATGTGCATGGATGGTGTTCCTTTGGAGGCAGATGACCTAACTGCTACTCCACCATAATTCCAAAATTTTATACAAAAGCAAAAAGTCAAGAATAAAAGAAGTGTTCAAAGCACCCCTGAAGAAAAGCACCATAGAACAAACTTCTCTATCATATATGAAGACATAAAGCTACAGTGATTAAAACAGTGTGATATTGACACAAGGATATAGGCAAATAGCACTGCCACAAAGTAAGACTAGAAATAGATTCACAGATACTCAGAAAGACTATCTGAGAGTACAGTTTGAAAATCAATGGAAAAAGACTGGATCTGGGATATGCAGCTGTCCATATTGGAAAAACATTCTAAGTTATGTCTATATCACACTGTGCATAAAAATAAAATCCAAGTGGAATGGGAACTTAAAATAAAGTAGTGGGAGGGATTCTGGAAAGATTGCAGAGTAGGAAGCGCCAGTAATATTTCTCTCTATCCAAACAACTGCACTGGAGAATCTGATATAATTATTGAAGCTCTGACATTTATTGAAGACTTGAAACTTCCAAGGAAAGGCTTGGACAGCAAATTGTGTTTAACGCCAGTGCTGTGCTTTTCAGCAGTTACCCTCATCCTTCAGCTCTATGGCAGGCAGCTGTGCATGAGGTCCTGTAACATCATGCACACAGCTTCTATTTGCCAGGGGGGGCAATAAGAACATGATTCTCAAAAAATTCAATATCTGTATTTCTATTTCTGATTGCTGAATCTATCAGCAAGAAAATATGACAATTATAAACATTTGTACACTTAAAACAGGCCATCGAAATATGTGAAACAAAAATTGAAAACTTTAATACCCTTCTTTCAATAATAAATGGACTAACCAGTCTAAAGATAAACAAAACAAATAAAAATAAGACTTGAACAACATAATAAACCAACTAGATCTAATAGACATATAGAATATTCTAGTCAACAATAGAACACACTCTTCTCAGGGGCATGAGACATTCTTCAGTACAGATCATATAATAGGACACAAATTTAATCTCAATAGATTTTAAAAGCTAGATATCATACAAAGTATTTTTTCTAACACAATGGTATGAAGTTAAATTTCGATAACAGCAACAAAACAGGAAAATTTACAAATTTGTGGAAATTAAAAAACACACTCAGTAATAAACCAATGGATCAAAGAAGAAATCACAGGTGAAATTAAGAAATAAAATAAAAATAAAATCACAATGACATACCACCTCACACCCATTAAGATGATTGCCATAAAAAATAGTAAAATAAAACCAGAAAACAAGTATAGGTATGGATATAGAGAAATTGCAACCTTTGTGCACTGCTGTTAGGAATGTAAAATAGTGTAGCCATTGTGGAAATACATTATGTTGGTTCCTCAAAAAATTAAAAATTAAATTACCATATGATTCAGCAATTCTGTGTTTACATACTTGAAGAATTAAAATCAGGGTCTTAAAGATATTACTTGTATACTTATGTTAACCCCATCATTCACAATTACTAAAATATGAAAGCAAGCTAAATTTATTGACAGAAGAAAGGATAAGCAAAATGTGGTATATTATACATAAGTGGAATGTCATTCGGCCTTAAAAAGGAAATTCTGTGTTAACTTTCAGAAGAACATGCTAAGTGAAGTAAGCCATACATAAGAAGACAAATACTGTATGACTACACTTACATGAGTCATCAGTAACACCCAGAGAGAAAGCAGAATGGCGTTTCAAGGGGGCTGAGGGGCGGAAGTAATGGATAATTAGTATTTAATGGTACAGATACTTTGCAAGATGGAAAAGTTCTGGGGACGGATGGTAGTGATGGTTGTACAACAATATGGATGAACTTAATACCACTGAACAGTACACTTAAAAATCATGGATTGTACACTTTGTGTTATGAGTATTTTACCACAAAAAAAAAAAAATGGGGAAAAACAACACACGGTGTTTGAAAACAAAATATATAGGAGAATATTTTGTAACTTTGAGGTAGGAGATTTATTAAACTATGAACACTATAAACCATAAAGAAAAATATTAATTATATTGACTACTTTTAAACAGAAAACTTATCTTATTAAAATATACTATTAAGAGATCGTGGTCATATAGCAAATTGACAAAGAGAACTGTCAGACAAATAACCAACACAGAACTTCTACCAAAACATTTAAAGAACTTGTTCAAAGTAAGAAGAAAAAGATAACCTAATAAATTACCAGAAAGGGTAAATAGGCATGGAATAGGAAATATGAATGGCTAATAAATATATTAAAATATGTTCATACCTCACTTGTAATCAGTAAATGCATATTTAAACCACATGAGATATCATTTCATATGCATTATAATATCAAGTGTGGTGAGGATGTGGAGTGAAAAATACTTTGGGAAAAATACACACTATTCCATATGGATTAGGCTCTTAAAAATGCAAAACTAAATAAAACATAATTTAGGGATGAATAGTATCTCTCTCTATATAAGTATATACATACATATATATATATATATATATATTTAGATGAAGGATAAGGAAAGGCTGCCATTAAGAAGGGGAACACAGACAGACCTGGTGGAGTAGTGGCTAGGTCAATTGCCTTTGAAGGAGCACAGGCCATATACCCCTGGGATTCAAGTCCTAGGTCTAGGACAAACAACCAGTATGAACAACTAAAAAAAAAAAAAAAAAAAAAATGCTGCTTCTTCCTCTGTCTTCTACTCACCTTCATTAACTTCCTACACCTTCCCTTTAAAAAATGGGGACAGGGTAGAGGTGGGTGGCATACAAGCAATACTGAAACATTGATAAAGTTCAACTGGGGAGAGGGATATAGGTGCTAATTATTATTCATTTTAAAACTGAGTATCTGTGTTTTATATATTCTTGTGCATAAAGGTATTTTTCATAATAATTTTTTATGGAAAAGAGGAAGCATCTCTAAATTTAAAAGTATGCCAACTATTTTTCAATTTTTCCTTGTGGTAAAATACATTACATAAAATACATACAATTTTCCACCATAATCACATTAAGTACACAGTTCAGTGGCATTAAACATATTCATAATGTTGTACAACGTCACCACCATCCACGTCTGTAATTATTTTCATCTTATACAACTGAAACACTACCATTAAACAATAACTCCCCTTTGCCGCTGCCTCCCAGTCCTGGCACCCGCCATTCTGCTTTATATCACCATGACTGACTACACTAAGTACCTGCTGACATTTGTTATTGCTGAAAATATTTCACAGTAGATCATTTTCCTGATGACCAAATGTTCCCACTTATAATTTAGTTACTAGTTTTAAGATAAAAAAGGCTGAAGAGTTTGAAATGGAGCAACTATGTAACACAGGAATCATCAGGACATCTGTAAGAAGATACAAAGTATAAAAAATAGATAGCCATAAGCAAAATGTATTTTTTAAAAAGATGTAGGGAAGGCAAATTAAATTAGAAAAATGAATGGGAAGAGTCTGTAAAGGAAGTACATGTGTGACGACCAAGAATAACTTTGATTTTATTTTAGGGAGAACAGATACATAGAAAATGAGGCAAATAAAGAACGGATATTCTAATTTCAAGAAAAACAGAATATAGCAAATTGGAAAAGGTAGAGCAATACTATACTATACTTCAAATTGTTTTTAATTTTTCCTCAAATAACAAAAAACCAAAAACTTTTCAACAAAAGGAGAATTCTTACACTTACTGTGAAGTTAGGACAGTTTTCAAATGGGGTGGGGGCAGCAAAAACTGACACTTTATTGCAATTTTTTTTCTAAGGCAACATTTCTATTACATTGTAGAAAACTCAAATTCCCATGTGGTATATATCCCAAGGTTTTAGATAATGGTAATGAAAAGACAAAAAAAAGAAGGGAATGGTTCGCTTCTGTTTTGTTTCTGGTATACTTCAACGCTAAAGTCCAACAACGAAAGATTGCTTTCAGGGCTACTGTTTCTGACACTCATCTGTCCTCTTCTGTTTTCCACATTAGCACATTATTTGCCTTCTTTTACTAGTTGATGAAGTTTATAGAGCATTGATTTCTTATACCCGCTTAAGTCTAGGCCAAGATAGGATTTTTGTGGCACTTTGGGGAACACTATTGTTTAGTTCCTTGTCCTTGTTACATGAACTGAAGAAGCAAACAATCCTAAATTTAAATTCTAGATTCATAACTTAGAAACTGTATAACCTCTAGCAAGTTACTCATGGTCTCTTGAGTCTCAGGTTCCTTATATAGTAGAATAAATATAATAGTGTCTATCGTTGAAGAACTGATTTTTAAATGTTAACATTCATTCAGATTTTTAGTTTAGTCAGTGTTGACTTATGTATAGGTGGTGAGATTCCCATTCTACTCACGGACCTGCTTCTCAGTTACATCTCGGGATTTTATCCTCAAATACCAATTCCAACATTGGTGGTCCGCAGAAATGTTTTTCTGCTTTCTATCTTCCATGGCCGTTGTAGGACCTAAAAGGCCTCTGAACACTTGCTAAATGGTCCTATCTAAATGTAATGTCTTCTGTTCAGATTTTACAAATTGATTTTTCTTGGGAATTACTATATTTTCCAATTTTATTCAGTTCATTTTCTTCTTTTACAAGCTATAACTTATTTCTCATGGAAGACCTCTGGCTATTCTAAGGGCCTTTTTCTCTATTTCCCTCCTACTCTGCCCCACTATCTTATAAAAAACAATTCCACAGAAAAGCAGCTCTAGGTTCTAATCTCAGTCCTATAATTTACTAAATAAGTGATTTTTACTAAGTCATTCAATCTACTGGAGATTCTTATTTTTTCATCTGCAAAGTAGAGAATTATAAGTTCTGTCAACTTAAAAGGCTAAAGATCAAATGCAACAACATAGGTGCATGTGCCTTGAAAATTGTATTTCGATGCAATGCAGATGGTATTATTCATTCAGTAAAAAGGAAGTGTAGTCTAGTGGTAAAGATAAAAGAATTCAATGTCAAAAGGCCAGGTAGGCCAAATGGCTCTCCCATTTGCTAGTTCTACCTTTTAATATGTAAAATGAGGATTATAGTACCTATTTCATGTGATATTTGTTCAATGATGTTAACTATTATTGTTACTATTAAATGTCTACTATGAGTTAAGCATTGGAATAAAGACAGATATAGCAAAATTCATTACTAAAAACTCTATCTCCTATTCCATATGCTACATTTTCCAAATCATTTATGTCACACAATAAAAAAAATCTGAGAAGTAAAGTATTTCCGTAGAGTTCCAAGATTTAACCCCACAATTCCACTATTTCATTTCTGTGAAAATTTCCAGTTAATACATAGTGATGCTAGTATATCTTTTCTTAACTCATCACTTGAATTGACATTCTCTTGATAACTTCTGAGTAAACTATTTGATGTTTCTATCAAATGTAAATAAGATAGTTTCTGAAATTAACATCCAAAGATCACCTACTTCGCAATCATCTAAAACACTAATTGAAAGGCAAATTCCTAGATCCCACTTCAGATCTATTGACTCAAAAGTGCTGGTTGGAAGATGTGGGACTCTGCATTTCTAATAAATTCTAAATGTGATTTTTATACAAATCCAGAGAGAGAGAGAGAGAGAGAGAGAGAGAGAGAGAGACAGAGAGAGACAGAGAGAGACAGAGAGACAGACAGAGAGACAGAGAGACAGAGAGACAGAGAGACAGAGAGAGACAGAGAACCCTCCATTACATAAGAAATCTGTAACTAAAGGAAATACTTAAGAATAGTCCAGAGCTTCATGGAGGAGAAAAAATTTAATCCTCAGAACAAATTTCCACATGTCATTCTCTTAACAAGGTGAAGTCAACAATACTTGAAGAGCAAAACCCAAACTGACTTGAATTCACACATCCTTACCTGTGAGTGTTCAAGAAATTCTAGAGGTCAAGGAAAACTGTGGAAAGGTGACAGTGAAAAAGTTTATCCATATTTCAGAGGAGGCAAATACAAAGATATTATTGTAATTGTCACACCTACTAAAATTGAGGTTTAGTGATGTCAGAAAATAGAACCAATTTCTCTTAAACTCAGACAACTGCAGACCTCCCTGTTCTAACGCCTCACATCTACCACAAACTTTGGATAATCTCGCAAATGTAAACCTTGCCTACTTGAATTAACTTGGTCTTGTGATCATCAGAATAAACAGAGGCACTTTTAATACAAGTAAACAGAAATAAGCAATTAAAATTTAAATGTATATACCTTTTGGTCAGATGGACAGTTATAAAAGAGTTGTCTGGGGCATAGAAAGAATACAGCAGCTTCAAACCCTTAGTGGATGTAAACCTTGTCCAAATGATAACAATTCAAAGATAATGAATAAAGTATTCTCCACCCACCAGAGCCAAGGTGGTCTGAGCGCAGCTGTGATTTAGATAATGACATTCCCTAGAGAGCTGTAGTTCCTAAAATGTTGGTGAATTTATTCGCACTGTGACCAGAAGAAATCAGGAATCCAATGCAGATAAAAAGATGCCCAGGCAGTCCACAGGAGCGTTTCGGAACCTAATCTGAGCAGCGGAGCGGGCGGGGCCGCGATATCTCCTGCATCACTGCGCTGGCTCTTCTCCGCCTGCGTGAGCACCGCCCACCCACTCACGGCGTGAACCCACTGGGCCTAGCTTCTCCTTCCCCCTCCCCTCGGCCTGGTGCTGAATCATGAGCCCAATACCTCCAAAAGGTAAAACCAAAGAACAAAGCCAAGCTCAGGGCTGGCCTGAATGGGGTACCAGGTGGGGTGGGGCTGCTGGCTGGAAACCACAACTTTGCTTCCCTCCTTCTCCAACTCCCCACCCAGTTCCCAAAAGATAAGAATTACTGCAGCGTGCGGGGGAGGGGGACTCGTGAGTCGCTGTCCTTTTCCCCAGGGGCTCGGGTCTGCAGAGCTCCGGCTGGGCCGGCGTGCTCCGCCTCATTGTTCCAACACACCGCCCGCCGGGAGCCCGCGCCCAGCTGGGCGGGAGGGCTCCAAGCTCTGGGGAAAGCTGGGGAGGGGATCCCCACTTCTTCCCTTCTCGCCCAGTAACCACAGCCCCCTGCCCAACCTCATCACCTTCCAGCCAACTTAACGATAGAGCAGAACGAACGGCTCTCCCGGAGGCGACTGGTGGGTGCTGTCCAAATGCTGGGAGGAGGAGGGTGGGGGTTGGGGGTGGGGGGAACAGAAGCAGGAGGCTCTGGCCTTCGAGAAAGCGATAGCCCTCACCCCACAGAGCGATGCCCATGAGCAGGCCCCCCTCGGCCTCGGTTCCTCCGGCCTGACAGGGAGCAGCTCGGCTGTGCCTAGGCACCCCGCCCTGGACACTAGCGCTGGGCAGTGCTTGGCCTTCCAGGTCTCCAGAAAGCAGAAGGCCAGTCCCCGTGCAAGCTGCAGAAGTCATAGTAGGCCACTCACCCCAACTGTTTATGTCCCTGCGGTTCTTGGTCATGGTGGTCGGGGAACTGGTGGTGGCGAGTCGTTGTCACTGCTCTCGCTTTTCTCTGGGGCTGCAGGTTGCTGGCGGTGGGAGGTTCTGTGCCCGCGCTGGGCGCAGTTCGCTCAGACTCTGAGGATGTTGCTGTGGCGCTGGTGGGAAGGAGTAGGGAGGAGAAATCAGATGAACCACGCTCAGCATCACAAACCCGAGTTCACACAAATACCAGCGTCACACCCTCCCTATCTCAGCCCACCCCCAGAGTGTGAAGACAGTGACAGAGAAGTACTGCAACATTTTCAATGGAAAACAAACACCAATACACAGCATCCCCTTTCACACACTCCCAAAAATTTAACAGTGTGATCCGTCAGGGGAAATATGCAAACCAATATGATGCATTTATTCTGGATGTTCAAATACCTCTCCTAAAACAGGTACATATTCATATGAATATGCCGGCAACAATTATATAGTCAAAGAAGTTAAAATAATCAGCATTGATTTACCAGGCACCATTTTCCCCCATTTTCAAAGCAAGATTATGTCAATAAACGAGGTATCATGCATATTTGTACCCGTATATCAAGCAAGCCTGTCTTTTAAATTTAGGATATTAAAATTTAGATCAAGAAAGTCAAAGTAAATGAAAGCTGGAGATTGGCCATAATCTGTAACTAAATGTCTAGTGGGCAAAATTTCCTACTAGATTTGAAAAGATAAAAGTCTGTAGTTTACTGGGAAGTATCTGAAGTCAAGTCATACTGCATCCTCTATATTAACCATGGCAGCACAAAGATAATTTTGAATGGAAAATAAAAGGCAATAAATAAAAAACAAAAAATATTCTCAGTCTCTTCCTTATCACTGATTTCTTTCTACCTACAAACTTAGTTTTCAGTATTCTAGAAAAACTGTCCCTTCAGGCTACTTGATTAGCAAGATACTGTCATCGCTCCTCGGTTTTCTCATTTAGTTGTTCACACTCTACAGGTCAGCTCTGCCAAGATTATATCCCCTCATCACAGGCAACTCCCAACTCTCTGTACTCTCTCAATGTAATGGATTTAGATGGCTTCAGATAGGACCCCCATGCTGATGACTTATTTTATACATACAGTCCTCAGTTTAAAGAGAGAGAATCATTATACCAGAGTCGAATTTATAACTGCCTGAAGTCATCATCATTTTTTTCCCCCTACTAACACTTCAAAATCAATATGGTCAATAACCAAAATCTATCACCCATTACTGCCAAATCTTATGCATTCTATGTATCATTTAATGATTGTAATGACGTCAGAGCTATGACCGCTGTAAACCAAATTCATATCATGGTTTTAAAGGGAATTGTATTCAATACTTTATTCCCCAAACACTAATACAACACAAGATCATAGAAACAACATAGGAAGATAGAAACTATCTCATCCCTATACTTACAAACCAAATTCACAGAACAAATAAAAGTATGTTCTTTGCTCTTCTTGTATTTATTATCATTTTTGGCTCATATTCTTGCCTGAAAATCTCTTTCAGAGGAAGCCCATTAAAAAAAGAACATAGCAGATTTCACTCAAAATATTGTTATATAATTCTATATAATCCTCCATTTGAAGAAATTTATTTTTGAAAAGCCCTTCTTTCCCTTTGTAATTAATAAGTAATCTGTGGGGTAATACTGAGACTATATGAATATCTTGACCAAGAACTTTTCATCCAATGTTTTTTACCATCCTTGCCTGGATAATTTCATGTTCGTTATTTTAAAATGATGATTTTTTATTAATCATATCATTTTCTGTTTTACATTTAGTACCTGGCACTCTTCTCCTGCCTGTTTGTTGAGTATCACTGTGGCCTCATATAATTTAAAAAGGTACCATCATTATTCTTGCTACTGATCAAATTTCACTAAATATGGCCAGTGAGAGCCCCTTCAAGTCAGTGCCTTTTAACAAGTCCTATTTTCTTGTTTTCTGGCACAAAAAATGTTTTAAATGTCCCTTGTATTTACCCAGTCTCAAAACCAGTATTAGCTATGTCTATCAGAAGACCTGGCTCCTTTTAATGAGAAAGGAATCGAGAAACCAACACCTGGATTCTAGCTTTACCTGCTGCTGGCTGAAATTTCACTGTTTCTAAACTCTTTCTAAGATCTTTGTTAGAGTATTTATTTTTAAAAAACATAAGTTTGCTCTACTCTCTAGAGTAGAAAATCGGAATAGACTGATCATGGGTAAGGAAATTTAAACAGTAATCAAAAGCCTGCTTCAAATAAAAGTTCAAGACCAGGTGGCTTCACTGGTTAATTCTACCAAACTTTCAAGAAATATTTAAGACTCATCCTCCATAAACTCTTCCAAAACTTTGAAGAGGAAGGAAATCTTTCTAACTCATTTTATGAAGCCAACAGTACCCTGGTTCCAAAAAGGTAAGATCATTTATTTTAAAATTAGAAAAAAATTATTTCTTCATTTGTACTTTAGTAATCTAGATTGTTTCTCTTCCTGACTCCTCTGGGACTCTGGGATATTATTCCATAAATCTTCTATATCCTCAATGATTTTTCTTTGATTATTCCTTTACTGTGTTCATTTCTCTCCATCATAAGAGCTCTTTCAATCAGAACTTTCTTAATAGTTGATGCTCAACTTGCTCCTTTCCTCTGTAACTAGTAATATTGAAACAGTATTTCTATCAGAATGCTTTTGACTATAACTCAAAATGGTTTAAACACAAATAATATTTACTGTCATGGAACAATTTGCTTGAAGATAGGGTGGTTCTTAGTGATTAATTCATCAGGTCAACATTATCAGGGACTATATCGGTTAGGACATAGCTGTAAAATTTTTTTATAGTGGCTTAAATAAGACAAAATATTTATTTCTCACTAAATAAAATGAGCATAAGCCATACAGGGTTAATATGATGGCTTTAAAATATCAAGGAACAAAGCTCTTTATACCACCCTTAAATTGGGGTTTCCATAGTATAACCCAAAGTGATTGCTCTGTCTTAGCCATTTGCATCCTCATTCCAATTAGACAGAAGTAGAGAGGGGAAAGCGGATACATTCAAAGGGTACAACCCAGAAGTTGCACATATCATCTCCTCAAATATGATTCCCCACTACACAGCCCAGGTAGCTGATAAATATACAAAGTATCCAACTACAATTTAAGGGGTCCATTACTGGAGAAAGAAGAGAAATGGTTATTGGAGAGCACCAGCAGACTTTGCCACAAGGAGCAAGGTTGCCCGCTGTTATCCTCAGTGTGGCTTGACTCACTTTCTAATGCTGGCTTCTCTTGTGATTTTCAAGTGTTAATGCCATTCTAGTCATCAGAGGCAGAGAGCCAAGCCTCAAGACAAAAAGGTATAACTGCATCTTGTGTACCTTGTTATGGCAAGAAAAACCTTCCTAGAAGTACTCTGGCAGACTTTCCTTAATCTATCTCTGTCTAGAGTTGTCTAAGCCAGAACCATTCCTTTAACAAGAGGAATAAAGCTAGGCTAATAAAGATCTATCCCCTAAGATTGAGGAAGGTATCTGTCCTCTGATGGATATATAAACTGGGAAAAGGCCAACAAAATTGTGGTTCTGATGATAAGGAATGAAGATAGTTTTTGAGCATAGGCCCAAGATGATAATAATAGTTTCCATTTCCCCCTTAACGTCTACTAGTAATTCATCTAGTGGAGTGACCCAAATTTTCTCCCATAGGATCCAAGTCCTAGTGATCTTATCTTTACTGGATTGCTGCGGTTCTCCTTGTCATGTGAATACTAAGAGTTACCCTAGTGCAAACTGGGGAAGCCAGATCAAGTCCTTCTTGTCCTCTTTGTGGAGAAATAACCAATTTCTCCTTAGTAATAAGGATCAATTGCCCTAACCAGCACAATGATCATCTGTCTGACTGGTGGATCAATGGTCTGAAGACCTCATATCATCTAGGTGGCAGTTTCAATTTAAACAAGATAAATACTTATTTCTCCCTTATAAAATAATTTTGAGTATAAGCCATTCAGGGTTAATATGATGACTTTAAAATATCAAGGAAACCAAACTCTTTATACCACCTTTAACTTAAGAGTTTCCATCCTTAATTGTGGAACTGTGGATCTAACTAATGGCTCTGTGACTGTGTTATCTGGGGAAAATAATCTGCCCCTTAGGCACTAGGGCCTTTGGCTCCGCCAAGCCCAATGTTGTAGTGACCAAGCTGTAAAGACAAAAATTCTCCAAGTAGGAAAATTTGGGATTCTCATATTGGGCAGGAAAGAAGCTCCATACATGTATCCTTACTGGGTCCTGAATCCTAAAACCTACGTATCAAGACAGCATGAATCTGGGCATTCTGTTGCTTCAAGTCCCATGAAAAACTGGCAGTCATATAGGTTACATGGTAACTGGGTCAGAGAACAATGAATACAGTTTGATGGCTCCAAAATTTAACAGGCCAATCAAGCACTGTGCATCTTTGAGTGGATAATGCAAGGTGGAACACCATAGCTCCACTGGGCTATGAGAAATTTCACTAATGTGCAGGTCTCTGAACTGGGTTTATTTCCTACCATCTGAGGTAAAGCACTTTTTAAGGTGTCTGGGGTGGTTTTTGCTTTCTGCTCATCAATTCTGCTTGCTCGAAGCTACCAAGAAAAATAGACTGGCATGATGTTCTATTGACTGCCAGGGAAATAAAGGCCCCTCTTGAATTACACTCTATCAGAATTTCTCTTAAACAGCTTAAACAGCCTTGAAGTAAGACAGTGAGAATGCTATCAGAGTCACATGAAGACAAACTGCTTCTGATTACTTTTGTTGATGGGAATGATAAAGAAAGCTTAAAAAAGTAAAGCTACATTCTAGGTTTCAAGTCAATAGCTACATTCTAGGGACCAAAGACTGTTGATTCGCATCTAGTAAAGATGTGGAACTACAACTATGATTGACGTCAAAAGCTGACTGAATTTTTAATAATCCATAGATGTTACCCCAAACTCACTTATCTTCTACATAATTGAAAATGGAAAGATTAATATATTTAACATCTTTAAAGATGATGCTAATTTCTAGACTTCCTCCCACCGATAAATTTTATTTCTGATTTTTTTTTTTTTTTTTTAACTTTGACACAAGGGAGAGATTGGTGAGAGAGATTTCATTTGGCCCTTTCAATCATAACAGCCCTCATTCCACCAAAAAACCTAAAGGGATTTTGCCCCTCAGTATATCTATTCCCATATACATTGTGGGTCTTGAAAAGCAATACCAGATAGGTCTTCAGACTCACTTTACCCACTTCAAAGTGGAGCTTAACCAAGACTACACCTGACTCTTCTTCTATTTTCACTTTTGATCACTGGAATCTTAATGGTATTTTGAGACTGCAGGGGTAGTACTCAGAGCCAATATCTACTAAACTGCAGAGGGTTTGGGAATGTCCCATTCCTTAACTCACAATCACTCTGGTAAAAGGCCACAAATCCCTCTGAGAATTGCTGAGGGAAGAGTCATTTTATACCTGGCTGCACTGGAGCCGGATACTTCTCAAAGGCACTTGGTCTCCCCCTCAATTAAAGGACTCCAAGTTTGAGAACTGACTTAAGTGTAGGAATTGGCTTATGTGTCTTGAATCTCTATTATGGTATATTGAGTTAGGCTCCTGTTTATGAGACCCAGAATTTTTCTGTTTATATGTGTCAAGTAGCACTTAAGCTGCTAGTTTCACTCACTTGTAGAGACCTTGTGATCTTAGGTCACCACCACAGATCCTTGCAGTCAAACACCCTGATTATCACTTCTTCCTGATATTTATAATGGTAATCATGCTGAACAGGGCTTTGACACTTAGAATATGCCACCTGACCTCTACCAAGATCACTCTATCCCTACTGAAATGCAATCACGGATCCTGATTTCATTACAGCATCTCTATCCTATTGAGGACAGTCCTTCACTTGATATAGGTCAATTATAGACCTTGATAAAGGTCTTATGGAGGATGGTATGGACAGAGCATGACTAAACAGGATGCACACAACAGAGTAAATCCAACATCCCATCTCCCTAAACCTTCAAATTCCTTCCTTTACACTATGACCCAGAAGTTCTGACATCTCAGCATATACACTACTAGCTTCAAGTTACCAATTTCAAAGAACTCCTGGCTACTCAAGTCAACAAATCACATTGGAGTCACAGGTAAATATTTGGCAAAATCCTGTATTTTTTTTCAGTGTATAAGCTCTCTCCTCCATCAGGGCTATCCTAAAATGTTTTTTTTTTCAAAATATACAGCCTCATTCATATCTTCCTAATTGCCCCCATCCCATGTCTCAGAATCCAGTTCTTCTCTACCTGAGTTCTTATCACAGTAGATCTAAGTCTCATACTTCATTGACATTGCAACTCTCTAGCCTTTACCATTAGACCCTGGATTGATCTTCAGTCATATCTGCCTTATAACTACAAGAGCTATTAGGTTTCTTCTATTCCAGAAGATTTCTGATTTTCTACTCATGCCTTAAGACTGGAAATCCAAGTCTATTTATCTTTTTTCCCAAAGCAATCAAACAAATGATACAATTTTAGTAATCATCACTGTCAAAGCAGTTAAATGCTAGAGATTAATCTTCCAATGCTGTGCCCTTTATCAGCACTCCATCTCATGCCACTATTGATGGGTTAGTTGAATAACTGTGATGCCACTCTATGCTATGGACTACCATTGTTCCATTTCTATTGGCAAATGGTTTCTATACATCACCATCATTTATGTAAGTAACAGCCATGTCGGAAAGTGACAGTTTCTTTCCTGAGGCATTTTTCAATTCCTGTAATTATCAATTAGGGATCTAGCAAGAAAGTGATTAGCGCAGAAAGAGAATCTAATGACAGAACCATAAAAATAAGGACAAGGTTAAAGGTATCAACAGGGATAGAGAAGTACCCTGGAAGTAGCGACAGTGAGAAGTCACTATCATCCTTCCCTAAAGGGACAAGGAAGGAAAAAGAGAGTTTATTAAATCCTACTGTGTTATGAGGCAATTGGTAAGGAATAACAAATATTACTAGTAATTTGTTTGTTTTCTTAGGATCGAATTTGCATATAGGATCAGTTTGTAGGGTGAATACAGGAACCTACTACCAATACTCAAAAAAAATTAAAATTACCCTGGGGATCAAGGTTAATGGAAACAATATTTTAACATCTCAAATGATCAAGTCAAGTTGGATTTTTAAAAAGGGGGTGTGTGTGCACTACCCCCTTCTCTTCTTTTTAAAAATCTCCCTCATAACGACCTGATACTGATGCAGAATGAAATATATGTTCTACTGCGATCCAGAAGAAAATGAAATTCTATAATTTGAAAACATGGTTTTTGCCTCAACAGATAACAGGCCCTAACTAGTAACAGAATGAATTGTTTAATATTAGTTATTTGAAAATCTAAATCACAATTGTGATAAATGTCTTCCAGTACTTAACTGATTTATACTTAATACATCTATAGAACAGCCAACTCTATCATATAGAATTATATTTTGCAACTATTTTAAGTTGAAAGATTTGTCAGGAGATTATATTGCTTGAGCCTGTACGTTCCCTAGACTAAAATTGTACTCACACTCTGTTCTGTCATACTTGAGGGTTTTGATTAGTCATTTTGTCTTGGATAGTAAAGTGTGAATCTTACTTTGGGAAAGTTAAAAAATGTTGTCTCCAACTTTTTGTTAATTCAGCCTTAGCTAACACTGAAACCAGAGGCCAGAGATTATAATGAGCATTTTACTATAGAGCTCTGGAACTAAACACTACAAAGCACGGAGTGAACAAATACAGTCTTTCATGTAGCTAGAGTAAAACCTGTAATACAATTACATTGTATGTTATGAAAACACTACTAATCTATGATAATCAGATTGAGATGAAAGGTCTATCCAGCCATATCAAGTCTTATTCCATACCTTGTCATTATAAAATAGGGTTCTTTCTAAGAAATGCTGTTAGCTGTTTTTTTTCTCAGTTATTATTATCTGACCTTCAACCTTGAAACCATGTGCTTAATATTTTTTTTAGGATGTAAAATTGAATTTACTCATTGTATGTCTATTTCATGAAAATCAAATTTTAATTTCTTTAATAAATGAGTAATATTTAACCCACCAACTAGCTATAACTGCACTCTTCTTGTTAAAATTAACTCAGGCAGCATTAAAAAATTCTTTTGGAGTTAGTATAAAGCAAATGTTTTCCTCTTTACATCAATTGTGGTACAAGTGAAATAATGATTACAGCAGACACATTTTTTAACTCCCACATAGAATCGCAACTTTTTCCATGCTATCCACCTCTGGGTTGATGGTCAAAGCATATGAATCTGCCATTATTGGCAATATAAAAATAGCTGCACTCCAGGGTCTTACTGAAGCCTATGAGGTAAAACTTTTTATTGCCTAATTCATATTAAATGTGTGTCAAGAATAACATGCTTGAAGGATTACCTGGATATTTATTCTCCTCTCACACCAGGAATTCAGTTTCCACTTTATGAAAGTTCATGAGGTAAATTATTCTATAATTTTAGTATTAAGAAAAGATGTACCTCTCTCTAAATCGATTGGTTCACTGTAATCTCAAACACTATAAAACCTCTGCTTTGGTCAGTTGCATTGTTTCAGTGTACTATTTTCCCACTCTTTCAGGTCATACTTATTTCCTCATTTACTTATTTTTGTCTTGTGTTACAATATGTATTTTTGTATGCTGTCCCAAATAATGCAGGTATAAATAAATAAGAATAAATACATTTCAGACAAGAGAAAGGATCAATGCATATAGGGTCAAAGGGAAAAAACTGAAACTATGACAGTAAATAAGTACTAGGATTCCAATGGAACATCTGAAAAAATTTTGAGTCATTGAAGCCAAAAGTATGCGCCCACCAAAACAAGTGCCAAGAAGCTTTGAAAGAAGGAACTGTTCTTCAACAATTTTTTCAATGCAGCAAACACATAGGCTTTGTCCACAGAGCATGTAAGTCTGAGCTTACTTAGGTTCCCTAAATAAGTACCCTTTGTACATGGAGTGCAAGAAAATACATATATTCTCTGTCCTGTTAAGGTGTGAATTTAATTTCTACAGTATGCATTAAGTACAATGATGAACAATAAGGAATATATTGCCTAAGAAGAGATTGAATGAGATGTTAAAAACCAAACCACCAATATATGCAACTTGCTCTTTTGTGATTTTTCAGTCACTAAATGAGTGTGGAGTTATTTGCTTTTCTGTTCAAAACTTCTACTAGGCTCTAGACATAATTTGGCCAGTATACATAAATTACACAACTTTATTTCTACCTTCCCAACAAGACTGAAACTGAAACTATAAAACAGCTTATGAAATACCAGCCAAATAAATTCCCTGAACTCCTGTTCCATACTCTGTGTTGTGAAGTGTTTTAAAACCTTATTATTGATAATCCTCTTTATCATTCTGCAAAATGCTTTATAAACACCTTGTCAAATACAGATCGTCTTCAAGCCACTGATAAGAATATTGACACACTGCCAAATATGACGGCTTGTGCCAGATAACATATAGAGGGAAGTGGCAGGTAGAGCCGGAGTTGGGATCACTGTCTTGTTTTGGTTTTTCCAAATCTTTTGATCCCAAGAAAGGTGTTTTCCGCGGTGAGATACCTTGCGTGCCCAACAAGGATAAAAGCCATGGAGACCTCCTAGGAATTTGGGCTTTCAGAAATGTCTCAGGAAAGCAGAAGACAGGTTATGCAGGTGTGCAGTACAGCCTCAAACTGGTACCACTGGGAATGATTTGCAAAACAGGAAGGTGCGGTAGGGTGTGCCTTGGCTGACTTAGCCTGGCACTTCCCCACCTCCTTCCCTAGTGCCCCGCTGCCAGGTAACTTCTGGCCCTGTGCCCTCAACGTACCTTTCCCGTGGTGAACTGAGAGAACTGCGCTCCCATCGCCCTCGTGCCCACCCTTCTCCCTCTACCCGTCACCTTCCAAGTTTACCTGACGAATCTGGGGACCGTTTAGCGGAGGCCGGTTGGCACACGAATGCCCGGGGGCGTCCCTACTCTTGAGAGTGGGCAGCAAAGGGCCCTGAAAGGACGCGCCCGGCTGGGGGGCGCGGCGGCCGGGCCGGGAGACTGTCGTGTCCCGATCAGGCCTCAGGGCGGCACTCTGGTCGCGCGGATGGCGCACTCGGGCGGGCCACTGGGCGCCGACCCACGCTGGCCCGGAACGTGTCTCCCGGTGACGCAGCCCCGGGTGGGGAACGTGGTGCGGCGGCGGCGGCGGCCACGGTACGCGGCTCCGCCGCCTGAGAGAGGACGCGCGGGGCTGCGGGTCGGCGGCGGCGCAGGAGCGGTAGCTGTCGGCAGGCGCCGGGGAGCAGGACGCAGGCGCCGGCGAGGAAGTAGGTCCGGGCGCGGCGTTCAACAAAGAGCCGGGCCGCCCCTCTCAGGTACTGAGCCGGCCTGGGGTTCGCGCGGCCGGGGAGGCCGGGCGGTCGCGGGCGGGCGGGCCTTGCGGGGAGGGCCGCGGTCGGCCGGGGGCTGAGGGGCGCCGGGGACCCTTCCGGGCCCTCCAGTTGGCGGCCCCCGGCGAGGCGGAAGGGAAGGGGCTGGGCCGCTCCAGGTCGTCGCCTGTGTCGCCAACCCGTCTTTGCTCGTCCCTGGTGCAGGCGGAGCTGCGGGCAGAGGCTCCATGTTGGGAAGCGGCGCTGCTCGCCCTCGTTAGCGGGAATCGGGGCGCCGCGGGCAGAGCCGGCGGGGATCGGGCCCTGAGCGAAGATGGAGGCCCCGCTGCGGCCTGTCGCGGACATCCTGAGGCGAAACCCGCAGCAGGACTATGAGCTCGTCCAGAGGGTCGGCAGCGGCACATACGGAGACGTCTACAAGGTGAGGCCGGCCGGGTTCCGGCCCGGCGTCCGGCTCCTTGAATGCAGCCGGCTGACTCCAGGGAATAAGGCCACTTTCTGGCGAAGTCTACGGAGCGGGCAGTACGCTTTTATTGTTGCATCTTGGGGATGATGAAGCCGGGGTCCCGTTGACTCCGTTTAGAGCAGCCTCTAGTCGTTGCTTTAATCGTGATCAACAAGCACATCTTGCAAACCACCGTTGTACTTTTTTGTGGCATACAGGTTTTTTAACGCTTGCTTACGGTATTGAAGGGAGTCCCAATTTGCTATGGAATTGCACTTGAGGATGTTCTGATCCTAGCCTGGTAAGATTAGAGTCATGGAAGATAGTAGCCAGGGAAGAATAGTGACATTATGACATTGCATTAGACCTTTTTTTTTTTTTTTTTTTTTAATAGATGAGCTTTATTTAAAAAGTATGAAACGTGTCTCCACTTTACATTATCAATTGTAGAAAGATGCTTTTCCTGGCAGAAGTTTCATCATGAGTAACTGGTTGATTCCCCCCACCCCCGCCCCCATTTTTGCAGTTTTCTCTCAGATTTAATAACATCCCATGGCCAAGAGTAGAAAAGAGCTGCGCTCCTTTAAATTGTGCAGTTTTGTATTATTGGAGACAAACGATGAGGGTGAATTACTATTTGAGATGTTTTTTAAAAAATCATACACAAATCCAATTCCCTAAATTCTGCTGCAGTCTTTAAGAATTTAGAAGAAAGAGATTATTTGAGAATGCCTTATGCTTTTTGTTCTCTGTTCGAGAAGGTTAATGCAACTCATCTGGGTATTTCAAGGGAAATTTCCTTTGATTTTTCACAACACCTTTGTTTGGATTTAATCATGATATGCATCCCATTATTCCTTCATATAGTTAAAGTGGCCTTGTGTCATCTGTGTAATTAATTAGTAGACTCCTCTGGGGTATGTTGTTGTTTTGCACAGGTGGTAACATGGAAGGAAAATATCCTTTCCTATTTGCTTGCTTTTGTTTGATATCCTCACTATTAATAGTAACAGTTCAAGTGATGTTATGACAGCTCTAGCACTGTTTGATTCTACTGAGATAACTTGTAATGAGTAGGATTTTTGTTCATTAAACAGACTTTTGACTCTTCTTTATAGGCACTGTTCTAGGTATGGGGTGTTGTCTTGTGAGGAAGGCCCAGCTCTTGCTTTGTGAATACCTTTGAATTCAAAGTGGGTAATTATAACAGAATCTTTTTTATTACGTAGAATTAGAGGTAGTTAAGTCTTAACTATTTATATATGAATGAGCTATTTTGTGGAATACTCTTTAAAAATTGAAATTACTGTCTGCCTTCTCTGTCCTACATTTTAAGTCATCTTGGTCTTATGATTCACTATGTATTAGAGCAGTTCAGTGCAGTTCATGTTAATAATACAGTAGTCTAAATTCCAGTTTTTACATATTTTCTTTCCTCCCTGGAAAAATAAAATTTAAGGAGTGTTTTTCCTACAAAAATCTCAAGACTTCCACCTTTTTTTTTTTTCCTAGAGGAAGAAAGCAGGCAGGAATGAAGTCCAGTAGGCAGACATAGAGAGAAAGGAGGAAGAAGGATTATTTCTTTTTTTTTTAAAGAAAAGGTGCAGGCAGGAGTGAAGGCAGACAGGCAGGCAGGCAGGAAGACAGAGGAGGAAGCAGCATTTTATTTTATTTTTATTTAGTTGCTCACATTGTTGTTACCCCCAGAACACAAATCCTGGGTTCTTGGGATATACATAGACTGTTCTCCTCCAAAGGCGGGTGATCTAACCACTACTCCACCAGGGCATGCCTTCATAATTTTTTAAAGAGAGGAATGAAGGAAGAAGGTAGAGAAGAAATAAACAGTTTCATTTATTTAATTGTTCATTTTGATTTTTCACCCAGCCCCTGGTCTCAAACCTGGGTCTTCAGTGCCTCAGCTGTTTAAGCCATAAGGGCAGCCTAACCTTTTATTTATTTAGTTGTCTACTCTCCTCCCCCTTTGGCTTTATGTGGACTATGCCACTGCAGCTGACCTGAGCCACCAGGGTATGCCCACCTTTTTTGTTTATGATATAACAGCTAAAGCTGCTATATCTGGAGCAGGGTTTTATTCTTGCCAGGGAAAGCAAGGGGTTATAAGGGACACCTAATGCCGGTCTTTCACCTGGGTGCCTCCCTTCCCTATGTCTCTCTTCCAGAGCTCCTACACAGGATCTAAGATAGATATCATATACCACCTTCACCACCACCCCAACACACAGTCATGCTCGCATTTAGATGTATACCCATTAACAGTAGGCCAGCCGCTGATTCCTAAACATCCACTACCATTTCTACCGGTTGCTATTGTACATGTCCATGAATGCCTTCCTCGAATAGTCCTCTAGGAATCCCCAGTCCCTGCCCCTGATCACTTCAACCTTATCTACTACTGCTCTTATACTTCTTCATTCTATTCCAGCTGCACTGTCTGCTTGCTCTTCCTTAAATGCAATAAACATCTTCCCACCTCTGGGTCTCAGTTCTTGCTATTCATTCTGCTCAGAATGTCTTTCTTCAGACAACCAAGTGTCTTGCTCCCTTCTCTCCTTGCTTTTATACCCCCTCCATTTTTTCCTATTTTATTTTTTTCTTTACACTATCACCATCTACCATAAGTGTTTACTTACTTTTTCTTGTGTATTATCTATCAACTGACTAACATTCTATGAGGGCAGGAGTTTTATCTCTTTTCTTCACTGGTCTGTCTCTAACAGCACCTAGAATTATGCCTGGCTTAAATACTTTTAAAAATTTGGTGAATGAATGACTGACTACCAATAATTCTATCACCTAGTTCTTTAGGCTTATGCTTTGGACACAACACTAAGTGTTTAATATCTATTTTATATCTGTAATGCCTGTTAGGATATCATGCATTTGAATTTTTATTATAATTTTTATTATTTGAATTCTTTAGGATAACTATTTCTGGAATACTATTCCATAGCATATCCATTTTCAGCTCTGCAAGTCCTACAGACATTTGTCAGTTACTCCTTCCTACGTGCCTAAAAACATGGCAATATTCAGACAATAATGTTGAAGTTTTTAAGCTCAGAGCAGTTAATTTTTCTATTTATCACTGTGTTTGTGATAGGCTGAATGTTATAGGGAGTTTTCAAAGTATTTTCAATCAGTGATATAAACTGATAGGGAGAAATAAAGGTAAATCCGTCCCTATTCTAGCCTGATAGTAGCCCTACTTTTTTTTTTTTATATATATCAGAAGTATCATACGCAGCGGGAACTTTAAAAGGACTAGTTTCTGAGATTCTTTGTGAATTATTTTTATGTTCTTCAAAATCACAGATACTCTCTGAAGCTCCTGTCTTTGCTCAGAATCTCCAAGAGAGAAGAGTTCAATCTTAAATTGGCTATTCCCTGGCTGAAAGAAGAGGCATATAAAGATTCTCTTAGATAAATGGGGTAAATCATTGAGGGTGACAGCAGGAAATGGTGGAGGGGAAAGAAACACAAAAGAGAAAAGGAATGTGACGGAAGATGGATAAAGGATTACATTTCAACTGAGTACATTTTATTTGTACTTACTGTTGATTTTTATGTCTGCTAACAGGAAAAGGGAATATGGAGATTTAGTGTCTTTGTTACCTTCTTTTCACAGTGATGTAGAAAATTGTAATTATCATGATTCAATTCACAGAACAGTACAAGCCATTTGGGTGGTTTTTATCCAAATGTTTTCAAAATTGTTTCTGTCCTACTGGAGTTAAACACGTCCTATTTTTATTTTCAGTCAGAAAAGGCAGTGTGGGGTAGGAAAATACATTGATTGTCTACTCTCTGTCCCATGATAGGTAAAACATTACTAGATTACAGAGAAGTTCCAGAAATCTTTTTTCCCTGTTGTTGCATATAGAGTAGACAATTTTATCTTTTCTTTCTAATCCATGTTGCTTTTTCTGATTGATTATAAAAGTCTGATTATAAAAGTAGATTGATTATAAAGGTAGAGCTCAAGGAGGACCGGAATAGATAAATGGCTCTTGTTCATTACTGCATAATAGCAAACATGTACTCAATAAATACTTATTGAATGACATTAGTTGTACAAAATGACTCAGAAACACTATTAATAATTTAATATAGTTTATTTCAGACTTTTTTCCTAAATGTTTTTAATCAGTTTATTTCTAAAAATGGATTCTATAAAATGGGATAATGATGTATCTCTCTTTTTAAATTTAACTGGAATAATCAGCATTTTCCTTGGTCATTAAATATTGTTCAAAAATACAACTTACAAAGGATTCTCAATTTATAAACCTTGTATAATTAACCAGTCTAAGTTTCATATTGTTTCCAATTAAAAAAAAGTTTGCATCTATAATGTTTTAATTTGTGTAGAAATTCTTGTCATGTAGTCTTATCACTTGTGTGGGTTCCTCTGGATGCTGGATGAACTGGGTCCACTGTAGTAGATCCTCGTTTACATCTAACATCTCTTTCCTCTAAGCCAGAAGTTTCCATTCTGGAATGGTTTTAGGTACTTTGAAGCATATCTCAGGATCCCATTGTATAGAGACAAAGTTTCTATAAGCACTTCTTTAAATATTTATTCAAGAAATATTTATTGAATATCAGCTATCTGTTCAGGTATGGGAATGCATGCACAAGGAAGTGAAAGTATGCTATCAGCAAGGAACATATACTTTAGTCAGAGAACAGATCTGTAAACAGTCATAATTTTCCAGGTGCCATAGTAGAAGTGAAGCGGGAAAAATGTTCAGTTCCTTCTTTACTGGGGACAGGGGAAGGAAGAAGAAAGAACTATGACATGATCCAGGGAATATTATCAAAGGAAGGGGACATTGATATTTAAAAGGATACAGGGTGTTTTCCAGATGGGTGAAATGGGAAAGACTACAGGTTGTGAAAATAGTATGTTCGAGAAACTATGAGTTTTGAGGGATCTGCGTTTGCATTCTAAGTTCAGCGTGACCAAACCTGGCAGAGATGTCACAGATGGAAAATGTAGTCTATTTTCTGGCAGAAAATGGAGCTTGTATGTCATGTCAAAGAATTTGGACTTCTTCCTCTAAACTGAAGAAACATTTTAGGAGGTAATCTCATGGTGTTCAGGATAGATTAGACAAAGTTGCTGAAAATATTAGACACAAATTGCTGGCTAATCCAAATGAGAATTTATGCAAGCCTTTATTAAAGCATTGATACTGGATTTGAAAAAAGAGGGTAGATTTGAGACATATTAAGATTATCAAAATTACCTATGATTGATAAGGAAAAAGGGTAATCACTGGCATTTTGATTTTCTTATTTGACTATATTGGTGTCAACAGAATTAGGAAGCTCTTGTGTTTGGTTTTGGACTTATGGCATTACATAGGTGGATTTTTCTAGATAGTAGGAAATATAACTCTGCCTTTGAGAAATCTGGACTAGAGATACAGGTTTGGGAGTCATCATCACTTTATGGGGTGGTACCTGTGAGAAATATAGGTGAGATCATCCAGGAGTTTATAGGAGAGTTGAGGAAAGATTAGTCTTAAGAGTGATGGCAGAAGAAAATAACGTGTTGACAGTGTCTCAAAGTAAACAAAGAAGTATGAGGAAGTTCCTTTCATAGAAATCAAGAGTTTATAGAGCTCCTCATGTATCATCTTCTGCATCCTTTCTTGTTCTGCATCCATTCTTTCTCCCCTCCACTTGGATTGCAATAGGAAAATGTATTGGTCTTCAAAAAAATACATATCTCAAGTTTTGTGTAATTCCCCCATTGTACTCCTTGTCCATAGAATAAAGTCTTAGAAAAACATGTCTTTTAAGACCCTGCCTATTCCAGAACTTACCATATTAGACTTCTTTGAGTTCTTTATATGCACTCCACTTTCTGTCAGTCTTTTGTGGCACTTTTTCCTTATCATAGACCTCCTCTTCTCTTTCATTTATCGTCTCTGGATTTTTCTTTAAACATTGCATTTTCAGGCCTTTCTTGTCCCTTAGATAAGAATATATATCTGCTGTGTTTTTTGTTGTTGTTTTTTTTTTTGCTATCATAATTCATCATGCTTCACTTTTGCTGTCAGTCTCCCTGCTCTATGCAGACTGCTGGAGAGCAGGGACCTGTGTTTATCACTGAATTGCTTATGACATAGTATGTGCTCAAGAAATGAGCTTTGAAGGAGTGAGAACAGGGTGGTTATGTAATGTAAGTAGGAGTCAAAAGGGTTTACTAAGAGCAAAAGAGTTGAGGTGTGAATGGTGAGTAAGGAAGTAAAGAGAATGCAGACTATTCCTTGAAGCAGCTTAGCTAGGAAGGGAGGAAAAAACAAATGTTTCTTCCACTGTTTGTTTTTTCTCTTCCATTGAAACTGACTGATTACAACTTTCAGTTATTATTCTTTAAGTTTGTTTGTTTATTATTCTTTAAGTGACTTAGAAGGTTGCTGAGTTTAGAGAAGGAATTCCACTGAGAAGACTTTGAGAGATATCAAGTATTTGGAAAGTTTAAAAACAAAAACAGGATGGGGTTGTTAGGGACCAATGTAGAGGATAAATTCAGAATCTCCCACCCTTCTCTTCTCCGTCCCTCATTCTTTCTCCTTGTCTTCCTCTCTGATGGAGCCTCCATTGATTTCCAGCCCCAGTTGTTCTTCTGTGAGTATGGTCAGGATGAAGCCCCTGATGAATGGGGAGCTGGGATGACAGGGTAGAAAGGAATATTTTAACACTCAACATGTGTCAAGAACCTCTTCAGTGCCAGACACTGTTCTGGGGATTGAGCTACATCAGTGAATAATATAGACACAGACTCTTGCTCTCATGTAACTTCCTTCCTAGTAAAGGGAGAGAGACAATAAACAATAAACATAATAAATAAATTGTATAACATGTTAAAGGCAGGGAAAGAAATTTGGAACAGGTTAAGGGGGATCAGGATTGCCAGGGTGGAATGGGGTGTTATATAAGGAAGTTCAGGGTAGACCTCGCTGAGAAGATTAAATTTAAGGGAGATTCGAAGCAAGGAAAGGAGTTAGCTAAGTAGATAACTGGGTAATCAGAGGAAGTCTTAAATATCTCTATCTTATCGAATTACCTGAACCTGTCTATACAGCTAATTGTATGCTTAGGGCCAGGAATTAGAACTAAAACACAATCATTGCCATCTTTACATCTTTTTGGCTGTTGCTCAAGTGCAGGTCATTGTGATTTTTAATTAAGTGCAGCAGTGGAGTGTAAGTTACCCACTCCTGTTATTTTTTAAATGCATGGTTTTGTAACTAAAGGATATTTAACTGCTTCTGCTGTATCTCTTTCCACCAGTGTTCTCAATCAGTAATTGCTAGTAAACTAAAATCTGTCAGCTTCTCTCTCCTTCATATTCTCTCTCTCTCTCTCTCTCTCTCTCTCTCTCTCTCTCTCTCTCTCTCTCTCTCTCTCTCTCTCCCCCATCCCCCTCTCTCCCTCTCCTTCCTCTCTTTCTCCCTCCACCCCCCAGTTTAAATATGTGACTATACCATCCTTTCTGTATCGTCTACGTGAGAGACTATTGAGTTTTAATGTTGAGAGAATGAATAGCTTAGAAAAACAAGTAAATTCAATAAGACATACTATACTTCAAAAGTCTTAAAATGACACTTTTTTAAGATAGTGGATATCTTATTAAAAGTTATTTAATTAGATGTTATGTTAAATATTATATGAGGTTACTGTGAAAAGAAATTATGTTTTTTATTAGGATGAAGTAGTACTGCCATAGATATTTTATAAATCATCTGGTTAAAACTCTTATTTAGTATTTATTTTTTTTACTGTGCAGAAATAGGTTTGTTTTGTGACTGACTAAAAAGAAAACATGGTTCTGATGGTGGAGGTGAAGTTCAACCATGGCTAAAGGCATATTGTTTAAAGATTCCTACTTTCATGGAAATTGTGAAATTATAATAGATGTCTTTAAAATATTTCAACTTAGTGAAAAGAGACAAAAAACAGTGTCATCATTGATTTAGGTATGTAAATTCTAGTTCCCAAATTCATTTGTGGACACAGCCTTAGACTTATAATACATCTAGTATTCTAGTTATTTTTATTTACATGGGTCAGCACTTTCACTTTAACCGTTTCCAGTGTCTTTGATGAAGACAAATGGGATATAATACAGACAGATTGATGTAGATCTTGTGTTGTAGTTTTGCTTTCAAAATTTATAAAAGTTTCACTTCTGAACTTTAAATTGTGGTTTCAGATCAAATATACAGGAAGAGAAATATGAACTTTATTTAACCAGTGATGCTTGTGTTTTCAGGGCTGTGTTGTCAATTTCAAAACATAGTACAAGATCAAACAGATTAGAGCAGGCACTTTAACTTGGTTGTGTTGGGATATATTAAGTATGTGTACATGATTGAGTATTATTAGAAGGCTATTTTCTTTCCAATGATGTGATGTAGCTAACTCTCTGAAAAGGACAAGATGAATTTAGGTTTAATGAAACTATTTCTGTTAAATGCATAATTTCCCACTGAGATTTTGAGAAGATGTGGGAAGCCAGGCTGATTGCCCCGTCTATCCTTAGAGGTGTTTGGGCCAATGAGTCATTGTGGCCCCCACCTTCCATCATTTTTATAAAAAAGAAATCGGATTAAAATGACTTAAGGATGACTAATGTTTGTATAACCCTTTCATAATCAGTTTTTATATTGTTTCTCACAATAACCATGTGAGGTAGGTAGGACAGTTGTAGTCTCATCTCTAGTTTACCCAAGAAGCAACTTAATTTTTGCCCTAGACCTTACTGTTAGTAGGTAGCACTATGAAGACTGTAATCCATATTTTATGACTATAATCTCTCTTCTTTCTAATATGCAAGCTACCTCTACTGTACCTTCTTGTCTCCCCTCCTCTGCTAGAGGTGAGGGATTTTTCTAGACTGATTTGAATATACATAAGCATTGGGTCTCTGTTCCACTTTTCAGAGACACTTTTTCCTGATTACCACTTTGGTCATTAACCCTCATATTTTCCATATTGAAGCCTAGGCTTTATTTGCCCTTGCTGTTGAGATGATTTAACTTGTAGCCACCCTACAATGCTAATAACTAAAAAGAGAAATGTCCTTTTTCTTGGACACTCTGCTCTGCCTTATCTTGTCCTCATTTTGTTAGAACTTTAAGTTTAAGGTTACTGTTACCTAGATTACTAAGTCCCATTTACTAGATTCTGTATTACTATTACAAGTTAAAACAAGCAAAATGCTAGTTATTTCCGGCAGATAAAATTGCCTGTCTTCTGTTTGCTTCTGTCTAATTTAAGGAAAACAGGACAGTGACATCAAAGGAGAATGTGACTTTCAGCTTTGTCTTGCAAACCAGTGTGTTGCTTGTCACACTCATGCGCCACACTACCACCCCTCGTTTTAGGGCTCTGTGCTTTTTGTCCTTCTTACCAATATTGGTTAGAATCTGATGTGAGCATATCTTAATATATTTTAATAGACATAATTGTTAGTAAATTATTATCATCTTTTGCATTTTAAAGTTTTAGTGCCTAATTCTAATAGTCAGTGAATAATCACTGGAAGGGCAGGACTAGAGTGTGCTAAAAGGATAGGAATTAATCAGGAAGTACAGTGTTTGAAATCAATATTCAGATAAGAGATCAAGGAATGAGAAGTTAGAGTGTAGTTTTTGAAGTTAGATCTCTTAGAATGATGGACAGAAGACGGAATAGACTGAGTCTGGGGCCATCAGGTCTTAAATGGACAAGGAAGGGTGACGAAAAAGTTACTAGATGATGGTTACAAGAGGATGGCAGTGATAGTCTCTCCTGAACTTCAGAGGAATCTTATCTCCCACCATTCCTTCTTTATACTTTTGTTTCTTTAATACAGGATAATTTTACTTCTTTGAAGTGCCTGTGTTTTTCCAATCTTTAAAATTTGCCTGGAACTCTGCCATAATCCTTCACCACCATTCCCCACACCCCTCCGCCATCCTTTCAGGAGAGTCTTTCATCAGTTTACTTTCAGGTTTACTTTCTCCTGGAAGTATTGTCCAACCAGATTTTGCTAGACTCTGAATGCTTCTCTTTACTTTTTATCTCCTCTTAATTTTTTAAAGGAAAGGTGCAGGCAGGAATGAAGGTGAGTAGAGGCAGGCAGGAAGGATAGGAGGAAGAAACATTTTTATTTGTTTTATTTGTTCATCTTGGTTGCCCCACCCCCTGTGGTGAACCTGGATCCCCAGAATGTATGTTGACTGCCCAGCCAGAGGTGATGTACCTAACCACTACTCCGCCAGGTTGTGCCAGTCTTTTATCACCTTTGAGAACATGTTTTACATTATATTTACTGTTCGCTTCTCTGCCTCTCCAACTGATAAAAGCCCCCTGAAAACAGAAGCTGATTTATTTCATGACATACTCAATATCAGGAATAATATTACCAGCTCATAGTAAGCATTTATTAATACTTGTTAAGTGAATGAACCAGTCAAAAAGCAATGTTTCATAAAGAACCAGGCATAGAGGCTTTACAGTCAATGAAATAATGAACTGTATGCTCCTTTTGTGAACTAATCTGATAACTTTTCTTTCTTCCAACCCTATAATAACATGTTGCTACTTTTGTATTGTAGTTCATATTCTTAAATATGGGATGCATAATCCTGATTCTGAGGAATACTCACTGACCTCTAGAGATAGTTTGTATATTGAGACATCTAGATATTCTGCTGTGATGTTAAAGATTGATTTGGGGTGCATATTTTCAACTACTTCCTCCAATAGACTCCATCGGAAAGTTTTGTGGCTAAAATATACTGGAGGGAAGTTAACTGATGGTGCCCTGATGGGACTAATGTGAAGAACAATAAAGTGAAATACATGAGCTGACCACGCTTACCTTCATAGTGAGCATCTTGGTTGTAATAGCTTTTAGATGATTGTCATTACTTGACCAGTTTGAATTTTCACCCTGGTTTTTAAAAATTCTCTTCAGAGTTAATGGCTTTTGAGGGTACTGTACACTGGCATATCTTCCTTTGTTAAAAACCATAGGTAAAATGTTTAGACATAACTTCTTTTTAAGTCACATTAAACTTTTGACATGTGAGAAAGTTCATGGCTTATGAAACTGATAACTGCATTATATTGTTGACATAAATGACTTAGGAAGATTAGAGTTTTTAGATTTTTTTTTGTTGTGTGGGTAGAAATCTAAAGATAACTTACTAAGAGTAGCATTTACTGCACAATATTCCTAGGAATTTTTTAAATTCCAAGACAGAATAGTTTGATTCGAAATAGTTCTTAGATAGTAAATTGACCTGAAAGTATTAATTAAGAGGCGAGAGGGAAAGCACTGGCAATGAGAATAGAAACTTCATTTAATTGGAAAGGCTCTTTTATGGATTTTGTTGTGGCATTGATCCCATTTATTATGAATTTATCTTTTTCCACCTAGTAATTTCAGTTTCTGATTGAGTTAAGTGAGAGATACACAATGAATGGTAAAATATTGTCTTAGATTTCTGGGTGTTTGCTTTTAAGTCTGAGTATTAGTGTATGTCAGTAACCGACTAAAATGAATAGGAGCCAAAAAATATATTTAGATCCTTTTTGTAGAGGTACTGTGTTACTTCTATTAGTTCCCTTTGTAGACATAATGCAAGATCTTCACATTCTTCTGCACAAAAGTTAAAAATAAAAATACTTGAGAATAGTACATTTAACTTGTGGGAGAGAAATGTTGAGTTTCAACAACCGGTATTATGTATGACGACTTTGGATTATAGTATGAAATTGTATAGTTAAATTTCTGAAAGATCTCTTTAGTAAATTGAATCTGTAAAGTCTCTGTTTAGAAGACCTTTTTTTTTTCTGAAAGCCTCTTTGCCTTTCATTATAAAAGAGCCTGGTACTGCTTTCTGTTTTAAAAATCCAGCTGGAAAATTACAGAGTATGAGCATTTGCCCAACGGTTCTTACTTGGAGGGAACAGAAATATGTCTTCAGATTGGAAACTGACCTTTAAGAATTTATTCTATCAGTGGAAGCTGCAGGTTTATGTTTATTCGAAAGTAGAACATTTCTATTTGGCAGATGAAACCTGTATAGCCTATATTATTTTCATTACTTTTCACTTCTGTAAATACCTGAAGTATGTCTTGGCTTCTGCATGGTATAACTGATTTTTCTTTTTTTTTAAAGATAGGTACAGGCAGGAATGAAGGTGAATAGACTAGCAGTCAGAAAGAGAGAGAAGGAAGAAACATTTTATTTTATTTTTCATTTAGTTCACACTGGTTTTTCCCTTCAACCCAGGACTTGAATCCAGAGTTATGTGGCCTGCATCCTTTGGTGGCAGTTGACCTAACCGCTGCTCTGCCAGGGTACACTAGTATAGCTGAATTTTAAAATACTTTATGTGGTTCTGTCTTTGTTGTTCAAATACTCCAATGATCTGTTTCTTTCTGAGCCCCTTAGAATCTCTTTAAAAAAAATTCAAGATAACCTTGGTCTTTATTTCTTTATTTTGGTCCTATTAAATTACAGAACAACATATTTTATTCCAATCATAAAAATTGACTCAACTGTTTATGAATATATCTATATACTTTAAAAAATATTATGTGTGTTCTTTTTAAAATAATTTATAGACCTGATTTTTACTATAGTTCTGCATTTACAAAATAATTGAGCATATAACAGTCATTCACACAGTTTCCCCTTTAATTAACATCTTGTATTACTGTAGTGCATTTATTACAATTATAGAACCAATGTTGGTATATTATTAGAGTCCTTAATTTAATTACATTGATGCTCAATTTTTTGCATTGTACAGTTCTATGGATTTTTACCCACTGTGATTTGTATCCGTTATAGTTTCATTCAGAATAGTTTGACAACCCTAAAAATCCTCCATGCTTCAACTATTCATCAATCTCCCAAACCCTTGGAAACGATTGCTCTTTTTACTCTCTCTATAGTTTGCCTTTTCCAGAATGGCTTATAGTTTGAATCATATGGTATGTAGCATTTTTCAGATTCACTTCTTTCACTTTGCAATATATTTTTAAGATTTCTCCATATCTTTTTGTGGTTCAACCACTCATTTCTTTCTATCACTGGACAGTGTTACACTGTATGAATGTACCATACTTTGTTTATCCATTTAGTTATTTAAGGACATCTTTATTGCTTCCAGTTACGGGAAGTTATGAATAAAGCCTGCTATAAACATACACATGTTTTTGTTAGACGTGATTTTTTAACTTAATTGGGTAAATGCTTAGGAGTGAGGATTGTAGGTCATATGATAAGATTATGTTTAACTTTGTAAGAAACTGCCACACTATCAGTATATATGTTCTTAAGGATCAGCCTAATTAAAAATCTCAAAGGATGTAATCTAAAGTATTGATAGTAGTTATTTCAGGAGAATGAAATTGGAAGGAAGGATCATTATCTTCTCCTTACTTTATTAGATATTTGCATTTTTTAAATAATAATATTTTGTAGTTTTTTTTTTTACAAATATAATTTTTTCCAAAATGCTTTGTAGTAATAGAAAAATTAAAGTGAATCAATATAGATGAAAAGAAAACCATCAAAAACAGTATATTGTCAGTTTCATAGCACCTCCTTATAGCGGATTTTAATATTTTTTAATTAAAGAAAGTAATAATCTTCCTATAGCCATAATTGTTCATTTAGCAAATTTATAGAGCATCTGTTATGTGACACAATCCTTCAAAGGATTGTCCTTAGAACTGAGAAGTCAGTGATATACTTAGTCCAAGCTTGGTACATCAAGCAGGACTTCCTGGAGAAGTAGGTATTTAAGTTATATTCTGAAAGGCAGGTTTGCGTTAACTAGACTAAGGAGGAGGGGACGGAGAATGTTCCAGAGTGAGGATAATGTTTTCAAACTAAAGGCTGTCAATTGCTTCTGACTAATCTGACGAAAACCAGAATTAATTGTTCCAAACTCTCAGAGAAGCTTGTTAGATCTTTTCATGTTGTTGGCACTTGTTTGATAATCTGTAATTGGGAGCTATAGACTCATATTTTCTTTTGGTTTCCAATGACTGACAGTGCATTGCCCTAATGCCTGTTTTGCTTGGAGAATTGGAGTAATGAATAGCCTGAAGATACTTTGTTGTTTAAAATTTGTTAGCATCCATCAGTGTCACATGAGTTAAACACTGTATTCTTTGCCTGTATTTTTTTTTTTTTAATTTTTAATTTTAAAGGGAAGGTGCAGGCAGGAATGAAGGTGAGTAGCAGAGAGGCAGTCAGGAAGAAAGGAAAAAGAAGCATTGATTTTTTTATTTAGTTGTTCATCTTGGTTGTTCCTCCTAGCCTTAGGTCTTAAACCCAGATCCTTGGGATGTATGTGGACTGTGCCCCAGTAGCCTTTTCCACTAAGTCACCAGCATGTGTCCTTACCTGAATTTTATAACCTTGAATGATTCTAAAGTTTGAGTGCCTGTTGCTTTCTTGTACCACATGTGTCTTTTATACGTAAATATTTGTTTCCAATATGTAAACTTCTCTGTGTTCATAGATATTTTTCCATTTTCTTTAGACTCTCAGTGACATTGTTTAAATGATCAATTAGGGTGAGTAAGAGAAAGGGGGGAAACGAAGAAATGTAATGAAAATTAGGGACAGAAATAGATTATGTTAGATTATGATATAGAAGTTTTGAAGAATCAATTGCATCTTACTATTTATCCAATCCTATAAGATGAATCTTTAAACATGTTGCAAGGCTACTGACATACTTGCTTATATTTTTGAGAATACTTAAAATAACACTTTCCTTTGTTCAAATTCAACTCTAAAATTAGTTAAGACTTTACATATGTAATAGTTCACATTCTATTACATATGTAATAATTCACATTGAAAATCATCACAGGAGAAAATTTAATGTAAAAGGTGATTACTTTTTTCATTTATTTTCAGCAGAAGTCACTACTGAGATCTGTTAATTATCAGGCAGTTGATGCTGTTCTTTAGGATTTTAAAAAAGGAAAGGGAAGTCTCATGTGGAAAGGAGCAGTGAAACCTTGGTATCAGAATAGTCTTAGGTTTTTACTCTGAATCTTACCTCTGCCAGCAGAATGGTCTCGGGCAAGTCATTTAACTGAACTGTTTTTGTGTTTATAAATATAATTAAATAAAATGTTTATGAATGTTCCTCCAAACTGTAAAGCATTGCAAATGTAATTACCATCACAGAGTTTGTCTTCAGACACACATCATGTAACCCGTTGAACAAGATTCCTGTGAGGTTTATCTTTACTTATTCTGAAATCTCTGGCCATGTTTTCTGTACCTGAGTCTTGGTAGGATGTGAAATATTGATCACACAAATCTATACATATGTAGCTTTCTGTAATCCAAGGGAGATTAAAATATTGAAAGATTTTAAGAAACGGGAAAAGACCTAAACAAAAAAAAATTGTTTTGTCAAGGACAAGAGAGGAGTGAGTAGGACTAGTGCAAGCCTTCTGGCTGATCTCTATTCCCCTTTCTCTAAATGTGTTCAGTTTTGGAGTAGGAATAGCTATGGATGGAGGCGACTTAGAAAGTCTATTCTCTCTTCTGAGATCCCTTCTTACGCTGTGTAACACGGTAGATTAAGAACTGTGAGTTTCTGACCACAAAATATTTAATACTTCTCTAGAATTTTTTTCCCTTTTCCTCTCTGCTCTGTATCCCTCTTCTTTATTTTGTTGACTCACCTATCATTTCTAAAAGTATCCCTTCTCAGGCGCCCTTCTGTACATTCTCTGCCATTCTTATAGTTCTTTCTTTTTCTTTTCGCCTTTCTTCTGATAATATGACTTATTTAATCAGCAAATTAGTGTAAATATACTTTCCTATTTTACCTCATTTGTTTATATGCCAAATATGAAAGTTTACATTCAAAACTAATAAAGCAAGTGAAAGACTAATTATATTTAATTGTATTTCCACACTCTATGCGCCACCGAATGCAATGGAAATGATCATCCATACTTACAATGTCAATTTAATGATACAGCACTTTTAGACTGTTTTTGTATAGTATCTGTTGATGGCCTTAAATGTTCATAGTTATAACCCTTGACCTAGTAATTTCATACCTTAGGATTCACTTTAAACAATCTTAATGAAACTATGTGTGAAATCCTTAATGCTCAGCAGTAAGGGAGAATGATGATGTAGGCTATTAAATGGCTATTTTAAATTATGTATAGCACAGACAAAGTACATAATTTTTAAAACAATAAATTTTTGTACCTATAATCAAACCTATGGATAGATAAAAAGCTAATATAAAGTTTATCCCTCTTTTAAATTACAGAATAATATTAAAATACTAAATGTCCAACAATAGCAGAATAGTATATTAATTATATGTCCTAACAGTGGAAAGCCAATAACATTGCAGATCATATAGAAGACTAATGGAGTCATCTTTTACAGCATAAACACATGTGCACACACAATACACAGGGCAAAAAAGGAAGCATATACACCAGGTATTAACTTTTTCTCTGGGTAGTAATATACAGATGATATTTAAAAAATTTTTAATCAACTATGACTATATTTATAAAAGGAAAGATGCAGGTAGGAATGAAGGCAAGTATGCAGGCAGACAGTAAGAGAGAGGAGCAAATGTTTATTTTATTTAGTTTTACATCTTGGTTGTATATCTCCCCAGCCCAGGCCATGAACCCAGGTCTTTAGGATGTATATGGACTGTGCTTCAACCAGAGTCAGTTGAGTGTTTTTTAATTAAAAAAATATTAACCCAACTACATAAAAAAATAATTTTAAACAGTATCTGTGTTTGAGTGGTGAAACTGAAAGTAATTTTGTGTCTTTTCTGTTTTTCTTTAATGGGAAAATGAATGTACATATTTTGGTTTTAGTTTTGGTAAAAGCATGATTAATAAGCAATTAAAATAGTAACAAGTAAATTTTACATAATTAATGAACTTAAAATATTTTTATTTTAATTTTAGGCAAGAAATGTACATACGGGAGAGTTGGCTGCAGTAAAAATTATCAAATTGGAGCCTGGTATGTATCAAACCACATTCTCAGCACTTTTTGTGCAGCTCATTAACAGCACTTGCCGTATTCCTTCCTGTTTCCCTTCTCTGAAGAACTTTTTAAATATTTTGTCAGGACAATAGAGTATCTCTAGTATGATTACTTTAAATTCCCTTGGTGATTGTTAAAATGAATTTGATATAATAGTTTTATTGCTAAGTAAAATTTGAAGTGTGTGCATTCCAAAATTGGAAGATATATTGACAAGTTAACTTTCTTTTAAGGTTATAGTAAAATTTTTAATTTAAATTTTAGCTTTTATAAGGATTAGATTAGGGAAATAGTCATTGATTTTGGGGGGATGTTTGGTAATATTTGGAATAATGATATATATTAATCCATTTTTAAATTGAAGTATAGTCAGCAGAAACATTTTTATTTTAATACAACATAATTGATACTTGATTTGATGTTTTCAGGCCATACTAATATAAGTATTAGGGATAATTTGAATACGGAAATTATTCTTCCTAAACCTGCTTTACCCTCAGTCTTCCCCATTTTACAAAGCAGTTAGTCCAGCAAAAAATTTATACTGTCTCCATGATTTATTTCTTTTATCGACATTCCTGAATCTGTCAGCAAGTTACTTCTCTACTTTCAAAATATATCCTAAACCATCTACTTCTCTTTATTGCCATATCTACCTTCCTGATCTCTGTTTCCTCTCATACCCCTGTCATCATCTAGTTTCCATCAGAGTGGTATTTCTAAAACACAAATCAGATCAATGTGCTTTTTATTCTTAAAACTTTCATGAAATTTTCAGGTCCACTTACAATAATATTCAAACTTTCAGCCTTGCTTATAAACCTTACTTAATTTGCTGTGCTTCTTAGAGCTCATCTTGTATGTTTTTCCGTTTCCTCTCTTCCTCCATTTTCTTTTTTATTTAAACAGTGCAAAATTAGCCCTTTAATTCTGCATGGTATGCTATTATTTTTCATGATCTTTTGCTTAAAAAGGTTCCTGGTCATTCAGATCTCAGCTTAAATGTCATGTCCTCAGTGATCCATTTCTGACTATTTCAAGTAAAATAGAGTGCTCTGCTGTTGCTCGGGGGGCTAAGGCGAAGGCTATATAAGCTATGGAGCTAGGGTCAAGACTCAGGACTGGAAAAATAAAATTAAATGGATACATAAAATACATAGGAAAAAATCAGTTATGAATTCTATAATTTAAAGTGGCTCCCAAGCCCTTATTATTTTAGTTCTCTGCGTAGGGCATATGATGTATGATATAGTGAACCTTTTTTTCATTTATAATTTTGATTCTTTACTCAAGAGAACTTTATCATTCTTGAATTTTTAAAATGTCATTGCTTTAGAAATGCCACTTATTCATGTTATAGTTCTTTATTATCTTTCTTTCTTGTTTTCTCTTGATTCATGTTTATCTTTCTCCTCCTTCTGTATTATGTGATTTTTTGTCTACTATCACATCTCATATCTCCAGTATTACTTTATGTAATGGTCAACACACCTCCAGTACTGTTTTGCTTCGTGTTTCTAGTGCTTTTATTAGTTCTATACAGATATTCTTTTCCCTTAGTCTTTTTCCCCTTAACCTACCAGTGTCCTTTTTTATTGAATTTTGTTGCCTGAATTCACTAGTACTCTTTCCTTTCATTTCCCTGAGAATTTTTGAAGCATTATAAAGTTTTCTTTCAAAATTATTCTTCATGTCCTCTGTATCCTTTATTTATTGACTTCTTTTTTTTGTCAGATCATTTTGGTAGGAGGATCCATGTCAAGTTTTTATTGTTGCATACCTAATTATATAGTGGACTCTCTTTGATTTCCCTTCTCCTCTGTCTGAGTGTTGTTCTTTCTCCAAAGCATAAACTTTTAATTTCTATTTTGGATTGAGCAATATATTGTCTTTGTTTGCTGTATATTTTTGAAGTACCTGAGTGACATTTCAGCAAGTAGTATTAATTTTAACCAAGTTTTAATACTGATAGGACACCCTTCATTATTCTTTCTTTTTTAAGGTTTGGGGAATTTTTTTAATGTTACCATGTTTCTAACAAATACGTATTTTTTAAAATTCTGGGGTTTTTCCCCCTGCAGTTTTGGTGTTAAGGTGATCATTTTTTGTTCTCTGCACACCTACTTATTTGAGCTCTTAGTTCTGATATACTTCTTATGATAAGATGGATAGGAGTATAGGAGGGACCAGAATGAATGTCATTCTAAGAATTGGAGCAGAAAGCAAATATTTACTGTACTCCATCAGTTCTAATATGCACATATTTTTTCCAAATTTAAAATTTCTGAATTGCGATTTTTTTTTGGTAATACATAAGGTATGCTTATAGTTTAATTGGCAGGATTTATTTTCCATTAGAATCTCATAAGTAGTACAAGAAATTTTTGAATCTTAAACCAGAGGTATATTAGAAATAAAGTATCTTGCAATTCTTTACAACTCAGTAATGCTTGTTTGTAAATCTGGAACTTTTCAATTTAGAAAACTAAAACAGCATAAAAATTAATCCATCACCTAATTCTTAAATAACTATTGAGCCACCTCTGACTACCTTCATGGTTAGCATAGTAAGGGAGTGCCATAGATATCTACAGCTCGGCTGCAACTCTTCTAGTTTCGATTTGTATCAAAATTCATTGCATTGTACTTTTGTCCCTTTTGTTTCTTTTCCTTTTATTTCAGTTTGATTTTGGAAATATAAACTAATTCATTTTAGAGGTTACTTCTGTATACCAGTACTGCATATCTTCTCTAGGCTCTTACGTTAAAAAAAAAAAAAATAAAGCCTTAGTACTTATTTTACTTTCAGATTTTGATTCATAGTTAATAGTAATTGTTATTTCAGTAAATAACTATGAAGTTAATGATCTGGAAATAAAATAAGTGATAGTTTAAAACATGCTCTTTTTGTAAGTAGTTTCATTTATTTTCATCATCTGTTCTTTAAAGCTTGAGGACTTGATCTGTTTGTGACTGATTTTATTCATTTGGGTTGTTCACTTACATTTTATTTTATTTTTTGCCTTTAAAAATAGTGTTTTCTATGTTGATCATAAGTACTATGGTATTCTAACATTTTTAGTAAAGTCAAAGTAGATGATGTTTTTCATTTTATGGAACAGACTTAAGGAAATGTTTAGGTTAAAAATATAATATGCTAATGATCCCAACATGCAGTTCAGATACTTCAAATAATTCTGGAGACAGCTTTATTTCAGAAATGAATTCTTAACTGTACTGAAAGTTTTTTTTAAAAATTGCACTAAAGCCAGTATTATACAAAATTGCTTCTTTGTATTGATTTAACAGATGAGCTGGTTTAGGATTATGTTTAGACTTGAAAAGATAATTATTTGCCAATATGACTTAGAAAAAGCCTTATGTTGGTAAAAAATAAACAAAGACTTAAAAAGTAAGTGAAATTCCAGCTGTAAACTTAACAATGCTGTTATCTAGTTAAAAATAGATTATTAAATTTAATAACAATTTTATAGTCTTGAAGTTTATTAAAGATTTTTCTATTTGCCCCTGGCAGTAGTAACTTTATAATATTTTACGTAAAATTTTACTGGTACATTGCTTTTGAGGCTTTTTCTAATGCTCTTAAAAATTCTAAGAGGATGATATACCCTGATGGAGTAGTGCTTGGCCACCACCCATCATGGTCTACATACATCCCAATGACCTGGATTCACATTCTGGGGCTGCAGGGAACAACCAAGATGAGCAACTAAAAAGTAAAAATAAATACAATTCTTCTTCCACCTCTGTCTTCCTAACTGCCTTCCTACTTACCTTCGTTCCTGCCTGCATCTTTCCTTTAAAGAAAAAAATGTAAGGTAACTTTACAGTTAAAAATAGATTAAAACAGTTAATTTTTTAAAATAACAACAAAATAATTGAAAAAGAGAATTAGTATTCCTTTCCATGTTCCTGTATTTTTGTTCCTCTTTGTATACATAGGCAAATTATTATTTACAAAATGATTTAACATTTCAGCATCTTATTTTATAGTAGAGACTTATTAAATATAGATACCATTTTATAAATGAGGACATAAAAATAAATAAAATATGACTTACCAGTAATTGACATTGAAAATAAAAAGTATCAATGATACCATTTTAGTTACATTTTCCATCTATTTGGTCCAACATCAGGACTGTCTTAGAAAAGCAGGCAGATAATGCATGTCACCATGTTTTTCTGTCTGTCTGAATTTCAGCTTCCCCTCCTAACTCATTTTACAGATGCTCATTTTGCTCAACAAGTCTGTAGCTGATGGCAGCCAGACAACCAGAGCAGGAGCAATATTCCTGGAAAAACTCATTATCAGATACCTACTTTTCCCTTTCCCTCTATTCTCCTATGGTCCTCTTTTGTGGTGACACCAAATCTCAGTATTTTACATGAAAATTTCAGTTTGTTAAATACTATGAGCCTTGCTTATAGGGATGAACTTTAATAAAAATAATTGCCTAGAGTGATTAATAGAATGTACTTTTATTTGTTTACTTGTTATTTAAAATGCTAAATTGGAAGTACTCATGAAATAGTTCGGTGCTTCTAAATAAAATAACAAATGTATTTTTTAGTTTAAACAGTTTTTAAAATAAATAGGAATCTTTAAATCTCTTGGGTAGATATTTAAAACTTTTCTCATATTTGCTTTCTAATCCTCTTCTTGTTTTATGGAAATAAAAACAGAAAGTAAATTTTTAAAAAGTCAAAAAGTATGCAAATATTTAAATAGCTATTAATTTGTCTTATTAATATTGTTAAAGAAATTCCAAAGGAGAAGCTTTGGATAAATAAGATGAATGTCAGCTATTCTGATTAAAGAATTTGTTCTTGTTTTTCAGTATCCTATTTAAAATCTAACAATTTTGATTTAAAAATAATCTGTAAAGTATAATATTGTTACCTTATCTCTACTATGTGGAAAATGGAAGTCTCAGTTGGTAGCAAATGTTCATTGGAGGGCAAATATTCACACCAAAAATATTCTTTTATTGTTTTAAAACTAAGGTTAAATAGAAATTTTTTGCCATGTATGTTTTATGTTGGTAGAAACCTCGTAATTATATACCTATGGAACTAAAAGAAGACATCAAAATGCTAATGGTACTTTTCTATGCATAGTGGGTGTATGAGTGGTTTATTTTTATTCTTTATATTTTTCTACATTGACAGAATTTCCTAAGATAAGCATATCATTGTGATATATAATAAAGAATAAAACATAGAAGTTCTGTTTAGCTTTTTTAAAAGATTATTTCCATTGTTGATGCCTATATAGAATTACGTGTTTGTTCTCTATAAATATTTATTAACAGAGGATTAAAATAGGAAATGTAATTAATGAGTGTGATTAATAATTAAATATATGAACAATGAAGTAGAAATACTTATAGTAAATATAAAAGCTATAAACCAGTTGATATTTGATAAATTAACAATTGACAAATCTTGCTTAGTAATTTATTTTTTCTGAAAATATTAAAATATGCTAATGTTTTTAAAGTTCTGTTAGATAATAGAAATCCAACCAAGTTCATTTCAAAGATTTCATTGGCATTATTAAGTGATGTATGAATCCGACAGCATCTTATCTAGCATTACTGAAAGGAGCTGGAAAAAGTTATACAAAATAGAAGGTTTTTATAGTCAGGAAGAAGATGGAACCAAGTTATTAGTAATAGAAAAGAAAGATGATTTCAGGCCCAGTCACCTTTCTTTAGGGGAAAGTAAAGTTCCTGTACAGATGGTCTCACTTGTGCTGACCAGGAAACTTCCGATTGATTAGTTTAAATTTCTACTTTTGATAGAGGTTGAAACTGCTTTTAGGTTAGATATTGATTCTAGCTGAATTTTGGCATGAAAGCTCCAGTTGGGGCATTTTTTTTTTTTTAACAATTCAGAATCTAATACTAAAGGGTAGATACTGTTAGATTGAGCTGAATTAAAATGAATTATTGGACACTCTACTGGTACCCCAGCATTTTACTTTTTTTTTTTTAAAGTAAAGGTATAGCAGGAATGAAGGTGAGTACCAGGCAGACAGGAAGAGAGAGGAAGAAGCATCATTTTATTTATCTTTATTTAATTGTTCATATTGGTTGTTTACCCTGACCCTGGGTTTGAACCTGGTACCTTGGGATATATATGGACTGCGCCCAGGGTGTACTAGACCACTACACTTGAGTGTGCCAGCATTGCTTATTAATATGGGGAACTCCCTCTCCCACATGGGAAGAAGTGCATGTGGATGTGGGAAAGCTTCCACTCACACTCATGTTGGAGTTGGGTACAGGAACCCTTTCATACCCTCATACCAAAACCAGAGACAATATTTTAATAAGTACAGGTTCACAACTCTGAAACATTTGCAGCAGAGCTGAGTTACCAAAAGGGAAAGGGGCAGCTGGGAAGTAGGCAGAGCCCACTGGACAATGGAGAAGAATACTTGGTGATTTGGTAGAGGGCATGGTGTGTTGAAAAATGTAACTAAGAAATGGGGAACCTATACATAGGAAATTATTTTAATGTGTAGAATAATTACTACAATAAAAAATAAATAAATGCAGCTTCAGTATGTTTCATGTACTTAGATGTAAAAATCCTCCAACAAAATGTTGGAAAAATCTTTTTTTTACCCTTTTGCAAGTTGTAGTTTTGTTTAACAGCAAGTACCAGTGGATGTTTGGGGCTCCCCAGGCAGAGCTGATGCCCTGTGTTCCACTCAGTCATGTGAGGAGACCCGAGCCAGTGCGGGTGGTCGAGGGAATCAGCCAGAATGTATTGACATAGAGGCTTTATGTTCATTCCACCCTTCTGGATGGCTTCCTAGTATCCTTACCCTGGGGCTTGAAGCCAATGACTCTCTTGATTTTGCCCAGAACTTGGTTATTGAAAATGGCCCTTTCACCCTGGAAGTTTGCAATGATCTATGGCTATTCATTGGTTTTCCTCTCTAGGTCCTTGCTCTGATGGGCCTGCTGGATCACCTTGCCCACTTCCAGGGTCTGGTCTCAGCTCCTCAGTCTCCTGGTCTAGTTTGGTCACGTTCTTAGTGATGGAATTCTCTTTATTCTGGTCAGTGGTCCATTTCTTGGATGTCTCCACATGTCTCCGAGCCACTAAGATGGCCTGCCTGCACTTGGCTGGAGTAGTTTTGGTCCCTTCTTGTGCAGCACTGTCACCCTGTCTCTGTTGCTCTTGGCCATGGTTGGGGAGGGGGCTCCATCTGGTGATTCTGACTGCTGCTCCGGAAAATCAAATCTTAAGGACACTTTGAAGAGCATTTCTAGGTATTTTCAAAGTCTTTAGTTGTTGCACTTACTGTTTGCATGTTTTTGTTGGTCCAATTTAGCTTTGGGACTTTGTCTTTCCTTTTCCTGAGTAAATGTAGTAGTAGTTCTTAAATTTACTAATCGTGTTTAAGGTTGCTTATTGCTTCCTGCATTAAACAGAGTTGTGGGAAGAGATGAGATTTTTCTGGTCAGTGACCAGGAATTTGATGACAAGAGAAATGAGGAAGATTAAAGAAAATAGCATATTTGTGAGAAAGAAAGATTGCCTGATATAGAATTAGCAGAGAATGAAACAGAAATTATATATACATATCTCTCCCCCGCTTCCCCTTCCCACCCAAGGAGGTAAAGTAGTGTGAAAGAAGTATTTGTTAAATCAAAGATTTATGTATGTAAATAGCCAAATGTTAAAGTTGTCTGACAGGCTCGCCCTGGTGGAGTAGCGATTGAGCCAGCCACCTCTGAAGGAGTGCAATCCACATACATTCCAAGGACCCAGGTTTCTGTCCTGGGTTCAGGAGGAAACACCAATGAGAACAACTAATTAAAAATAAAATACTTCTTCCTCTTTTCCTGTCTGTCTGCTTGCCTTCATTTCTGCCTGCATCTTTCCTTTAAAAAAATAAAAGTTGTCTGATAGCTTTGTTCTCCAAAACAAAGAATGATGGTGCATAATATTACAATGGAAGGATTGTGTCAATATAAATAGGTATTGCTATAAATTTTATAAATCTGGTGCTTATGACTCAGGAAATACCTATCCAAACAAACTTTAAACAGTTTTAAATAAAGTGTAAGATTCCCTTAGTGTTGATTCAGAAAGTATAGACTGAACCTAGGATGATTGTTATTATTTCCATTGCATTGATGTATTTTTAAGGATTAAATATTTTAATCCAGGGTGTGTGTGTGTGTTTTAACAGTAGGGTATCTGGGAGGTAAGTACCCAAGGGTAAGTGACTATAGAATAATTGAAAAGAGAAATGCAATCTAGTATTGTGAAATATATTTTGAAATTCCAAGATTCTTTATCTCAGGGGAGTCCTTAGATATGTCAAATCTGAATACTAGCACTAGAAATTAGTTTAGTTTAGACTGTTCCCTCTGAAGAATTATAGCAACGTTCAGAGGTAAGGAATATGACTTCGGCATCATTTATCTGTTACATTTGTTTCTTCTTGGTCTAACATTCATAAAAATGATGTCTAGAAAGTCTGATTTAGTTTTTTTAAGCTATATTTCCTAAAAATCAACATTTCCTTCTGTGTTTAATTTTTTCCTTGCTCCAATTTTATTTATATGTATTATATACACACATATAAATTTATATGTGTGTATATATGTGTATGTGTATGGATATATTCAGTGCAACCTGTTTTGGCATTTAATCATAGGCTATAGCTACACCTCAGATAGGGTGGAATAGCAGATATGATTCTTCCTCTTTTTCTGGGAAGGCAGATATTGAAGTAAGTATTTTGCCGAGGACCTAGGAGTTACTTAACTTCCTGCCGGATATTCTTATTCCAGTTGTCAGTATCCTATATGTTTACTAGTTGCAGTTGGAAAGTTGGCTAGGGTTATCAACCTCAGAGATCACTTTAAGATTTTGGTTTAGGACTTCATAAGGATACTACTTCCCTCTTTGCCTTGGGCCAGGCATTCTAGAAATTAGCATTGTCCTTTTATCTTGCTGCAAATTGCCCAGTGCTATTAGAAATAACTTCATGACTCTTCCATACTATGGCTCATTCTTCAAGCCCTTTAAATGCTCTAGGTCAGCAGCTATTTGTGTAATTATAACTATCATTTAATTATCTCAGTATTAAATTCATAATCTACTACCATATTATTGGAGAGAGGAGTGTGATTAATCTTTCAGTTGCCTTTCATTTTGCCATAATCAGATTTCTTCTTTCTTGTACCTTTATTCTCTTTGCCTCCTTCCACATTCTTCCCTCCTTTTTTTTTTAATCTTTCTCCTTTTAAGTCTAAGGGTCATATTGCTTTTAACCTTTTCCTAAGTACTGCTTTTATCACCCATTTGATTATAAGAAATCATTAAGAGGATATTGAATCAAAGTATAATTCAGAGGGCCCTCATTATATAAGGTGTAACTGATTTATTCTAGTTCATGTGTAGAGTGGAATCTCTGTGAAATGGAGCCTAGCTTTTTAGTTATAAATGCTCATAAGAAAAGGTTACAGCAAATGTTAAGGGACTGTGCCTTCTTTAATATGAGCACTAGTGACTGAATTCATTCTGAGTATAGTGCTCATATATATGTTTCATTATTGGTTTACACTTCAGTTACAAATAGGATCGAATCTTCTGTGAACTTTAACTGGAAAAGACTTACATAAAGATATTTCTTTTGTAATTCATCCTGAAAGGCAGATAAACCAATACAATTACTTACCACAGATGTAGCTATTCTTTGATGATCTTCAACCGCCTTGTCAAAATGACCTGAAATTTGAATAACCTGTTCTTCCAATTGGAAGATGCCAGATCAGTGTTACCTTCCACTAAGAGTCAGCATAAAATCCACTGAATTCAGAAACCTCAGACTTGTAGATTCTAGCTGTATTTTTTTCCATTTAAAGAAAAGGTAAATTTCTAGAGTGCTTTGGTAGAGTAGCAGTTGGGTCAGTCACCTCTGAAGGAGTGCAAGCCATGTACCCTGGGTTTGAGTCCCAGGCCCAAGGGAGAATAACCAGTGTAAACAACTAAATAAAAATAACGTGCTTCCTCCTCCCCTCTCTTCCTGCCTGACTGCCTACTCATCTTCATTTCTACATGTACCTTTCCTTTAAAAAAGTAAAAATAAATTTTTTTTGTACAATTTTAAGGCTTCTGACTTTATACAGTTTACATTCCCATTGAAATATTAAAATGCAAAACTATTCATCTCTAATATTTATTGTAAAGTTTTCCTTCTTTCTTGTGTATATAGAGACTCGAATTATAACATGGTGACCCAAGTTGTTATCATTTGTTTTTTCAGGAGATGATTTTTCTTTGATCCAGCAAGAAATATTTATGGTTAAAGAATGTAAACATTGTAATATTGTTGCCTACTTTGGGAGCTATCTCAGGTAAGAAAAGAAAATCATCTGCTCCCTTTTTGTATTTTATATTCTCTTTGCTACCACTCTCCCTCCTTTCTGTGTAAGTACGGTTATGTATATGCATTTGTATAATTATATTGTCTAAAATTCTAAAATTTCTCAGACTTTCTAATTATCTACCTTTTTATGCAGTTAGATGTTACCTGGTGACCATAATGAAATATTACAAATGATTCTAAGTGTTTTCACTGATAAAGTTGATCATATTCTCAACCCTTTAATATGGGAACTAAAACTGAAGTTAATGTGCTTTTATGTATCTCATTGAGAGGCTGCAGGACACTTCCCTGTGCATCCTGCAATCCATCCGCGCTGTAGAAGAGTGAAAGTCTTCAGACTACTAATATAATTTCTTTCTCTTTCATCTTAGTCGGGAAAAACTGTGGATTTGTATGGAATACTGTGGTGGCGGATCACTTCAAGATATCTACCATGGTACTGTACTGTTCCTTTAACTTTACATTTAAATATGACTTTGACTTGAATGATCATGTTTAACCTTTCTAGTTAATCCAACATATTCATTTTAGATTTACTGTTTTGCGTGCTTCTGTTCTTGAAGTATAGCATAAAAAAAATTTAAATTTGTTTTCTGTAGCTTATTCATTTACCTTTTCTAGAGCCTAAACTGAGAAATTCAGTAGTACTTATACAATCCAAATTTTACTTTTTAGATGTTTTCTCTAGGAAAGGATTTATCCTCAAATAAAAGCTGCCCAACCTTCCTTCTAAGTGGGAATTAAAATGTAAGGGTAACTCTTGCATAAAGGAAATTATTTATATATATGTATCAGATATTAATTTAGCCTTATAACTAGAAAAAATTTAATTTTTGCTATAATATTTTTATATTAAAATATGTATATAATTTTTCAAACTCATTTCATTTAACATTTTTTTCATTTAAGCAGTTTTCTGAGTTGAATTTGATTTTGCCTCATAATATTTAGGAGTAGTTTTTGTTTTGTCTTTATAGTTTAGCTTCCAGTTTGTTTTGTTGACAATTTACTGAATTTCTAGAATTTATGAAATTAAGTATAGATTCTTCTAAAATTTTTTTTTCTTATTTAACTGGATATGTGATAGAGAAACATTCACTTCAGCTGTTCATGTGTACTTTATTTAGAGTTATGTTGAATTATTTTTAAACATTTCGATACTAAAATCTTCGCATTAAAAGTTTTATCAAATTTCAGTCATGCAATTTATACATGTAACCATAGTGGATATAAAAATAATAGCTACTCAGGTTTAAATAATATTTTGTAGCTTGTAGAGATATAATTTCTGAAGTGTCAGTTAATAGAGCAGTGATTAAATAAACTGGACCTACAATGTGGAGTACTGTGCAGACCCTACTCCATTTTTATTGATCTGGATATATCTCTTTTTAAATGGAAAAGCTGAATCCCAAAAGAATAAGTTCATTACCTCTAGGGAAGAAGTGGGCTCAAAAGTAAAATTTTAAATTATAATCAAAATCAAAATGTATTGATGTATTCTCTAGTTATAAGTTAATATAATAATTATATAATTTTGTCACAGTAAATAATCCATGACCCCAAAAATGTTGTGACTGATGCCTAAACTCTATTCACTGCCTCTTTTTATTTAAAGTAATATATAAGGCTTGCCCAGGTGACTCAGGTACCAAGTTGGCGACTGGAGTGTGAATGACTGGGTTACATGGTCTAGGGCAGGGATGGAGTGGTGAGGGGGTGGACAACCAAAATAAGAAACAAATGAATAAAAGCTCTTTCTCCTCTTCTTCCTTCCTGTCTTCCTTCAAATCATGCTTCCTCCACTCCCTACCTCTTTTAAAGAAATAATAATTTCAATACCATAAATACTACAAATACACAAAATATTGCAAAAAGTTTTAAAGCAAGAACCAAACCCATTTTTTAAAGGGAAAAATAAGTTTTAGTGCATTATTTGGTAGCCTTTTATTTTCATATACATTATACCATACTAGGATGACTGTTATTTTATTTTGTCTTGTTGATTTTAAAGAACTGTTGGTAGAAAGAAGCTCTTTGCCACATGATTTAAAATTCTTTTCTATTTTATGAAGCATTTTTGATGAGTTTTATACAATAATTATGATTTTATCAATTAATACTTTTACAGAATCTGAATTCAAGAATAAATATAAATGCATAATTGTTTTATTGCTATTCTTTGTTTGCATTGCTGTGTGCTTTTTAGGATATTGAACCTTAGTCTGTGTGCATTTTACACCACACCCACCACCAGAGTTTTAGTGCTCTTTGCCACACCTTGTCAGCTCCTTCTTTCTTTTGGTTTCTCTTTCTTCCTATGACTCTGGTCACCGCAGTCTTGTATCTTGTGAATTTTTTTGTACAACTCAAGAATATAGATAAATATAACTTTATTTCAGACATTTTTACTACTTCCCCATTAAGCTTAAATAATTGTTTAAGATTTTTTTTCATGAAATTTCTACTTTGCATTATTAAAATCTGTTATTTGTTAAATCAAATGAATCTAAGAAATATGAGTCATAAATGATGAACGTAATGTAGTAGACAGCACAGAAATCGAGAGCATATACATGTAACACTAAACTGTTAATAAAATGGCTTCCCTTCTTTTACTATTCTTTTACTGTCCTACTATTCCATCAACAAGTTATTAGAATCAAAAGTTTATGTTCCTGAGTAGGTAGGTGTAGGGAGCTAGTGACTGTTTCTTCAAAGTAAAGATTACATATTACCTGATTTGATTTCATTGTTAGCAAACATTACTCCAAATTTCAAATAATTCTCTAATAATGTTATAGTCAGAAAGAGTGGCCAATTTCCAGCTGCTTGCCTGGAAACTTTTTTTTGAAATGCTTTTTAAAAGTATATTGTGTTACTCTATTGTGTTCAAATGTGTAACTGTGTTTGTGTGTTTGTTTCTAGTTACTGGACCATTATCAGAATTGCAAATAGCCTATGTATGCAGAGAAACTTTACAGGTACTACATTTGCTCTGTAACTGAGAAAGCAGTTCCACTTTCTCCACTGTAAATAATAAAGTAGGGATCTTCCTGAAAAAAAGATTAAATGATTTTTCTGTTAACCTCTCATATTATAATTCTGTGACTCTAGTTCTAATTTCTTTTATTAATGAATCACCAGAGTTAATTTAAGCAGATACCGGTATACACAATGGTAATAACTCACATTCTACTTTATTGCTTAACTGCTACAAAGCCAATGAAAGTCCTATGAGTTAGTTTGAAATGGTTTTCATAAATGAATTGCCAGACCTCTCAGTTGTACCAAGGTGTCTCCACTTTCTCTTCAAGTTTTATGGCAATTAAAGGACTCTCTTTTACATTAGACAAGAGCTTATACCATGTCTTCCCAAACTGGAATAAATTAGCATATTGATAACCTATAAGTTCTCTGAAAACCCTAGTTCTATGAGATATTATTAAGTATCATTGATAGTAGATCCCTATTTATAAACATGGTAAGCACTGGAATAAGCAATGGTTTCTTCTTTATTTCTGGGTCTAAGTGAACTTTCATAGTTAAAGTAGGTTGTGTATCTTCAATAGGAGTATAGAGTCTGCAGCATTTCTCCCAATTAACTTATTTTCTCAGTGCCCTTAAAGACTACTCATTGAGAAAATTGCAATTAACAATTTTGTTCATATATTAAAATACTTTAGGAGGGAGGGATTAAGAGGAAGTAATTGTGTTTCTTATTTTGGTAATTTATTACTGATAATTTTTAATTCATGCTTTCTTCCTCTTTTTCCTAGATTGTTTAATTTGTGTAGAAGTGAAATTGATGTTTTTATGTTGTTCTTCCATATTTTAGAAGTTCGGAGATTGACCTGATTTAAGAGAAAGTTCTAATCATTTAGAGAAAGTTAATTTCTACATGCTCAACATTGAAATATATACCACGCCACCTTAATGTTTGATATATGAAAGTATATTTTTCTAACATATATATTTCTATAATCTCATAACACAGAAATCTACTTTTTGTATCCATTTAAAATGCAAAGCTAATCATATACTCAGATAATTGTTGAATATATATATATGTTGAATATATATCTGTACATATCTATGTATATATCTTTCCAAAGTTCACTGTTGGCTTTATGTAATGGGCAGAGTACTGATTGGAAATAAAAAAACAAAACAAAAACTTGATATTGTATTCTGCCCATGACATATATGACCTGAACCTGTTCTTCAAATTCTAGTTTCCCAAATATAAAATGAGGCTTTGTAAGAGATGACCTTCAAAATTAGTTTGAATTTTAAAACTCTATTCTGACGAACTGCCATATCTGATTATCATCAACGAATGAATGGATAAAGAAAGTATAATACACACATGTGTATATGTATATATGTTACATATATTTGTATATATGCACCTATACATGCACATATGATGGAATATTATTCAGCCATAAAAGAAGGAAATGCTGTCTTTCGCAACAACTTGCGCAAACCCGAAGAGCACTATGCTGAGTGAAATAAACCAGGCATGAAAAGTTAAATACTGTGTGATCTCACATATGGAATTTTAAAAAGTCGAGTTTAATACAAGGAGGGAGTAGAATGGTGTTACCCAGGTCTTGTGGGGTGGCAGATGGGGACACCTGTGGAATTGTTGGTCAAAAATGTGAAGTTATTGTCATATCGACTGACTAATTTACTCATGTGCAGCATAATGACTATAGTTCATAATTTTGTATTGAATAATAGAAAAATGCAAGAGTAGATTTCAGATGTCATCACTAAAAAAATACATAGTAACTATGAGGAGATAATGAGTCAAGTAATTAATTTACTATGTATATCAGCTTATGTTGTGCCCCATATATATGTATACATAAAATTTTTATTAAATAAAAATCAAAAAAAAAAGGCAGAGAGTGTTAGAATTGAAAAAAATAAACAAGACTTAATTTAATGTTGCCTACAAAAATTTCTAATTTTGTAAATACACATAGATCAAAGGGAAAAAATATACTAACTATTCAAAAGAAAGCTAGAATGACCATATTAATATAAAAGTACACTTCAGATGAAGTATTATTAAAGGTTATTTCATCAGAAGACATATAACCCTAAATGTTTTCTCCCTAATAAAAATGAGCAAAAAATAACAGAACTGAAAGGAATAATAGACATAAACACAGTTATAGTCATATATTTCAGTGCCACATTGACACATTTTGCAGAAAATATAAGCAAAAAATCAGTATGGCTATAGAAGACTTGAACAATACATTCGGCCAACTTGATCTGACATTTTAGAGTAACAACAGCAGGATACATAGGCATTTCAAGTACCCATAGAACATTTACCAAGATAGAAAATTTTCTCATCCATAAAGTATGTCTCAGTACATTTAAAAGGATTTAAATCATACAGAGTATATACTCTGACCACAGTATATTAAAGTAACAGAAATACTTCTGGAATATCTCTGATTATGTGGAAACTAAGTAAAACATAAGTAACACATGAAATAAAAAAAGAAACTAAAAAGTATTTTGAACTAGATGAAATAAAAACTCATCAAAATTTGGGGTGCTTTGTAAGCAATATTTTGAGGGAAGGTTTTTAACACTAGATACCTACTACTAGAAAGGAAGAAAGAGCTCAAATTGATATCCTCAACTTCCACCATAAGACCTTAGAAAAAAGATGAGTAGATCAAACAGAAAGGAAATAATAAAACTCAGAGGAGAAATCAGTAAAATAGAAAGTAGAAAATACAATTCTTTGAGAAGATGATTAAAACTGATAGATTGATCAGGAAATGTGAAAAGGTGTAAACATTAGGAATGAACAAGGGGACATTATAACATAATCTACAGATATTGAAAGGAAAATAAGGATACTCAACATTATGATCAACTTGATGCCAATAAAGTCTATAACTTAGATGAAAAGAACTTTCCTTAAAGAGGCACAAGCTACAAAAACTCACTCAATTAGAAGTTATCTGAATTATCATATCTATTCTCATGAAGAAAACACCAAATTTGATAATATCATGGATAAACTACCAAATATTTACAGAAGATATAATACTGATTTTACACTAACTTCCAGAAAATTGAAGAGTAGAAAATACCTTCCAAATCTTTTTATGAGAGCATTGCTCTGAAAGCAAAATCAGAGATTGCTAGACAACAAAACTGTAAACTAATTTATTTCATTAATATAAATGCGGAACTTAAAAAGGAAAAGAAAAGTTAAAGGTAACCATGAACAAGTAGGGTTTATAATATAATGCAATATTAATTTAACTTTGAAAAGTCATCTCAACAATTGACCATATTAACAAACAGAAAAATACACGATTATCTAAATAGGCACAGAACAAGCATTTAGCAAAATCAAAATCCATTCCTGAAAAGATAGTGAGTATACTGATAATATCAAGGAGCTTGATGAACCTGATAAAGAGTGCTATGAAAAATCTACAACTAAATAATGCTTCACAGTAAAGGATTAGTTTCTTTCCTGCTCAGATCAGTCAAGTAAGACAAGGATATCTTCTTTTACCACTTTTCAACATTGTAATAGAGACTCAGCTAGTGCAAAAAAGAGAAAACAAAGGAAAAAAAGCATCCAGATTAGAAAGTAAAACTGTCTGTTTACAGACCACACAATCATCTGTGTAGAAGATGGATCTACAATTAGTGAATCTAGAATGATTACAGAATTCAAGATCAATATACAAAATCAGTTGAATTTCTTGCAATTACGCTAGCAACAACCAGAAAAATATTTTCAATAATAACATTTATAGTAACAAAAAAGATGACAATCTTAGGAGTATATGTGACATAAGATACATAAATACCCACATATTCAAAACTGCTGAGAGAAATTATAAAGACCTAAATAAATGGAAAACTATACCATATTTGTAATCAAAAGAGTCAGTTCTGTTAAGATAGCACTTTTCCCTCGGTTGACTTATAGATTCAATGCAACTCCTAATTCCAAGCAAGCTTTTTTCTTCCTGTAGAAAATTGATATACTGATACTAAATTTCCTGTGGAAATACAGAGGTCCTAGAATAGTTAAGCAACTGTACAAAATAACAGATTTTGAGGCTAATTAGCAATTTCAAGATGTATAAAATTACACTTATCAAAACATAATGGCATTGGCATAAGGGTGGACAAGGAGTTCAGCCAGAAATTAATCTGCACATATATGGACTGCTGATTTTTGACAAAGGTGAAAAAATAAGTCAATGGAGAAAGGATATACTTTTTAACAAATAATGTTGGAATAACTGGACATTCTTATGCAAGCAAATGAGACATAATTCATACCATGTATGTGTAAAAAATAACTCAAAATTTATCAACTACCTAAGTATAAAACTTTTACTAAAACTCCTACATGAAAACATAGGAGAATATTTGTCATCTTGAATTAAGCAGTCTTTCAAATATATCAGGAAAAACCCCATAAAGGAAAAACTTGTTAAATTGGATTTCATTGAAATTTAAAACTTCTGCCTTTCAAAAGAAGCACTGTTAAGAGAATGAACAGACAAATGCAGAGTAGCAAAAGATATTTGTAGACACGCTGTGATGGCCTAGTGCTCTAGTACACCTTGGGAGTCGTCCCACATATTTCTCAACGTTCCAGATTCAAGACTTGGACCAGGGGAACAACCAATGTGAACAACTAAATAAAGATAAATATAAATAGGGTGCTTCTTCCTCCTCTCTCTTCCTGCCTGCCTGCCTACCTACTTACTTTCATTCCTGCCTGTACCTCTCCTTAAAAAAATATATACACATTTGTGAAGTATATGTTTGATTAAGGACTTGTAACTAGACTATGTAAAGGATTCTCCAAACTCAAGAATAAAGAAAGAAATGGCGCCCTCTGGTGGAGTCATGGTTGGACACATTCCATATACATCCCAAGGTCCCAGGTTCTTGTCCTGGGGCCAGTGGGAACAGCCAAGATGAATGAATAAATAACAAATACTTCCTTTCTCTTCCTGCCTTCCTACTCACCTTCATTCCTGCCTACACCTCTCCTTTAAGGAACAAAACAAAAATGAATATAAGAAACAACAACCCTGTAAAGAAATGGATAAAATATTTGAACAAACACAAAGAACATGTATGGGTGCCTAATAAGGACATAGAAAATATCTTAACATCATTAGTTACTAGAAAAATGTGAATTAAAAACCATGAGTTAGCAGTGCACATTAATTAGAGTGGCTAAAATTTTAAAGACCGCCTTTAGGTAGGTTGGTGCAGATGTGGATTAAAATTGAAATATGCAGCTGGTTTCTATGTAAAATGGTGCAACTGCTTTTTAAACAGTTTGGTATTTGTCTAAAAGTTAAACTTTGTACTATCATATGATCCAGTTATTATACTCCTAGGTATTTACTCAAGAGGGAAAAAAATCATAGAAACACTTGCACATGAATCTTCATTGCAGTCTTATTTATAATAGCCAAACACTAGCAGCAGCCCAACAACCCAAATGTTCATCATCAAGTGGGTGGGTAAACAAATTCTGGTATATCTGTACAATGGAATATTGTTAGTAATAAAGGAGTGAATACTGACATTACACACTAATAAATTAATGATTGTGAACGAAATAAGCTAGACAAAAAAGAATTTATAATTCTTTTTACATAAAACTAGAAAGTTCAAAGCTCATCCTGGTAACAGAAAGCAGATCACTGTGCATGGGAGGGATTTTGGGGTGCAATAGATTTGTTCTCTTGGTTATGGCAGTGATGTTATAATAAAGTATATCTGATTTTTACCAGAAAATTAGAATTTTTGATAAACATTGATAAGAAGAAATTCTAAGTTTCCAACTCCCACCCTCCCAAAAAGACCCTCTAGTTTTTTGTTATTCAGTAAGAATATAAGTAGAAAATTTAGGAGTTAAATTTGCAGTTTTGATAATGCATACCTTTTTTTTTTTAACTTCAGGGTCTTGCTTATTTGCATACTAAAGGAAAAATGCATAGAGATATCAAAGTAAGTTCATTTAATATATTAAATTGATAATTTTATTCGAAGCAGTTTTACGGCATTAATAGTATTTGTATTTTTGTTTTAGGGTGCAAATATTTTATTGACAGATCACGGTGATGTAAAATTAGGTATGTTTTTTCAAGTTCCTAAAATTTTTCCCAAAAACTTCAGATAAAATTTTAAGTGAGAATTAGCAATATATAAGTTTAATATTTGTTTCAAGAATCACAATCATGTTCATCTTTTGATTCATTAATATTACTCCTGAGACTCAGTTTAAGGAAATTAATCCTAAAGATAGAAAATTCATGTTTATGGAAGTATTAATTATGACATTATTTGTAATAGGAAAAATGTAAATATAATTCTAGCAATAGAAGAACTACTAAACTATGTGATAAATTCACTTATGGAACATTTTTAATAACACCAAACTGCTAACCTGATTGTATTAGAATAACAGAAATCTAAGTCACTTCTATTTTTTCCCTCAAATTAAGCTTGAATATGTTTGTAGTAAGCATTTTTATGAACTTTGTTCTTAATAAAATATATTTTTGTTTCTTTAAAGGGCCAATTAATTTTCTCTTAATGAGTATGTTATGAACCAAGCATAAAGAGATTTAGGCATTACAATTTATAGACATTTTCCTGTTATTGCTATCTGAATTACTAATAATGTTATACTAAAAGGTGGAATTTGTAAGTGTTAGTGGTTTTATTAAAAAGAACTAAAATTTTCTGTTACGTTTTTCCTCACCAGCTGACTTTGGTGTGGCTGCAAAAATAACAGCCACTATTGCAAAGAGGAAATCTTTTATTGGCACCCCTTATTGGTAAGACATGGTTCTGATTGGATTTTGTGCATCTTCATTTTTCCAGCATTCATAGCACTGATACTTAGTAATACAATTGATACTTGACTGGAAGTCAGGAGACTTACATGTTCATTGGTACTATCATAGTTTTGATTCAATTAGGGAACTTTGCTACTCATTTCATTGTCTTGCTTTCCCTGTGTTAAAGTGGTAGTGTTTCCCACTGTCCATGGGGTGTTGTATTAAAAAAACTCATAGGTAAAAGATTTTCAAAAGACAGACTTGTTACAATCATTTGTCATTTTCTCGCCCTTTCTTTCAGTATCTCTTCTGTTTTAATCTAGGACATAACTTTCTGGTTGTTAAAATTTATGCATCCTACCTTATCGTTAGTCTTGATTAGAGACCTTACTTCTAATGCAACCTACCAGTTACAGAAATATAATCATTTAGAACACTACTTTTTTTTATCAAAGGTAGATCACTGCAATGTAATAGAAAGTATAGAAATAAATCTTAATATGTAAAATAATTTAGAGAGTATTTTTATAGGTGGCATTTAAAGTTTTTATGAAAGGCTGAGTTCTTTAATATGCAGCATTTGGATAATTTATTTGAAATAAATGCTCCATACCATGTACCTAATACCAAAAGAAATTATTTATGGGAACAGTTAAGTATAAAAGTGAAATAAAAATAACTATCGATGACTGTCTGCTTTAAGTTAAGTCTTGATATAAAAATAAAACATTAAAGGGAAAATTTGATAGATTTGACATGTAAAAATTTAAAACATATGTTCACCAGCTTAAAGAAAATTAAAAGGTAAATAGCACATCCTGAAATAGCTAAAATATGACAAACTGTGTTTTAATTTTTTAAGTTCTTAATAAATCAGTGAAAAAGTTTAATTAGAAGCAGAGGTTTATAAAATAATAAATATTAGATGTCACAGAATATGAAAAATGTTTCTCCCCCAAATCAAAAATACAAAATAAGTGAAAAATTATATTCTTTTCTATCACACTGGAAAATATTTGGAATCCTGGGTAATATTTGACAGTGAAAGTGGAAATTGGTAGAACAGTTTTGAAGGATAGTTGGCCATACTGTAATACTTTTCAAAAGCCTTAAGCAATATTTTTGTTCTTTAGTTTCAGTTCTACTTGTAGTCATTTGTCAGAGAAGCATACAGATTTATGTATGTAGAGCTCTGTTACAATACTTTAATAATGAAAGACTGAGAGGAAATTTGCAATATACAGCAGGAATTTAAAAAATTATGTACATTCATTCAAATCAGTGTACTGCATTGCTTGTATTAAAAATCATATAAATCCACCATCCTGGTGGAGCACCAGTTTGGGCAGCCACGGTCAGCCAGCACAGTCTATCTATGTCCCAAAGATCCCGGTTTGCATCCGGGGGCACAGGGAACAACCAAGATGTGCATCTAAACAAAATAAATAAAAGTGCTTCTTCCTCCTCTCTCTTTCTGTCTGCCTGCCTCTGCTCACCTTCATTCCTGCATACATCTTTCCTTAAAAAAAAAAAAAAAAGGAATCATATAAAAGATGAATGGTCAGGGAGGATATAGGCTCATGATAGACTTTAGTCAAAAATACGTTTGAAAGTAGCATATACAATTTAGTACGATTTCATGTAAGATGTATTTGTATGTTTAAGTTAAATTTATTTTGTATAAAAAATATGTGAAACTCATTCTCTTCGGGTGGGATCATGTTTGACTTGTATTCTATATTTTTTCATATATTCCAAATTCTTTTAAGTCAAAACATAACATTTTTAACAAAATCCACAGTATCACTTAAATAAAATTTATTTCAAGAAAACATAGGTTAATTAGATTACATATAAAATTTCCTTCATTTCGTGTCTATTTCTTATCTTATTTTCCTTCTGTGACTTCTCCTCTGTAAACAATTTTCTCTAGTCAGAACTCGTTTTGTGTACCCTAGCTACACCAGGTATTGTTTGCTACCTCTCTAGTGTAGACCCTTCTTCTGTATTTATCTTAAGCCCCACCCTTTCTTAAGAGTGGCACAAATTCTGCTTCTCTGCACGCATGGCTCACTGATCACAGCTGTTTTCCGTTTAACCCGGAAGTTCAGCAGCCCTGGTCCACCTGGCACCCCCGCTTAAGCTGTCACTCACGGATTCCAGTGAACCAAGGACATGAAACCCATATGCTGCCTCTGGATTCCAGCTTACCTTCATCCCTCTGTGAAACTTTCCTTCTGTCATCTTGCTTCATGATCATTTTCATCCCTCTACCATTAAACCTATTATTTGTTTATAATACTTCATATAGCATGTAAAGCTGGGTGCTGGCATTTTTAGTACATACATATTTATAGCCTTAACCACACCTAAGTTGAGAGACATTATGTTATATAACTTTAGTAACCTAAGTACATATAAAAGCAACTTCTGCTTTGTGGCTATTAGATATAAATATAAATTAATTTAAAAATAGTAAACCTTAAGAAATAAGAGTATTTCCCCTGAGCAATATTATCTATGCTTTTTGGTTTCAAGTGCCATTGTATACCACTAATTCCCAAATAGACAACTCCAACCCAGCTACTTAACCTTTAGTCTGATATATATTCAACAACTGTTTGATAATAGTTCTACTTCAGTATCTACAAGCATTGTATACTCAAAATCAGTCTCTTCAGTCAACCTGTTTTATTCTATCTCCTCTGCCACTGCCTTCAAAAAGTCCTTTAACTTTATCCCTTTGTATTTTTGAAACAATCCTTTAACTCATACAGAGACTCTGGTGTCACCTCCCCTCACAGTATGTTTCATGTTGTCATGAGTTTTGATCAGGTTTATCCCTATAATTAAATCTTTTAATGAGTTGTCATTTTCAAGGTAAAGTCTAAAATCAGTAGGCCCTTCATTATCTAGCCCCTACCTCTGAGGTTGATTTTCTAAATATTTTATAGACCTCTTAAATTATCTGTGATGGACCTTTTTTTTTTTTCACTTCCTATCCATCATAGTCTCACACTTTTGTTAGACAAAAATGATTTACTAAAAAACAATCATGTATTTGAATAAAAATAAATGCTTACTGTTTCTGTATGTATCTCAAACAGGTGAAAAAACAGTGTATGGCCCTGTATCAGCCTGTAGAATAACATATTTGAGTAGCAACGTGCTAGCAGTTATCCAGTTGCTCATTCCCTATTTTCTGCATTTGCACAGGTTTCCTCTGACTAAAATGTCCAGATTCCTCCCACACCTTAGCTCCCTATTTATTAAATTTTATTTCCTTTAGGAACTTTTCTGTGACCCTCATGGGGATTTAGTGTTCTTTTTTTTTTTTTTCCCATACTACATAATGAGTCACAAAACAGAAACTGAAGTAAGACAACATGACTTTTCCTCAAAGCACCAATATTCAGTGGAGAGGAGTCAAGATTTTTAAATAATGAATTTTAAGGGTGTGTGTGTCTGTATATATATAGTCTTCATTAAACTTCCTTCCTAGTTAAATGCAGCTCGGCCTCTTTACCCCCAAGTATAGTGAATATAACACAGCAGATTTCAAATGTTTTTTAAAGGAAAGGTGCAGGCAGGAATGAAGACCAGTAGGTAGGCAGGAGGAGAGGAGAAAGAAACATTATTTATTATATTCAGTTGTTCATTATTGGTTGTTTCCCCAGCCCTGGGTCTTGAACTGGGGATCTTGGGATGTATGTGAACTGTGCCATTTTTAAACTGCTAGGTTCCCAAGGCATGCCTCAAATAGGTTTTAAATAATAAAGTTATATTTACTGATTCCTCCTAGGATGGCCCCAGAAGTCGCAGCAGTAGAGAAGAATGGTGGCTACAACCAACTCTGTGACATCTGGGCAGTAGGAATAACAGCAATTGAACTTGGAGAACTTCAGCCACCTATGTTCGATCTTCATCCGATGAGGTATCTTCACTATTTACAATTTCACTGTTGATGTGGTTTTGGGGAAAGTGAAACTCTTATGATTTGGTATTCCAGCTCATTTTCATGTGTGTTAAAGCAGTAAATATGTTATAAGGGATTTAGGGATAATCTCACCCAAAAATCTGTTCTTTTATTGTTACTCCTAAGATGACATGCAGTGAGTTGTCTATACTTCTGAAGCTTTTCCATAAAATTAATTTTGTTATTAGTTTCCCATTATAATCATTAACATAGTTAATAATATTAATTTTCCTTAATAATCATGCTAGGATATAGCAGTTATCATTTTAAAAATTCTTTTTTTAAATCCTCATGTTAATTTTTCTACCTATTGAATTAGTTTCTTTTTGTCCTTAATGGAATTATAATCAAAAGATTTCAGATGAAGAGATGCAATTGTTTTTTTTTCCTTTTAATTCCCATTTCATTTTGTTTCTCTTTACTTTGCCTAGGAATAATGAAAGGTAGCTATTAGTATAATTATCATTTATATCTTAGGATGTATTATCTCTCAGAAAAGATATTTGAGGGACTTTCAAAGGATTTTTGATATTATGAAGAGAAGACAAATTGAGGTAAAATTTAAACTTAAAATAAATAATATCAATTTAGAAAGAAAGTCAGTGGAATGGGGAAAATGGTTTAATATATGATAGACAATGAATTAATATATATTACCTAAGGAGTTCATTCAAAGACCCTGTAGACAAAAGAAAAATTATTTTTAAGTACCAGATAATAAAGATAACATGGAAAACTATTTGACTTCATAGGTAATCAAAGATATGCAAGTTAAAAGATATGTTAGATACGTTACTAGAATGTCAATAAATATAGACTTATAGAAAAATAAGGGGGTAACGATGATGTAACTTGTTATGAGCAGTACAGACGTTTTAGTGATTTCACTACTTAGAAATTTATATTTAGAAAATAATTCAAGAAAAGAAAAAAACTACAAATTATGCATTATAGGGTAACAGGGGAAGAAATCTCAATGTCTTATAGTGGGTTAATTGTTAAGCAAATTATTTAACAGTTAAAGGAAGCAGAAAATATTTGCACACACGCATGCATGCACATGTACCCCTACAAAAGCAACATGAAAACTGATTATTAGTAAAAAAGGAGACCAGAATATCATCTAATATATTAATTGGCTAGTATTTAGATAAAGATTTAAAAAATGAAACATCTTAAATAACATCGTAGGGTGGTAGGAATATAGACTTTGCTTTCTTTTTCAGTTTTCCTTTGTATAGGAATCTAATTTTTAAAAAGACTAAGGAGTTTGCTTAGAATCCTGGGGAAAGGATTTTATAAAAATATTGAAATAGAGTATTTCAGAATTTCCTTCTTAAATCTTCCATCCTTCTACCCCCAAAGGGCATAGGAAATTTGTCAAAGGTGAATTCACAGAAGGAAAAAAACAAGTCCTCTTGCAAATTGACTTCTGTATCATTTGAAAAAGACAGTGTATAAAATTATTGTCTGTAAAGGAAAGCACACTTAAAAAGTAGATATAATTTGCCTTATACAAAAAATAATTGTAGAGCTCAATCTTTGGTTAAACATACAACCTCACTTTAGAATAACATATCATCTCTGTGTTCCAGAATGATATACAATATATAGGCTTGTGCTTCAGATAAAGTATAATTGCATATGTAACAGTATAACGATAAAACCCTTCTCTGATATTTGGTAGCCTGACCTTAGGATTAAAATTTTTTTTCTTATTTAAATATCCTTTATAATCAGAAGATATTTTCCATAGGCTATCCAAAACAGAAAAAAAATATTTTCCATTTTCTGTACCAGTTTTAATCAGGGCTTATGTTATGGTAATCTTGTATAAAGTCATTATAAAATAGTCATTCTAATTATTAGACAGTAATAAAATTATTTGTGGTATTGATCTTTAACTGAAATTTTTATTTCAGGGCACTCTTCTTGATGTCAAAAAGTAATTTTCAGCCTCCAAAACTAAAGGACAAAACAAAATGGTGAGTTAAAGCATGTATAGATTTATAGAATTTTACAGTTGAAAGAGACAGGTCTCATTAAAGTTCAGGGTCATTAAACAGTTTACCCCAAGTTTCCATATAATTTCCTTGTAGAACTTGTGGCAGGAATCTAGGTTCCTTTTTCTAGATCAGCTTTTCTTTGCAATCTACACTCTTATGAAACTCAGATCACTTTCTTAGTGTTTTGGCAACTTGGGTAAGAAGTGTGTGAAGAAAGGATTTGAAATGAGTACATTAGGATTTGGAAGATTCATATTTTTGCTTTGTATTTCTTTGCTTCGTATTTCTTTGCTTCCATTAATTACATGTTGACTTTTATCAACATTAATGATGAAAAGATTTCCCATGACACTTAAAATCAGTTCTTATTGACTTTTTTGGTCTTCCTTCTCTCATATTAAAAACTTTATTACTTATTTTCATCCTAATCTCTTCTTTTTTCTACAAAGTAAAACAGTTCACCTATCTGCATATTTTCTATTAGGTGATATAAATTGTAAATTATATTTCTGTTAATATCTTCCTGTACATTTAATGAAAGAAACTGTGCTAAATGAAAGTTTTCACATTCTTAAATCCTTCAGCTAGATTATATGGATTACGTGGGGGGGGTCCACGTATACCCTCCCCCCAATTTCTGTATGTATATTCATATTCATTTTTCTGAGAGGATATATCATATCTTATTACAGATTCATGAGGCCTGTCCCCCAAACAGTTTCTAAACCATTGCTTAATGTTTTATTAACCTGTCTGTGTCTACTGTTATTTAGGAACCAGGCCATTCTGGGGATCATGCCTGCAGTAAAAGGCAAATCACACTATAGAAATAAAGACATTTATACCATACTACTGTATAGCTGTATTTTTGTATTAACACAACTTTGTTCTTATTTATATTACTCTAAGTTCCTAAGTAATTGAAACTGGAGAGCTTTATGATAAGAATGACTGCACATTCATTCAGGACGGAGTGACTATTACCTATAATGACTAAGTTCACAGATTTCAGAGCAGTCATTACCAATCATGTAGCTTTGCCTGTCTCAGATACTCTGTGATTCCATAAGTCACCAAATGTAATATAGTCATTTGACTTCTCTGCAGAAAACTTCTATGTGGTTGCTGTCATTGAGAATGACTCAGATTATTCCTTCTATTTTGTTCTGACCCAATCCTTCCTCCAGTGAAATCTTGGGAGTAATGCAAATACCTCTCTTTCCCATTAATTATTAATTAAAACATTATTCCTTTATGTTTTCCCGCCTTATTAATACAATGGCAGGAGAGCACTTCATTTTGCTAAAATTGCTCCCTCTTCTTCGTCCTCATTCCTGAGAAATTCAGTGACCTTTTAAGGGTTTAAAAAATCCCTTACATTACCCACCCATACCATTCAACTCTGTTGATATGACCAAACATTTACATACTAAATTAGGCAGTGAGAAAAGGTCATTTGGTTCCAATGTGAAACACATTATAAATTCCATAAATGACAAAGCCATCCACATTTAGTGTATTTTTTGGAGGTTTTTTATTATTAGTCTGTCAACTAACTGCATTTTACTTATGAGATGAAACTGATGCATGTTTCCAAGAAATATACTATGCTTCAGGTTTAGTTTTTTGGCTTATATAGAGCTAAGAGGCCTAAGAAAAACACATGTGTTTCAGACTTTCTTACTCCTTATAAGTTAGTTTTTTCATTAGTAACACCAAAAAGCAAAAACCAAAAACTAGTATTAGTAAAATATTTTTGTACATGTCTCTTTTTATTTGAAGGTCATCAACATTCCATAATTTTGTCAAAATAGCACTAACTAAAAACCCCAAAAAAAGACCAACTGCTGAAAGACTTCTGACTGTAAGTCATTGAAATTACAGAATTTTCTGTAGTTATGTAATAAATAGGTATATCACTAGAAAAGGTATTTAGGTTTTCTTATATACAAATGGTAATGCTCTCTTATAGCAGACTTTGTAAGATTCGGATAGTGGATATTTTTTAGATTTTGTGGGTCATACAATCTCTGTCTCAGCTACTCAGTTTTGCTCTTGTAGCACAAAAACTGCTAGAGGCAGTTCACCAGACTTGGCCACTGGACTGTATTTTGTAGTTTTCTCTGCCTTAAAGAAAATGCTTTGATGTTACTGTCATCTAAAATTAATTGCTTTGCTTGTCTTCTTATATAAATTTATAGTGTATTTTGTGTATGTGTTTGTTTTAAATACTTTTTATTAGGAAAAAGTCAATAATTATAGCTAATAAAACTATTTAAGTGTCATAGTATTTAATTATGTCTTTCTACTTTCACATAATTTTACTGAATTGAATATATGTAAATATAGAATGCACATGCTTTTTTCTTATTGTAATTATGAATGATACCACAGTATTTATTTGCATATCAGTTATAATGACATGAGTAATGAATGTCATTTTGCCAAGGTTATAATTTTATAACCTAATATAGATTAGATACTAAGTTATTCATGTTATAAACTTACCACACATAGGATCTTTAGTTTTATAATATATAACTATGGATTCTGCTTAATATTTTTGCTACTATATTATTTCATTGATTTGTATTAGGCTCCAGGATGCTTGTCTCTAATAGTTACTAAATGGAAAAGTACAAATAACAGTTTTTATAATCCTAAAACGTAAAAGCATACGCATAACATTTTATTTTGTTTTGTTTTTACTTAGCATACTTTTGTAGGGCAGCCAGGTCTCTCTAGGGCTCTAGCAGTTGAACTGTTGGACAAAGTGAATAATCCAGACAACCATACTGATTATCCTGAAGGAGACGATGATGACTTTGAGGTAAAGACATGTATGCAGTCTGTTGCTTGAAAATAAATGTTTAATATGGTTTTAACATTTGTTTTCTAATTCATTCTTTCAAGTTAGTTAAAATAGGTCTGACGAGTATATCATTTTATTTTCTTAGTTGGTTTGCCAGAGTTTCTAAGAGGTAGGTGAGCTCTGTCTGTCCCTTTCTTCACCCGGAATACCAGAGATGGTTATTATTGATCTCTTCCATCCTTTTAGTGCTTTGCCATTTCTAGATTAGACATCAGCTTCTGTTATGAGTAATAAAGATTTTAAGAACTTTGCTTTAGGTTAAGAGAATGAAAATTAGCTACAGCACAAGTACATATTATTTTTCAAAAAAGATATAGCCTAGAAATATAAATAGTTATTGTTGTAGGTTCTCTATTATATAGATCTTTAACAGAATGCCAACTTTTTTATAGTTAGAAAATTTATCCTTCCTAAAGCTTGTTCAAAACTGTTATTTCTTATATGTTAGGCTGTGCATAACTATGCTTTCCTTCCCTGAAAATATTACAGAATTATTTTGAATATATTATATTTGATAATACAACTTGTTAATCAGGAACAAGGGATTTCTTGCTCACTGGCAGTTACATATTTATGCCTGTATATAACCGTACTGCAGTTTTTCACCAGTGTCTGTTCCTCTCCTTTTATAATTCCTTTTTTATTTCTGTGTTTCTTTGAATTTATTTATTTCTCTTTACACCTAAATTTCCATCTCTTTACTTTTCTGGCAAGAGTGTAGGACTAAATTTTATGTATTATCATTTATTGAAGAAAAATTCTATTTTATCCTGTTTTAAATTATAAAACATAAGTATAAATATTAACACTCATTGAATGGCCATTGTGTACCAAGTATTAAACCAAATAATTTCCATGTTAGCTATTTAATACCTAAGACAGTCCTTTGAAATAGGGTACTCTTATTACCCCCATTTTACAAATGAGGAAATAAGAGAAAGAATAGAAGTGCTTTGCACGAGATAATATAACTAGAAGGTAGTAGAACCTGGATTTGAATCTAGGGAAATTAAACCCAGTACCTACTCTTTCCATTAATACACCATTGTTTCTATGTATGTACTCAGTACAAAGTCATTAGTCTTTCAAACCCATTTCGCAACTTTCATAGTCTGCGCCTTGACCTCCTGAGCCACAGAAGGGAGGCAGTAAATAAGATTTTAGTTACTTAATTCAAACATCATTGAAATTGTTGTGGCTTAAATATGGAGTAGGATATTACTTGATTCCCCAATTCATATCTCACTGGTTATTCAAATAACTAAACTTCTCTTTTATTTCCATTACTGAACTTTCTGAGTTTTACTTAACTTTTCAGATACACTCTGTCTTTTGAGTTATCTCTTTCTGTTCGATGATGTCACCACACATTTCAGTCCTTGGAATGCAAACTCTTGTGCCAGGCACCTGGGGATGCAATGATACATGAGATTGACATATCCCTGCCTTCATGAGGCTTATAGTAGGATCTCAAAGAAAGTTCACAAATACCCACAAATCTTAACTATTGTAAGATGGGAAATATAGATTAGTTTGGAGACATGTTATAGGTATACACTTAGAGGTGATATTTAAGTTGAAAACCTGCCTGAAGGATAAGTTGGAATTCATGGAAGAGAGCAGGCGGAAGTTTTCTGAGCAGAAATAATAGCATGTTTGAAAGCCTATTGATAAAACGCTATATGCTTGAGGAACTTTAGAAAAGTTAATCTTATTAGAGCAGAAAGCAAGGAAGGAAGTTGTGGGAGTTGAGGTTATAGAACTAGACACTAGCCATTTTGAATCATGTTAAAACTTGGAACTTTAGCCTAAGGGCAGTAGAAGCCATTAAAGTGTAAGAGAATATCAGATACACATTTTAAAAAATATCTATGACTGCTGAATGGTGATACCATTAAAAATAACTTTTAAGAAGCTATTAAAGTTATTCAGGATAGAGATAGTGGTGTTTTATACTAGGGTGTTAGAACAAGGATGGAGAAACGTGGATTAAATCATGAATATATGAAATAGTGATTGGATGAAGACATTAGGGAATAGGTTTAGAATGAGATTATTGCCAGGTTTTGACTTGAACAGCCAAGTTGGATATAAAAATATCATATAGTGAGCTGGGAATACTAGAGTAAAAATCAGGTTTGGGGAAGAAGGATGAATTCAGTTTTATATATGGAATTTTGATGTTACATAAGACTTCCAGCTGGAGAAGTCTCATAAGTTAGATGTGTGGTTGGAGGTTGGAGGAAAAAGTTTGGACCAGAGATAATAACTTGGAGAGTCACTAGATATAGTTGATAACTGAAGGAAAATTTGATCAACCAAGGGAAGCATATAGAATGAGAAAAGAAGAGGGCCTAGAACAGAATTCTGAGATTTCACCCAGAATTTAAAGATGAAGTAGGCAAAGAGGAACTAGCAAAGAAAGTTGTTAAGGAACATTAAAAAGAAGGAAAGTTTCAACAAGAATACTGCCTAGAAAAGAAAACAAAATGAAACAGTACTGCCTAGAAACTAAAAAAGCCTTTGCATTTCGTTGGTGGTGTTTGATTGGTAAGGATAATTTTCAAATGGTGGAGGTGAAGCTAGATTAGAGTGACTTGCAAGATAAATTTAGTAATTTATGAAATTTAATTATGGGAAGGGGGAATTGACCAGTAGCAAGAGGAAAATGACTTGGAAGGTGATTGATTCATTAATTGATTGATTTTTATATGGGCCAAGGGAGTTTGAACAATATCAAACACATTAAAATGATCCAATAGAAGATTTAAGAGAAACCAGCTGGATGGAAGATTTAAGGGAAGCAGTCTCCTTCCTAAGAAAGAAAGAAAGATTGGGTTTTAGATTCTGAAAGATGATGTTAGATAAAGAAACACTTAGATTCCCTTGCATTAGATAGGAAAATAGTTGAGAATGTGGTTAGAAATTGTCTTCTTTTTGATGATTTCTGTTTTTCTCAAGAAGTAAGTGGTAGGATCATCTCTGGAAAGTATGAAGAATATTGAGGTGAATTTGAAGTTGAGAGAAAGTAGTTGAGAAGAATGAATGGGTGAAATAATCAGAGAGGTGTTTGCCGGCCAAGTTAAAGCCTCAGATGTGACTAATTTTCGCTGTGTTCTGCTGCGTATTTTTTTTTTTCTAGGAGAGATTGATTGTTATCCCCATATGTATATATATAAATAAAAGGTTGCTGATTTAAGTCATCCAGGATATCAGCCAGTCTATTAAAAGACAGTACATCAAAAGGAATTTAGATATTGGCAATAAAACCTACATTTCTTGAAATTTTCTTCTCCAGATATAAACTAGTTAGAAGAAAAGTAAAGCTTGGAGAACTGGAGTATAATATAAGTTCATAGTAATGACAGGGGTCCAGGGTATGATCTTAGGAATAGAGGGAACATTGAAATATAGGAGAATATGTTAAGAGATGAGGTCAGAAAACTAGAACAATTGGTTGTACATCCATATGAGCCTTTGAAGTTCCATAAGGGTGGGTTCTTAAAGTAGAGAAAAAAACAAAACAAAAAGGAGCCACCATCAGAGTTATCAGTGACTGAAAATAGTCATCATAAATTTGATAGAGCTGAAGACATAACTTACAAGGAGCAAGAGCTTATTACACAAAAGGATGGAAATAGCTTCTCATTTGATTTATTACAATACTCAGTCTCCCAACATTCCATATTTCTCCCCTCATACCCTATTACATACTTAGCAGATTAATCTGAAAGTTGGCTTTAGTGTTGCCACTGTCTGTGAAATCTTAAAAAATTCCTTTGCCAAGGAAGCCTGGGTGGTTGAGAACCCTATCTAAGCCTTTGCATCTCTTCACCTAATTTTCATTGCAGCCAAATAATAATCCACCCCAATTCCCTATAAACACCACAGTGTCCTTTTCTCCTGCTATCACTTTATTCATAGTCTTTCTGTTGCCTATAATGGGGGACTCTTACTTGTCCTTCAAGACCCCAGATTAGTTTACACCTTCTTCATAAAGAACTTGTACCCCTTTAGGTGGAAATATCTCCTTCTGGGCATTAAGTAATCTTAAGGAATGGAACTCAGCATTTTCTAATGCTCTAGGAGTGTTAGTGTGTTTTATCTTCCTAGACATAAACTCTTTGAAGATAGGATTTGTGTCTGATTTTCTCAGAATCTCTTCAGTATTTTATACAGCATAAACATGGAATAAATGAATAAACTTTTAAATTATCTTAGTAATTTTTATGTTTACTCTGTGATATGCTTAATTAGAAGGTAATTGAGTTTGTTCATAAATGACCATCTAATTAAAAGGAGAAAATTTGACCTTTTAGTTTTGTCATTGACATTTTGTTAAGTGTGTATGTATGCTTATATTCACAGCCCCATGCAATCATTCGTCATACCATTAGATCTACAAACAGGAATGCCAGAGCTGAACGGACAGCCTCAGAAATAAATTGTATGTGTTTGGTATACATTTTCAGTTGGTGGTTTTGGAGGGTTGAGCTGGGTATTCTTGCTTTTTATTTAGGGGGGTTTATTTTTGTTTATTTTTTTGTTTTGAATAAATCTCACTCTAACAGAGGTTATATGTTTTAAATAATACCTCTAAAATAGGGGTTACTTTTCTGGTTTATAGTAGAATTCCTTTGGTTATAATTAGTGTTTATTTTCTAATTGTAAGAAGAATATGTGCTTATTGCAGACAATTTGCGAGAAAAAAAAGAATAGACCATTAATATTGCCCATTATTGCATCCACCACAGCTAATATTTTGCTGAGTTTTTTTTCATTTTTCCATTTTTATTTTTACATAGCTGAATTTATAACATATTATTTAACATAAAAGTATTTTCCATATATTAACCTAGCCTATGTAACCATTATGTTTAATGGTTGTATTGTTTTTCATTGAGTTGGATAGATTCCTATTGTTGGATATTTGGGATGACGTCCATTATTTTAGTCATATTTAAAAGGGAAAGTTGTTTTTTCAGTGAATTAATCAATGAGAGCTAAAAAATTTTCTTTCATTTTTAAAGGAAAGGTGTGGGCTAGAATCAAGGTAAGTAAGTAGGCAAGCAGAGCAAGGAGCGAGAAGCATTTTATTTTGTTGTTCATCTTGATTGTTTTTCCCAGCTCCAGCTCTTGAACCTGAGTCATTGGGATGTATGTGAACAGTATATGGTGGCCTTATCCTCTAGGCCATCAGGGCATGCCAAGACAAAATATTTTATATCAACAATACCACTTTAACGACATTAATTAAGAAGAATCAATTTGATATGTCCTGGTGGAAGAGCTGTTTGTTCCACTGCCATCTGGCCAAGAGTACAGTCCACATACATCCCAAGATGTTGGGGGGAACAACCAAGATGAACAACTAAAAAAAATAAAATGTTTCTTGCTCTTTTCTCTTCTTACCAGCCTGCCTGCTTTCCTTCATTCCTGCCTATACTTCTCCTTTGAAAAACAAAACAAAACAAAGAATAAATATAGAAAGAGATTTTAGATATAGGTAAATTGATCTAAATGCATACTTGTAAAATAGTTTAAAGTATGATATAAATAAAATTTATAAATTATAACAATCCAAGGGAATTCATCAAATATTTAGGCTATTTAGAATTATTGTCAATGAGCATTTTAAGTCTTGAGTTTTCTTGAATCGAACTCTTTTAGCTTTTTGGAAACAGCTTTGGAAATCTAGGTTTATATGCATTTAGAATGTCCGTCCTGTATCAGTTTTTTTAATCAAGCCTTTTCATAGTGAAACTATTAATTCAATACTTAATCTCTGTATTAATGTCCAGATTGTCGATATGTTCTTATGCTATCTTCTTATATAATCCCTAATGATTCTGTGGACTTTCAATACTAGACAGAAAAGTAGCAAAGTTGATATGCACTGTAAAAGTATCTTCTTTATGCAGTTGTAGAATATATAATTAATACAGTCTAATTAATCTTTTATAGCTTTGGGGTTTTGTGTCATACTTATTTACTTATTTTTAAAGGAAAGTTGCAGGCAGAAACAAAGGTCAGTAGGCAGGCTGGCAGGAAGAGAGAGGAGGAAAAAGTATTTTATTTTTTGAGTTGTTCACGCTGGTTTTTATCCTCTGTACCCAGGACTCAAACCCAAGGGTTTGTGGCCTGCTCATTCGGAGGTGATTGACCTAACTGCTACTCCACCAGGGCATGCCTTGTGTCTTATTCAGCAAGATTTCCCCATTCTAAGATTATAGGAAAAATTTTCCTAAAATTGTGTCTTCTTTCATTTTTATAGTTCAGTTTTTTAAATGTTTATATCTTTGATATAAGATGTTAATTTATTTGGTAGAATATATGACATGTATTCAACTTTAGTGTTCTTCCTAAATGACTACCCTTTGTTTCAATGTTATTTATTAAAAAATTAATCTTTTCACTAATGGATTTAATATGTCACCTTTATTATATACTAAATTCCATATATATCTAAAGACTTTCTGAATGTTTTATTCTATTGCATTCTATCCAGTGTGTCAGTAATATACTTTCAATTATCTTTATAATACCTCTTAAAATCTGTCAGGATTAAATGAAAGGAGGAGGGGAAATGAGCAAATTAGGTTACTTTAAAAAAGTCAATTATATGGTGAAATTATATGAGCAAATTTGAGCTGTTGGTGATAAACAATATATACAGATATTGATTTACAGTGTGGATTTCTTAAACCTACATAATATTAAAATGCAGTGTTCCTTCAATAAAATTTTAAAAATCAGGACTCAAATTCCAATTGCTTCTCTCCCCTCATATTGCTGTTCTTTTTTGTTGTTATATTCGGTTATTATATTTTTCCCATATAAACTTAAGAATCAAGATTACCTAGTTAAAAATTCTCAACTTTTTACCAAGATCTCATAGCTTTATATATTAACTTTGGGAGAATTTGCATCTTTAATATTCTGTCTCTTTAACCAAAATAGGCTTTTTCAGAGGTAAGCTTAAGACTTCTTTCCTGAGTATTCAGAGTACTAATATCTGGGTGCGTTGCCTTAACTTTTTTCAAGTCATCTTTTGTGTCTTATCAGCTGTTTTACAGCTTTGTTTTTGTTTAATAGGTTTTATACATTTTTAATTATATTAATGGTTTTCTGTTTCAGTTTCTTTTTATTTTTTTCTTAAGGAAGGAGGGGAGAGGAGGAAGAAGCATTTTTAAGGAAGGAAGGGAGAGAAAAGGAAGAAGCATCTTTATTTTGGTTCTTTACCCTAGCCCCATGTCTCAAACCTGGGTTCTTAGACTTTGCATGTTCAGTACACCTGAACCACAAGGGCACGCCCATTTCAGGTTTTGAAATCAAACTGATAACTTACATACAGTAAATGCTTAAGTGTATACGTGATTAATTTTTAAATATGATACACTCATAGAACTACTACCCAATCAAGATACAGAACATTAGAATCTCTGAAAGCCCATCATGCTTCTTCACAATCAGCATTTCCGTCTTCCTATGTGTCCCTGCTTTCCCACTGCTCACTCTAATCACTGTTCTGATCTTACGACATAGATTGGTTTTCACCTAATTTTGATCTTCAGATAAATGATCTTATGACATAGATTGGTTTTCACCTAATTTTGATCTTCAGATAAATATTGAGATAATACAATAGGTTCCTTTTTCTGCCTGCCTTCTTTTGTTTAGCATTATGTCTGTGAGAGTTATGTTCTCCCATTCTGTTGAATGCCTTTTTGTTTCGATGCAAATTTCTTTTATGTGCAGAAACTTTTTAGTTTGATGTAATCCCATTTGTTTATTCTGGATTTTATTTTCCTTGCTATTGGAGTTCCCAAAGATACCTCTTAGGTCAATGTCCAGTAGTGTTTTGCCTATGTTTTCTTCTATGTATTTTATGTTTCCAGCCTTACATCTAAGTCTTTAATCCACTTTGAGTTAATTTTTATGTACTTTGTTAGGTAGTGGTCTAGTTTCAACCTTTTGCGTGTGGTTGTCCAGTTCTCCCAGCATCATTTATTGAAGAGACTATCATTGCCCATTATTAAGTTTTTTACTCCTTTGTAGAAAATGTCCTCATATTTGTGGGCTTATTTCTGGGCTTTCAAATCTGTTCAATTGATCTCTATTTCTGTTTTATTTCCAGTGCCATGCTTTTTTTATTATTATTGCTTTGTATTAGAGTTTGAAGTAAGGGAGCATGACTCTTCCATTGTTGGTTTTTTTCCTGAGCATTGTTTTTGTTATCCTGGGTTGCTTGTAGTTCCAAGTAAATCTTGTGTGTGTTTTGTTTTATTTCTTTGAAGAATGTCTTTGGAATTTTGATGGGGATAGCATTGAACCTGTATATTGCCTTGGGCAGTACGGCCTTTTTGATTATGTTAATTCTTCCAGTCCATGAGCATGGAATCTCTTTCCATTTTTTTTGCATCATCTTCTGTTTCTTTCAGCAATGTCTTATAGTTCTCATAGTATATGTCCTTCATTTCTTTGGTTAAGTTTATTCTAAGATACTTCATTCTTTTTGATGCAATTGTAAATGGTATTGTTTCCTTGAGTTCTCGTTCTGCATTTTCATTGTTAGCACACAGAAATGCAACAGATCTTTTTAATGTTAATTGTGTAGCTTGCCACTTTACTGTATTTGTTATTTCTGGTACCTTTTTACTTGAGTCTTTGGGGTTCTCTCTATATATCATCATGCCGTCTGCAAATAGTGACTGTTTTACTTCTTACTTTCCTAGTTTGATACCTTGTATATCTTTTTCTTCTCTGACTGTATTGGCCAGGACCTCCAGCACTATATTAAGTAGCAGTGGTGAGAGTGGACATCCTTACCTTGTCCCTGATCTTAGAGGAAAAGCTTGTAGTTTTTCTCCATTGAGAACAATATTGGCTGTGGGTTTGTCTTAGAGGACCTTTTTTCATGTTGAAGTATATTCGATCTCTACCTATTTTTTAATAGCAAAAAAAGGCAAATCAGGGGGTGCAGGAAGAGATGGGAGATGGAGGGAGATGGAGTAAAGAAGATTAATTGTAAATTGAAGGGAGAAAAAGGAAATTGTGGAAAACCTACTGTATTATATACAGATGTAAAGTTGCTATCATGTATACAGAGCTCAAACCAAGTTAATATTGGAATGTAGCATTAAATTAATTAAATAAATTAGTTGAAGTTAAAAAATTAAAAATCATAAGAAATCATTGTTTTAGAGGACATGCTTCTTGAACAGATCTGAATATAAAAATGTATGTACTTTACAAGTTTTAGCTGTATTAACCTGTAGTAATAATGAAGGAACTGGAAGTTGGGAAAAATATTCCCAGTTGTTTGAGCTGCTCTATTTTGGGTTCATTGATAGAGAGTTTGTCTTTTGAGTCAATTGACCTCACTATCATTCAGTCCAAAACAAACAGTACAACACTTTAGGCTGAGGAAGTTTAAGGATTTTTCTAAGAATAAGTTTGAGCATTTCACTTGTGTTTTCCCTGAAGACTGAGAATGTTAAAGACAATGGAGACTTTGAGTAAGATATGTTGTCTTAAAATCTCACAGTTTTAGAGAAGTGAGTGTTTAAATAACAAGAAAACCAACTAGAGTTTTTCCCGGTAGGAAGTAAAAATGTAAGCAGCTATATTTTGCCATTTTTAAAGTTGAGGCTTTTTAACAAACACTGATCCATATTAAACATAGACATAAAATAGCCAAAGCAAAAGCCTTTATTAAAAGAAAAACTATTCATGAAAAATTATCTGAAATATATCCATGTGTTCCTCTACATTAGTACTTTTTTAAGCTCTGGGTTACGTCCAATCCGTGACAGCAATTCATATTTTTAAAAAAGCACAATAAAGAAAATACCTGAGTGTATCACTTGGACCCTTAATGGTATTTCACTATGAAATACTTGTGAGTTTTTGTTTCTGTATTTTAGTAATATGACTGTGATATGCCTGGGTGCATTTTTGGTGTTTGTTTTATTTTGCATTCATTGAGCTTCTTATATCTATACGTTTATTTATTTTTTATCAAATGTGGTACATTGAGGCCACTATTCCTTCAAATATTTTGTCCCAGGTTCTCTCCTTCTAGACTCCAGTTGCATGTTTAGGCCACTTGATATTATTTTATAGGTCACTGAAGCTACGGTGTGTTTGCTTGCTCACCAGCCTCTGACCCTGCATCTGCACACATGAGGTTTTTTTGTTGTCTGTATTTCAATTTTGTTTCTATTCCCTTGACTTCAAATTCATTGATATTTTCTTCTGTAGTGTTCATCCTGCTATTTAAGTCCATCAGTGAACTTAATTTTAGATATTGTGTTTTGGGGATACTGACTTTTTTTGATATGTATATTTAGTTTCTTTCTCTAATAAAAATTTTCCATCTGCTCACTTATTATTTCTATCTTTTCTCTTAAAACCTTGAACATCTTTATAATTGTAGCTATTTTAAAGTCCTTGTCTGCTAGTTGCAACATCTCTGAGTTTATTTCTGTTTTTTTCTACTGATTATGGTTTCTGTTTTCTGACTTCTTATTGAGTTTTTATTGGATCTTGGATGTTGTGATACAACATTGAGTGTCTAGATTGTATCTTCCTTTTTTTAAAGAGTATTTAAAGAATTAATTAACTCATGTATCAGTTTGATCCTTTCAAGATTATGTCACGTTTTACTGAAATATTTAGTAAGATTATGTCAAGATTATGTCGAGTTTTAAGTAAGGTCTTTATTCTGAGTAGAAACTGTTTTTCCTGGAACTGTGTGTGGGGTCCCCAGAATCCACATTTAGCTCAGAGCACTCTGTTGACTGTTTTCTGACTTGTCTCTTCTAGTCTTACTTTGCACATGGATAACTTAGCATGTAACCAAAGACTTAAGGAAACCTCTTAGCATATAACTAGAACTTCTTCCTGCAGATTTCTCATTTCTGTACTCTGTCCATTACATTCCTTCCTTTGCCCAACAAACCCAAACTCCAGTTTTTGCTTCCTGCACCTGGTGAGACTATTACTTTCTCTTTGGGTTCCAGGTTTTTGTGTTCTAGTTTGGGAAGTACCCTGAGGTAGAAAGTCAGGGTTACTGTAGATTTCACCACCATGTATTTCCCATCTCTCAGAGATGACAGCCATGAGATATCTGTTATCTGTTGACCCAGAGTTGCTTCATGTTGTTTATATGCACACATAAATTTGTGTTATGTGTATGTAGTTGTTTATAATGAAAATGTAAATTCAATCCCTGTTACGTCATTGTAGCTAGAACCCGAATCATCTTTTGGAGATAAATGAAGATTTGTAATGGAAGACCTCCCTGCTTTTGTGTTTTCATCAGCTGCAGGCTCACCAAAGATGCTGCTGGACTTTTCCTTAAAACAAAGCAAATTAATTTGCGATCCAGTGTACCACACAGAACTATATTGGAGGCTCAATATTCTCTGCCATAAGTATGGCTGCAACGGTGTAGGCTAGTTTTAGGAATTCTTTTTTTTTTTTAAGCAGTACTTTCCTTACATATGAAAGCAAAGTACCTTTAATGTTTATGCCATTATAAATTAAATATCTCCCTTTCCATCACTGATAGTAGTATTTTGGGATGCTGCTGATATTTACTGTTTCTTTAATACGAATTTCTGAAACTCATTTTCTCTAGGGATTTTTTTAAAGTCTTAAAATGTCCTAGGTATATACTCTTTTTTATTACATATCTAGATATATTATATGTGTGATTTTTGCCCTTGTCCAGATGTATGCCTTTTATAATTCATCTGGTTGCCACTGTTTCTATTTGTGACCCAAAAAAACCTCACTGCTATCACAAATGAGTGAAGTGATTCTTCATGAATTATAGTAGTGATTCCTGATTTAAGATGTTTTTCAATTATGTGAAGTGCCTTTAGTTAACAGGGACTTTTATTTTAGATTTTTTTTTATTAATACACATGCTTATCATTAATTTTCTAACATTTCTAACATTTTGCAGTTGACAAACTACAATTTGAACCTCCTCTGAGAAAAGAAACAGAAGCACGGGATGAAATGGTAGGAATTGTGACTTTTAAAGTATTTTGCACATTAAAATTTGAGAAAATATTAGGTGTAGTTTGACTAATAAACGAAGTAGTAAACTCTTAAGTATTGCTTTTGGTAAAGTATTTCATACTTTCAAGTTTGAAAAACCATATAATTAGGTGTGTTTTGAGTAGGGTACAATGTAATATATACCATTTAACTATTCATTTTGTCCCTTCTCGGTCTTTTGAAGAATTTCCATGAAGTTTTTAAATGTTTGGAATTTGATGCTCAGCTTTAAGCTCTCAGGATTTTTTTTTCTTATCAATTCTGTTAGTTTGTAGTACATGTTTATACTGCCTTACTGTTTTTTAAAGTATTTTAATTTAGTTTCTTTTTTTTAAACTATTGCTCTTATTTTGAGTTTACTCTTTTGTTAACCTTTTTTATCTAAAAGGGATGAAATAATAGCTAAAGCAAGATATAATTAATCAGTCTAAATCTTATCTACTTTATTTTTAAGCATTAGTATTAGTATAGTTTTTAGGGTAATTGTCTTCTGTCAATGAATTTCTTCATTTAGTTTGAAAGCAGTGTTCTTCTCAATGTATATATTGCTGTGTAATAAAGCCACAATTTTCATGCTAGTGTGAAAATATAGTATTACCAATAAATCAGTGAGAATTTAATGATATGTTTAGTTCTCCATGCTAATGGAGTAATGATAATTCAAAGTTATATTTATCTGTTGCTTTGGAATATATTAGCATATTGTTGAAGAGGGCTTGTCACTCTTGAAGCTACATTTAGCATGTTTATGGAATTTCCTAAATTTTAGTCAACTGATAATGAGTCATTCACCAAATATATCAAATGACAAATCTAGCTGGAAATTTTAAAAGTTGATTGAAAGCCAAGATGAATAGCAACCATCACGATACTGACTATTTTCTTGAATTAAGTGATATAGTTAATATCTGTTATAAGGTAATGTTTTAGATTCTCTTTCTTAATTTTCACAGGGACTGTCTTCAGACCCAAACTTTGTATTACAGTGGAGCCCTTTTATTGATGGTTCAAATACTGGCAAGTGAGTTGTTTTCTGACTTAATTACTATATTTCACTTGATTATGTAAAAAATAGTGTTGGGAGAGGGCCGTGATTTAGTCAAAGTTTTAAACTTAAAACACCTCCTATCTCAGTGTAAAGCTTCGGATTCTAGATCTGGGATTGGCAAACTGGCCTGTGAGCCACATTTGGCCCACTGTCTATTTTTTTGTATAGTCCATCAAACTAGAATGATCTTTACATTTTTAATGGTTAGGAAAAATCAGTAGAGGAGTATATTTTGTTACATGTGATGAAAATTATATAAAGTTTAAAGTATCTGGTTTTGGGAAATTAATGTTTTGGAATACAACCCTGCTCATTAGCTTATGTATTGTTTATAACTACTTTCACACTACTACAACAAAAGAGTTGAATAATTGTGACCACATTATTTACTATTGGACACTTCATGAAAAAGTTGCCAACCCCTGCTTTAAAATAATCTTGGGAACTGAACTCTCAGTATCCTGCAAGCTGATAGTCAGTTATAATGCCTGTATGGATTCAGTGGGGTAGATCAGGGATCTCAGACTTCGATGCTGGATCACCCGGATTACCTGGAGATCTTGGCACAATGCAGATTCCGATTCAATAAATCTAGAGCGTGTCTTTATAAAAGTTTCCAGGTACTGCTTGCGTTGCTGATGTGTGGCCCACCCTTGATGTAGCAAAGGGTTTGATGATAAAGCCATTTAACTCTGTGCTTGGTTCCAACTCTAGAATTCTGAATATATGTTGTACTACTAAGTTTAATTTAGTAATAGAAGTTTAAGCATAATATAAAAAATGTTTGGTATTCATTTTATAAAGATATTTATATTATAGTCATCTAATATAGTTGGATAGAATGAGATCTTAGGTCTTCCTGTAGCTTTTTTAAATATTCTGTTTTTTCTATCCCCCGAATATAAGTAGATTTTAATACACATTATTGAATGCACCATTAAGTGCCTCTTTTATATTATGGTCATTTATTACCATCTAAATTGCATTTTTTTCTTTGCATTAGATCAACGTCAAAACGTGCAGTACCACCTCCCCTGCCTCCTAAGGTAAGCTGCTTAAATTTTGAATAAGAAATCTTGATGAAATGCTTGTTTAAATAATAAAATAGTTAAATTTATTTTGAATTAAATCATTTTAACGTATTCAAATTTATTCAAAATTTATTTTAGATAGATACATTTTTCTTCAAGAGGAGAGTATGGACATACAAAATTTATATTAAAGAAGATTTTATGGGAAGTATAATAGTAACTGTTAGAAAAGGCAAAAGTAGGCTGTTATTCATTTGAGAAAATGCTTGGCTACATGGAAAGGAGAGATAAAGAATTCATCATTTATGACTGCAATTTGACATTTCAGTGGAATCGTTCTTCATTAAATCATTTTCCTTACTTGTGTCTAGCTGTTAAATATCTTGCAAATTGTTTATTTTGTTGGTTGTACAGAACCCTTATCACTTTGGGTTAGTACTTATTAAAAATCACATCACAAGTACATCATTATATTTAGACAATAATTAAACTCTTGCTTACTTTGCTTACCTAGCCAGTATATTGAACTATAGGAAAAAAAAAAATAAGCATATCCTTCTTTGATGCTTAATGATAACAAAGTATTACTGTTTTTTGTCCTAATTTATTAAGTACTTTTTTATCTTATCACTAGCCAAGGATAAACAGTTATCCTGAAGACAGTCTCCCAGGTGAAGAAAAATCATCAACTATAAAACGTTGCCCCGATTCAGAAAACAGAGCTCCCCGGGTTCTCAGAAGACAGAGTGGCCCGAGTTGCAGTCCTGTGGCGGAGGCGCCCTCTGCTGGTGCGGCGAGCAGCACCCGCAGCCCTGGCGTGCACACGGCTAGATACTGTGACCTGGGTAAATAGACAGTATGACACGGAAAAGAAAACCTTTTTATCCCTGTTTTAAGGAATGTCTTTTTCCTCAACCTTACTACTGTTTAAAGTTTTGTGACATTTTCTTTAAATTCCACATGGATGAACCATAAATAGATTCAGCCAAATTCAACCCTAATTTGATCCCTTACTGAATATTTTAGGATCTAGAAAGACGAATGGACGTTTCTACCTTCCAGAAGTTTATGGCAGAAATAATACCCGTGTACATTTAACGTTAGACAAGGCGACTTTAATATTAGTGTCTCATATAATAATTGACTGTATGTAATAGAAGACAAGAGATTTCCAAAAGAAGTATAGATAAGGAATAAAGGAGATGAATACTCAGGGCATGATGAGTCTTTATTAGTTGTACCCACTGCTGGCAGGCATTCTTGAATAAGAATGAGCAAAGGCACTGCAGAAAAAAAATCTGAATTGTGTTGAAAGTGTAGTCTTGTGTAATGATAGGAGTGTGTTTGGAAATGTAAATCCTGGGAGATAGGCCTAAAAAAGGTTGATTGAAATTGTTATGAAAGACCTTTAAGATTAAGATCATTCAACCAGTCAAATTTTATCACACTGTGGAAAGACATTTGTTATCTTTATGAATTAACAGCACTGCTAAAGATGCAGTGCAGCCTGCCTCTGTGAAATCTAGAGAAAGGCACCAAAGAGATCTGAAGTCACATGACTGTAGAAAATATTTCCCAGCATAGGAAACTGAAAAAGGATTGAGGGAAAGATGAAATTATTTTTCATTTAAAGTACTTATCTGTGTGGTCATTCAACCTTTAACCATGTGTCTTTTTAGGAAATGGTGATGGTATTTCAAAACTGCTAAGTGAAAATACCGAAGGGTCCGCACAAGCACCGCAGCTACCACGGAAAAGGGACAAACGAGACTTCCCTGTGGGTATAACAAGCTTCTGGTGATTAGTTGTAACTGATACTGTACCATGTAAGGGATATAGTCTGTTTTAATTCAAGAATGGGAATAACATTTTCTAAATGTATAAAGTCATTTAAGACAAGAGGTTTTACAGTATTAAAAATTATTTTCCCACAGAAACCAGTCATCAATGGTCTTCCACCCACCCCAAAAGTGTTGGTAAGAAGTATTTTTATGCTAACTGCTTGCCTTTTTAAAAAAAATCTCTTTAGAAGCAACAATATATTACTTATTTGCTCTCAAGTGTCTTGACCCCTTGAAAGAAGGCTATCCTAAGATACAGAAGCATTAGATGTATTTGGATATACTATGGATCAAATCCATGTACCCTTATTTGACTTAGTTGATTAGACTTTGGAGAGTTTTGCTTTTTTTAAATGCTGGCAGGTTCTTAGATTACAAAGGCCAGTTTAACTTTAATGTGATAATATTAATAGTACTTTGTTCTCTGCATTATTTGTGTTAAATATCTTTCATATCCTTCTACTCCTGAAGCCGTTTTCACATTGGATATACATAATGAAAAGGATCAGAGATGTTTATGTTAATGCTTCTTCTCTGCCCTTCAGTACAAACCATAGGTGTCTCAGCCAGTCATATGAATGTGATCCTTTATAAATTGTGCTTTCATTCAGTAGAAGTCTAATATATAATCTCTGTGTCATCACTGTTGTAAAGTTAGATGCAATTATAATCACTACAATGTTGTTCAATGAATTCATCTCTTATTTCACAGTAATAAATACTAGTCCTAAAGAAAAGTAGTGACTTAAAATTCCTAGACTATATCAGAGATATATATATAGATGTTTAATAAATTTGATAATTTTACTTTAAAATAGATTAAGAGAGAAAAATAGGAGACTATTGGCAGAAGGGGTTTAATTATATCAATATATGACTTGTTTTGTAATGAAAGCCTAAGTATATACAAATAAGAATAGGGTTGACTTAATAATAATCTTAATTGTTTTCTAAGAATACATAAAATTAATCAAATAAGTCAGTATTTTTTTTCTCTACAAATAAGATGGGAGCATGTTTTTCCAAAGTTTTTGATGGCTGCCCTTTGAAAATTAATTGTGCAACATCCTGGATACATCCCGAAACAAAAGGTAAAATTTCTGAACTTTTCAATATACATCTCCAGTCACATGTTTATTATTGAAGAGTCTTTCTGATCAGTATACTGAAGTGTTTAATTTAAAAATATGACTTTAAAGACTAGTGTAAATACCTACGATACACAGGTAAATGGAATTTTTATTTAGGGCATTAGAATTTAAAAGTTATATGGAGTTATTTCTAAAGAAAATATTTTAAGGGAGACTAAAGAGACGTCATAATTGATTGTAATCATAATTGGAGGTTTTCTTTTACTATTAAAAGCAATACTGGGATAAATGATAATCTTAACCAGTCATCTCAGTAGGTTAGGTTATAGTATATAGCATTATTACAGTGTTAATTTTCTGGTTTTGCTTATTGTACTCTGGCTATATAAGCCCTTTTTATTTTCTTTTTCCCTTTTTTTTTTAAGAAATACACACTGGAATGTTTAAGAGTAAAGGTATTATACTCCTAGCTTAAACAGTTTAGAAAACAAACAAAAAATTATATATATAGAGAGAAAGAAGGGTAAAGCAAAAGTAGTAAATGTTAACATTGTGTAATCTGTATGAAGGCTAGTCAGGAATTTTTTGTACTATTCAACTTTCTGTAAGTCTGAAATGATAGTGAAATAAAACTTTTTTTTTTAAATTTAGACTTTGTTTTTAAAGTGAGAAAGTACAATACATAAAGCAAAAATTTAGAATGAAATAGATGTGGATTTGAATTCCCACTCTCTTGTTGCTCTTTGACTTGGAAAATATACTTAGCTCTTATGATTCTCAGTGTGATCATATGTAACAAATACTCTTTAATATTCACAGTGTTACAAGAAAGGAGGAAACCTACCTGAGTGCCTGCCAGTTAGCAAACAGAGGGCTGTAGGAGGTGTTCATGAAATGTTTGTTTCCACTTCAACACAGTAATAAAGACATATCATATAATTATCTGTCTTAAGTACCACTATTAGAAAGCATAATTGAGTATAAATATTTTTAACAATAAGGAAATTTTTACTGTGTAATTTTTTTATTTTAACATATAAAACAACAGAAAAGTTAGAAAAATAGTACAAAAAAACTTCTATATACTAAGACTCATTTGTGTTTTGCCCCATTTGTTTTACACTATCTGTATTGTACATTTTTTTCTGAATAACTCGAGAGTGAATTGGAAAGGAAAAACCTCCTGTCTACCTACTTCAGTTTGTATTTTTTAGGAACAAGAATCATCTCTTCCATAGCTGTCGTACAATTACACAAATCAGAAAACTGTCATTGAAATACTGTTTTTAATTCATATTCCATAATTGAATTTTATTAATTGTCCCAATAATGTCCTAATAGAATTTCTCCCCCTCCACTTTTCCTCCAGTTCAATATCCAATTCAAGATAACCTGGTGCATTTAACTACTATGTCTCATTGGTCTCTAATCTTTCTTTGTCTCTCTTGATCTTGACATATTTGGGGCTACTTATTTTGTTAGAGTGTCCCTTACCTTGAGTTTCTCTTACAAGTCCTCTTCAGGAATATCATAGAAATATTATTGTGCTCTTCTCAGCATATCATATGAGCAGGCACATGATAGAAGCTTCTCCAATACTTGTGATGTTAATATTGATCATTTCGTTAAGGCAGTTTCATTAGCTTTCATTAGCTTTCTCCAGAATCAAGTTGCCATTTTCCCCTTTCTAATTAATAATTAACTGCCTAAACTATTAAGTAAGCAGTGTGGAGATTCATTTAGAGTATCAATCTTGCCTTGCTCATCAGCCTTTAACTGACTAGTTTTAACATCTGTTAATCCACCGGATTCATCCATCTATTAATCCATTTGACATTTGTTGACAATTTTTCTTCTTATTTTTAACATTTATATATCAGTCTAAACTTGTTTTTTTTTAATTCTGTAGGATATTATCTATTACCATTATTTATTTTAGCACCTACATTGTCCCAGAATTTTTCTTTTGTTGGATATGGTCGATCTCTCTTTCTCAAGTTATAATCACATTTTTTTTAATGTTAGAAGACTTCAGAAGCAGGTACCTGATATACCTCTAGCTGGCATTTTATTTTGGTAACCTAAACCATAGCCTGTAACCAGATACAGTCTTCCTCATTGTGTGAGCACTGCCGTGCTTTCTGGCACAGTAAAATTTCTAGGCTCATTATTACACTTTTCTTGCCCCAGAATTCTTTTCTCCAAAAAAACCTGATTCTTTTTAGTGGAAAGTAGTATTGAGAAACCAATATTTGAATATACGGCTATTTATTGTTTCCGATATGTCATGATTTTTAATTTCTATTTAATTTTGTTTCCTTGTTTCAAGAATATTTGGTGTGTCTAGCAAAATATATAACTGAATTTAAAAATTTTTTAAATCTTAAGAAAATTGCATTGAAAGGAAGGATTTTTAGTTAGGTAAACCCAGAGTAAGTAACAGAGAACATGACTGCTTTAAGAAAAGAAAAAAAAAGACTTAGAGGGTAGAGGTAAAGAAGGTGGCATACATTTTGGAAAATACTGTTTCTTTGAATGAATGAGAGTTTAATTCTTTATTAAAACACAAAGCAGTTGTTTTAGTGAATGATTTCAGGAAATAAAAAATTCTGGTGATTTATCTCAACTATTTCAGATCAGTATATTATTTTTGGAACTGAAGATGGAATTTACACCTTAAATCTTAATGAGCTACATGAGGCAACAATGGAGCAGGTAATTAGAATTTTTACTCAAGAAATTAGTTTGGTGAGTAAATTGTATAAAAGAAATGTCTTGATTTTAAATCAATTGATATGGATCTCAGTTTTCATTTTTTATGAAATATTTAAATGGGTGAAATTGTATTCTTTACATGTTAAGGTTGAAAGTGTTCCCCTCCTCAGGTTTTGGTAATTTACTGAAAGATAGAAAACTATTATTTATATACTGTTTCAGACTGTTGGAATTTGGAAGTTAAGGAGTAAGAGAATGAAAATTGGAGAGTTTTAATTATCTTCTTCTTTTTTCCTTTAGTTATTTCCACGGAAATGTACTTGGCTTTACGTTATCAATAATACTTTAATGTCATTATCAGGTGTGTATGAATAATGGCCTCACAAGATTGTTGTGAGGATTAAATGAGATGATTTCCTGAGTGCTTAGTAAATTAAAGACTTACACAGATGTTTGCTAGCAGACTCTATGCTATTCTGGACAACAAACATACTGAACCATCTTGAAAGGTTGCTTTGAAGTTTTATAAACCATAAAGTGTTCCAAAGTAAAGTATTCTAATTATATTTTTTGTGTTTTTCTTTTTTTGGTTATTGTTGTGGATGAAAGCGTATCTAAGGTTTTTTGTTTTTAATTCTTACTTACCAAAACCTGTTTTCTTACATTTTAGATTTAAGTGGTGGCCTAAAGATTTGACCTGCTTTCATTATAGCAGAGTACAGATCATTATTTTTATCTCTATGTCTTAATTAATCCTAATGCTATTAACTATTAAATAACATCCCTTTCTCTACTTTGACTAATTGTATTTCTTAAATTCTTTTCAGTTCTTTTGTTTGTTACTCTCTCATGCTTTCTGTCTCATTAGCTATGTGAGGGTTCTATCCTGGCTCTTACTTACTGTATGGTTAGATTTTCCAGTATTAAGTGCACCTTTCAGCTACTTAAACAGCAGTACTAATATACAGTCTCAGTCACTAATAGGTAAACCATTATGATTTGTGGCCCAATTTAAGATATGTCATTTTCATAATTTTAAGTGTGTGTTTGTGTGTATGTATATAACTTGATCTCTTCCACCTAATTATTGCTTAATAGATATTTTTCAACAGTTTGTTTATCTGAGCTAGTGACAGTGTTCATAAGTAGCATGTTGTTTGTACATAAATAGTTTCTAAAAAACAGATTCTCATAATTGAGTACTTAATCACAGTGGTTTCAATTATGGTTCCACAAAGGTTTTAAAATTTTGTTTAATAAAATATTAATATATTACTATTATGACTATAAACTTGAACCTAATTCTATTTTAGTTAACAGTTCTGAATTGTATACTTATAATTTTTTTTTAACTCTCTTACTGCTTTTTTATATCTGCTAATATCTGTCTTTAGAAATAAGCTTTAAACCCCACAAGGGTGTATTTTATATATTTATAAAATAACTGTGGGAAAGAATAATTTGGTGAATTAGTTCTTTACATACTCTGGATAAATTGACCCATGAAACTGAATGAAAGCAAATAGCAGAGCACAATAGGACAGTGTTGTTCTATGTGTGGGTCTGTATTTCATGTGTGTTATTTGCCTACGTAGCTGTCTACCTTTGTATATAGATGAGGAAATGAAAAGAGGAAGGATGGTGTAGTGTTAGGCAGAATGCATTCAGAGAAAACACAGAATTTTTTTAATAATACTAATGTATATGTGTGTGTATGTGTGTGTATTTGTTTCCTAATAGTAAATACTGCGCGTTGTTATTTTTCTATTTCATGTCTAATAATAAATCAAAAGAATATGTTTACTATATCTCCCCCTGTGTAATACAACTCTGTTTTTGATTATATGAAAAATATAGTCCTGTTATCTTTGTATTATGGCTCATAATATTAGTTTGCTTTTATTAGTATTTCAATATGCCATATTTAAGACTTCATTCACCTATCACTTTTAATCTTTAAAGGTAATTTGATCAGTATTCATAAATAGGTCTATTCCAGAATAATAGTATAGTGTTATATATATAGAATTCTCCATGTTTTACTAAAATAATAGCATGTTCATCATTATAGCGCAATCCACTATACAAGATATTTGACAATTTCTTTTTCTATGCTCATTTCGTTAAGGTTTATATATATTCTACCCAAATGACCTGTTAGTCAGAATATTACTAATTTATATATTAGGCAACATATTTATCCTACTTTCTTAGAAATCATTTTACCAATTATCTTTCAAAATAGTATTAACTGGGTTTTGTTGTTTTTTATGTTTTTCTATTTTGCTTGGCTTTTTGAAAATTTCTGGACTCCTCATTTTAGAAGGTAATTATGTTTTCATTTGCTTGAAAATTTTCTCGGCAATAAATGATTCTAAGAAAAGTAACGTGTTTTTCTTTTATAGGAAAAACCTTTCAGCTTTACTCTCATAATCTTACAGCTTTGTTTGAACAAGCCAAAAAACCAGGATTAGCTGCCCATATTCAAACTCACAGGTTTCCAGACCGCATATTACCAAGGTACAAAATATTTTTATTCTACTAGGAGTGATGGGACTTAGTATTTACTTTGAATTCAGCCAGTTTTCCTTGCCCACTAAAAAACCTCCTTTGTCTTAATTTTGAAAGGTAATTTGAAGAACTAAAGTACTTTTTACTTAGTATGCAAAAGAGTGATGCTTCCTTAACTTGACTGTTGATGAGAATCACCTAAGGAAGTTTTATGATACAGATTTGTAGGCCCTGCCTCAATACTAAAATATCAAATTGTTTGGAGTAAAATAATTTTTTTAAGCTTTTTTTTTAAGCTTCATGACTGATTCTGGTGCAACTGATTCGGATTACTGTTTGAGAATCACTGAGGAAGAGTACATTTTATTGTCCTATCTTTTTCAGAAAGTTCGCTTTAACAACAAAAATTCCTGATACAAAAGGCTGTCACAAATGTTGCATAGGTGAGTAAATGCTGTTTCTCAAATTGGACAGCTAGAACTTTTTAACATCTTTAAAATTATCTGAGGTGTCTTATAGAATCAAATAAGAAGGCTTTAATTTTTTTTAATAAGGAATTAAGGAATCATTGAAACAGAAGACTATCTAGAGAGTGACATAAAAATGCTTGGAGATAAGATCCTTAATTTTCTCAGAGCACGGTATTCTTAACAATGCTTTAAACCATAGTCCCTGAGGCTGAACTCTGGTAACATCCTGGCTTTCATTTAACACTTAACCATTTATTTAACTCTTACTGCCCAGAGTTTTATGAACATTATGGCAGGAGTTTAGCCAACGTATGAAGTTAGAGGTAATAGTCCACATAAGACTATTCTGACTTCTGATAGAAATCTCAAATTTAGGGGTTCCTAAAGACCTCTTGTGTTGAAAAATTCACTAGAATGAATCAGAACTCACTGAAAGTAATTGTACTCATGGTATGATTTATTACAGGGAAAGGATATATTTTCAAATCAACCAAGGGAAGAACAACATAGGGCAGTTTGTGCCAGGAAAAATAACTAAATGTAGAAATTCTGTTGTCCTCTCCTCATAGAATAATGGACAACATACCTTTTCTAACAGCGATGTATGACAATATACAGAGCATTACCAACCATGGAAGCTTAGTCCAACCTCAGTGTCCAAATTTTATATTAGGGCTCCATCACTTGGGCATGATCGATTGACCATACTGTCTCAGTGTCCAGCCTCCCTGGAGGTCGACTGATCCTGCATAACCCAAAGCTTCTACCCTAAAACATATTGTTGGCCTTTCTGACGTGACCACCTCCAACCCTAAGACTACCCAGTATTGTTAGCCTCCATGCTAAGTTATATTGTTAGACTTTCCAGTGTCCTAAAGCACCAGGCAAATAAAGACACTCCTATCAGGAATAACATTAGCATTAATCTTTATGCTGCATAGTTCCACAGTATACTGTCTGGGTAAAAGCAAATTTCATGAACATTTTTCTACAGAGAGTTGAGTCTTTTTCTGGTATCTGATTCCTAAGGTCTGTGGCTCAAACAAGGTCTAAAGCTTACCATCTAAAATTAAAACTCACAAAAATAACATCTTCATTATTTTCATCTTGTCGTAAGTAGACCCCTGTGAACAGCTGCGCCAAAAGTGAAATAATTTGCCACCTAGACCTTGTCAGGATTCTTTGTCAATTTACTTAAGAAGCAGCTCTTTCGGTTGCTCACTAGCTTAGGTGTTTTAGCGTTTAAAATATTGTTCATGTAAAAAATTCCTTCAAGAATCTTAAAGATATTTAGAAGTTAAGTATATTAAATTTGTGTGATTTAAAATTGAGATAAGTGAAAAGGTAATAAAGCTGAAAGAAAAAAAGATCACTTTTCTTTACTTCCTACCTACTCTTTGTCACCCTAGCAAACAAAATTATTTCTTTTATCAACTAAACAATCACCTCAAATAGTATCTTCTGTCCATCTGTTTTGATGGCAGGCTATTTTTCATAGTTTTTCCCCTTGTATCACAAAGAAAATCAAGTTAGCTTTTAGGTGAGTTTAATTCTGCTGTTGCTTTTAACTAAACAAAGTATGTTTTTATGTATTAAATGTTCTGGGTGTGTCTGTTTTGTTCCTTTCTAGTCAGAAACCCTTATACAGGACATAAATACCTGTGTGGAGCTTTACAGTCCGGAATTGTTTTACTTCAGTGGTATGAGCCAATGCAGAAATTCATGTTGATAAAGGTATGTATTTGTTTACATTTTTTCTTATTTAGAAGACTAGTATGGTGTACCTTTGTGACTCAGGTGTTAAGCCCGTACCTGAGGCACAGTCCACATACAGCCCCAAGGACCCAGGTTTGTGGCCCAGGTCCTGGGGAAGCAACTAAAATAAAAACCTAAATAAATGAAATGTTCCCCCCACTTCTCTCCGTCTCTCTCTCTGTCTCTCTCTCCTCTCTCTCTCTTTTTCTCTCTGTCTGTCTGTCTGTCTGTTGCCTGGCGCCTTCATTCCTGTTCATTTTTAAAAAAGAAACAAAAGAAAGAAAAATACTGGTGTATAACTGAAGCTAAAGTATAAGATCCCATTACTATTAGCTCAGTATATTTATGGTTATATATGTAGGTGTTTATTTGGTTTAAGAGTTTCTTTGTTCTTCTTAAGATTTCCTTTTTTTAGGTCATGCCCTTGTGACTCAGGCAGCTAAGACAGCTGGGGTATGGACCACATAAAGCCCAGAGACCTGGATTCTTAAAAATAAGCAAATAAACAAATAAATAAAAATACTTGTTCCTCCTCTCCCTTTCTTCCTTCCTTTTTTAACTTGCAAGCGTCCAGAAGCATCACAATCATAAAGATTGATGTGGCCAATTCTCTGAAACATGTAGATTATGCATCTGTATCGTGGTTATCTCAGAGGTAGTCCTTTTTTAGAATTAGATCAGTCAAGAAAATAAAAGCCTTTCTGTTGATTTTATTCAACAACAGTATAGATGAAGTGGTTTCTAAATTTTACTTTTGTTGTTTATTTTTTGCAGCACTTTGATTTTCCTTTGCCAAGTCCTTTGAATGTCTTTGAGATGCTGGTCATACCAGAACAGGAATACCCGATGATCTGCGTAGCCATTTGCAAGGGCACGGAATCAAATCAGGTAGTTCAGTTTGAGACAATCAATTTGAGCTCTTCTTCTTCATGGTTTACAGAAATTGGTACAGGTAAGTGTATTTACCTTGTGTCTAAATACTGATTTTTTTTTGCATACAATAGAAATAGAGTAGTTTCAACCTGCATGGGCTTTTTAAAGTAGAGAGCCAAGAGTATAGTTTCCCAAGTAAGTCCAGAGGGTCATACACGTAGAGTTTATGATCTTGTTGCCTGAAGTATTTGATACAAATTATTTTACCAAAGAAAATGTTAATGGTTCCTAACATTTAAAGGTCTTCGTTATTACCTGTTAATCTTTGGAACTGCTAAATATTTGTTTTCTAAGACACTTTTCAAATTTGCTTCTCAAGCAAAATTAGCTTTTTTTTCCTGTCAATTTCTCCCCGCCCCACCCCATGCTTCTTAGAATCATTATTTCAAGTGTTTTTCATACTTAAATAGAAATTTGTCAGATCTGGCCTCCAAGTTTTACCATTTTAAAGACACAGAGAAAATATCTAACACTTTTGGGGGTTAGTTTTGTCAAGCATGTCTCAGTGAAAACTCTGGAAAGATTGGAAAAAATTGTAACAAATCAGTCATGAATTCATTTTTAAATCTGTATAGTAAGTGAAATGAAGGGGGTCTTCATTTTGTCAATTTTTTTCTTTGTTGTGCTAGTATGTTTGATCATTTGTATCAAGCCATTTTTTATCAAGCCATTTTTACATATGAAATAAAAATGGAACATACTTTACCTATGACTTTTCCATTGTTGACACTGATGTATTTTTATCACCTTCTGAAGCATTTTAAATTTGATATTCTTATTAAATATTTTTTGCTTTTTATTATTTATAGACTAAATTATAAGAGATATTTGTATAACCCAGATATAATGGGTTATATAATGGGAAGTAATGTAGACCCAGACTGTCATTCTCAGAATAAGAGTCAATATGAACCAGTGGCATCCTGGTAAATGTTTAACAACCAATTCTTGGGAGTTCAGGGAAGCCTCATTTGTAGCAGTTGTTTCTGAGGAATAAATACTCTCATCGACAATTTTAGTCTACCAACCTGATATCACCCAGGTCATTAAATTCCTGAAAATGTAACTGTCCAGTGCAAGCCAGCTCTAGCATGCACTGTACTACAATCACTCTATTTGTGGGTCCAATCGTAATTTCCAACAGAATAAAAATGAATGTGTTATCTCCCATCCTACCTCTATTGCAGCCCACCTTTCTTTTTAATTATATTGCTCCGTGCTTTTAGATGAATTGTATGCAAGTCCTCCTGCTGTAACTAACAGGAAAGTGCAAAGACACTATTTTATTATCATGAAATATAGCAACCCAACAGCAATGTGTTCATATTACTGCTAAAAAAGAAGAGTTATAGATCATTTTTAAAGTCTGAGATCATCTTCAGCAGACAGTTTCAACATTTTTTTTTAACTGGTTAGTATGTAAACAGTGTAAAAGCAAGTCATTTCACACATTTTCGAATGTGTGCTTGCAGCTACTTCTACATGACATATTAAAAGGTTACATTGCTTAAAGCTGGACAGTACATCAATTCTCTTGTGAATTTGTGAAATTTTGAAGGTATGTTGTTACTGCTTTTTGTATTGTTTTTTAATGCCCAAGGTATACTGTTCTATGCATTTTTAACATTGGGCTAAAATTAAGGCAGGACCAAATTTGCTTCCTGAGTAGGGTCAAGATTCTGTCTTCAGGATAGTCACTCAAGTCGCCTTCAAGCAGAAGTTCTCCTTATTAGGCTTCTCCATTTTCACAAATGATTATTAGTCCAACTCTCTGCTGTATTCACTATTGAATCATGAGATTATGTTTTGAACTGGCAGCTGAACTCCTAAGACTCTGATTTATTGTTGCAGTGTTCTTATTGCCGGGGTGGTACTTAGTTAGCATTTTGTCAACACTCAATAAATATTATTTGAATAGATGATTGAATATAGCAATTTACTAAGAAAATTTGAAGTGATGCCTGAAGGACCAACAGTTTATCAGTTCAGCAGATCTGGTTTTCTCACTATGCCTGGGTTTTAGAAGGTCTACTAACAACCCAAAATAAAACATATAAAAATTTCATCACACCCTGGAGGAGTAGCTTTTGGCCAGCCACTTTCCACTGGCGCAGTCCATATACATCCCCAAGTTTGTGTCCTGGGCCAGGGGAACAACCAAGATGTACAACTGAAATGAAAGTGCTTCTTCCTCCTCCCTCTTCCTGTCTGCTTGCCTCTGCTCACTTTTATTTCTGCCTTAAAAACTTTTTTTGTTTATGTTCAGTTATCCAGTCTTTTAAAGAAAAGGCTTAATGGGCTCCGTGTAGTTAAGATATAGTTAAGAATGACTGCTCTAAATAATAATCTAAAATCTTTTCTTAGATTCAGTTAGACCACTCAGGCAATCTGAGTGCCTAAAATTAATTGTTTTACCAAAAATGTTTTGTAAAAATATCACGTCTGATGTGCTCTGATAGAGTAGCGGTTAGGTCAGTTGCTTCTCTAGGAGTGCAGGCACATACTCCTGGGTTCAGAAAATGTCACCACATCTGATAGCACACATGAAAAGAGGTTGCCCTATTGATATCCATGGAGTGATGAAAGTTGCTTTCTGCAAAGATGTTGACTATTTTGTTCGTTGCTCAGTATCCTCTGACTAAAGGAACTCCTTCCCGAACACGAGGAAAATTTTTCTCTCATCATAGTTTCATCAATCCCAGTAATCTGAATTACTGACATATCTCAGGGATGCTGTGATTAATCTAACTGGTCTTGTTTCCACATTCCCATTAGCTGCTGTAAAATACAGAATGAAATCTAGTCATTGTACAGCATGCATCTTAATTTCCTCCCCCATGTTTACCTTTTGCTTCTTGTTATTTTTATAATTCACCTTTTTTAAAAACTAGTTGAGCTATTAATTAAATGCAGTATTGAGTTTTTCTCATCTCAGCATGCTCTAAGGACTTAGTTTTCCTAAATTGACATACACACACATGTGCTTGACATAGATACACGTATACATGTATATGTGTATATATGTATAGACATACATCTTTTAAAAGAAGCATAATTTTGAAATATAATTTATGTATTAAATTTCAAGTACTAGTTTTAAATTATAGTAAAAGTTGGAATGTGTGTTTCTTTTCTAAGCTCTAGTTTTTAAAGCATGTTGTTTAACCTGTAACCTTCTTTTCCCTCCTAAGGCACTCAGCAGTTAGATTCCATTCATGTAACGCAATTGGAGAGAGATACTGTTTTAGTGTGTTTAGATAGTAAGTACTATTTTAAAATATATTCTTCATATAATCCTTGCAATAGCATATCTTTTCATGGAATTGTTTCTATTAAACTGCTAATTCAAGATTTCATTTTCCCCATTTATTTAAAGAAAACCTAAATTGGGTAGAGATATATTGATTAATTGATCTTTCATCAACACTTTTCTCTATGACTTTTTGCCTTATTTTGTTTGGCCTGCTTGGAAACATTATAGCAGTTTGCCACTACCTGGGGATAAAATTTTTTATAAAACTAGTCATACAAAATTCTATATAAAACTATCAGATTTTTTTCATACCTCATAATTAATGAAAACATAGTTTATACTGTTGCATTCACTCACAGTTATAGAACGTGAGCTATTCAAGTCATGTCATAGTGAGAATCTGTATACTTACAGATTTGACAACTTCAGCTGCTAGTTGTGATTCTTTTGATATAGGAGAGTTATTTTGATAGAAGCATATTATAATTTAATTGATAGAGACAGAATATTTTCAGTTATAATTTCAGTTTTACAAATAAAAAACTCTGACTCTTAAAACTCATATTTATGCAGTGACTCCTGTAAGATTAAATTCACATAGTTGGAATTATATTTGAAACTTAACAATATTTGCTATATTTGATACATTCCACTGTTTTTTTTTAAATTACTTACTTGACCTGCCCATAGTTATTCAGGGTTATTTAAAAAATAGTTCTACTAATGATTTTGCCTATATATCTGTCCTAATTGTTACTCTCTGAGAGTTTCCTTGCAAATTTACTGTATAGATTTACAAAGATGATCTAATACTAATAATGAATAAACCAAAGCCCACAATATTTTATTCACCCATCATCTCTTCTTTTTAAGTGTTTTTGATTCTTTTAATAGTGATAAGGTTTGAGTATTACCTCATTACCCTTAAATGAATTTGATAAATTATTTTCCCACTCAGACAAGTAAATAGTTCAGCACTGATTAACCAAATAATTCAGAATTTACTTTATTTTTGATTTTTAAGTTTTGCTTTTTTAGAATTTATTTTAATAATGCTGAACTTTTGACATTAAATCTTTAAATATCTTCTGAGTCATCAAGCAAAATTTTGTGCTTAGTTTTCATTTTGTTGACAACATATTTTATCAATCAATATTTTTTACATTTAATTAATTAAGTCCTTCATTTCCTAATTATACAAGGTAAATGGAAAGTTGACTTTCTTGAGTTTTTTTTTTTTTAAGCACAAATTAAGACTGTCAGCTATGTATAGTATAAATCGGTTTTAGTACAGTACAATGGAGTTAGGCCTGGAATCAAAAAATCATGATAGACAGATGAGAAAGCAGTACAGAGAGGTGGTATTTTCCAAGTTAGAGCTAAGATGTTGAATAAAAAAGAATTAGATGAAAGGGAAATAGAATTGTTTACATAAACTTGCACTCTAGACTTAACAAAGACAATTATCCTTCATAGTATTACCAGTTGTTTCCATATACCTCTGTAGAATAGTACTCTTATACTAAAGTTGTGAATTACTACAATTATTTTTGTCTACGTATTTTGTAAAGGAAAAAAGTAAACTCATTGCTCATATTTGGGCATCAAAGTAGTCAGTTTTAAAGAAAAACTGTGCTTTTGAAAAAATGAGATGTAAATATTCTGTATATACAAGAGAAAAAAGTAGCAGCAGAATTGCCATTTATCAAAGGAGGCACTTTTATAGTATATTTTACAAAACATATTAATGATAATCTTTTACTGGGCATGCTTTAATCAAGATAGTGGAACTAACTTAAGACTGTTGCTTGATATTCATGTAAAATCCACATATCGTTGCATTTATTTTATCTGATTGCATTTCCAAGCTTGACCTTATTTCCCTGTTTTTAAGAATTTGTAAAGATTGTAAATCTGCAAGGAAAACTAAAATCGAGTAAGAAACTGGCCTCTGAGCTAAGTTTTGATTTTCGCATTGAATCCGTAGGTAAGTCTCCCCCCTTGCCCTCTTTTTTAATTGATGTTATTAGAATACTTGGTTTTTTGTTCATTTAACATTTCGGGATTTTTAGACTTGTACTGTCTCATAGATGTTTCTGCGATTTTAGAAGTGTCCTCTGTGACATTAAATATGATATCTGTTGAACACACCTCTTATGTACTTGAAGCACAACTAGTGCTACATTTTAATTTTAATGTAAATACTCACAGGTGGTTAGTTGCCTCCATATTGGACAATGTAGGTCTAGACAATAATAAATCTTCCATTGTTTCCTAAATATTTAAAACTTGAACTCATTTTTAAAATTTTTGTCCATTATTCCCTTTGCTGCATCAAGTGAATTATACTTCTCCCAATTCTTCCCAAATCATGAAGGTATTTGTGTGATGTGTTTAGCAGTGTTAAGGTGTTCTATGATTCTTTTCTATGTAAGATGCTGGTTGGTGTGTGTTGATGGTTATTGCTTTTAGGTCTATTTAGATGCAATAACTAGTTTCTCACAGGAGTTGGAAACTTTAATTTGCTTCCTTATCAGTGACTATTTTATCCTGTAATACTCTTTGGTTTTATCATCAAAATTATTACATATTATTATTGTTTGTGGCCTCATTGATTATATTGCTAAGTATTTTCCCCAGAGGTGGTAGAACTTGTGAAAAAAATCATTGTGAATAGAAACATTTTGAACAATTTATGTTGTGATTCAACCATAAATCAAAAATATCTAAAAAATAGTTGATACTTTATTTAGGTCATTATATTGCAAATTTTAAATTAGATGTACACATTTGAAAAACATGCTTCTCGTTATTTGGAAAGTTTCTTGTTCATGAATATTTTAATAGTTTCTCAACTTGAGTTTTGTTTCATCACAAAACATTCATCTCTCTGTAACATCTTACATAAAAATAATTTCCTTATGATTGGAAAATTAATTTATTGAAGCAGAAAACCTAAACATTTTAGAGATGCAGGACAAAAGGAATTTTGAAACCTGTGTCTTATTTCACCTTTATGTACTTCATATGTATGCCAGTTTTTAAAATTTAATATTTTCAGTAGAGATTCTGGCATGTCAATCTTTAGTTCTTCATTTTAAATGAAAAACAATGCAACTTCAACTTTTTCATATGTGCCAGTGTTTTAAGGGAATTCTAATTGTTACACAAAGTTTGTTTCCCCCTAGGCTACCATTTTCTTCTTACCATTAAATGTTGGAATAGTTACAAGGAAGCTCCTAGGTAGCATTTCTTTAAATCATGTTTTAAATTAAAACAATAACCGAGTTTTTTATTTGTCACAGTTAGTGAAACATGTGATTTGTTCTTGTAAGTTATTTTGATTTTTATCAAGCAAAATTATGTTTCCAGAACATTCTTACATTAACTTTTCACTAAGTCAAAATTCTAGTAATAAACACCAGTAATAAGTTTCAGTCGCTTTTTCCCAGTACCTTTACTGGTGGAGGCGTATGACTAATTCTCCAGCAATCATATGAGTTCTCTTCATTATTTACCCTCCCTCTCTTACTGCACTTTCACTCCAGTTGCCTATCAGGAAGAGTGCAGAGTCCTGTTACCCCCGACATTGAAGGCCTGCTTACTCTGTTTCTTAACCAGTAAATGACCCTGCTTAGGTACCTCAGTGGGCAAGGGCCTATGCTTGGCACCAAGCGGGACGCAGAGATTTAGAGGCACAGGTTTCCTCTAAGACCTTCATCCACCCTGGGGGAAATGTGGCAACAGGTGGAGGGCATGAGGGGCCAAGGCATGCCATGTGGGAGCTACACTTTGGGGTCATGGCTGCTCCTGAATTCAAAGCCGTCAGGAGGGTGGGCAAGCTTGGCTCAAATGCGCGAACCACGTGTGGGCAGGGGAGCCTGCGAGGCAAAGGCGTAATCGTTCTGGAGACCTGGGGGCACAGCAGGGAGTGCTGGACTTGAAAGTCCCTCTAGCTAGGACTGACTCACAGATCATAAGTATTCAGTATGTGGTGAAATTGTGGATTGTGGAATGTGTTTATTTTTATAAATATTAATTTTTGTATAGGAAAAATGTGAACCTAAATAAAAGATGCCTCCTTAATAGATACTTTTAAATATATTACAATATGTAAATAACTATTTTTATCCAAAAAACCAATTGTATGTGTTAATTACTTAGTTTACTTAAGACAGAAAATTCAGTGTATTGAAGAGAAATGAATATACTGATATCCAACTTATCAGAAGGATGTTAAACCATATTAAATGAGTGCCTACTATAGATATTTGGATATTCATGACTCTGCTTCAATAAATTATTTGAGCTTAGGTAGGCATAGCTTAACCACAAAACTGTCAGTAACTAATGGTCTAGACAGTGGACTTTTGTACCAAACTCCTGAAGAATCTTACATTATCATTTATTACACACAGTTAAGGAAAACATAAGTGAATTACTCAGTTTTGTGTAGTCTCACTTCTCCCTTACTTTTTTTAGTATGCCTTCAAGACAGTGTATTGGCTTTCTGGAAGCATGGAATGCAAGGCAAAAGCTTCAAATCAGATGAGGTAAGATTTCTCAGATTACTTCCAGTGATTCTCAATAAAAAAATTTCAGTATTTTATTGTAATGTTCTTTTTGTTTATTTTCTCTCTGAACTCACATTACTTTGATACCTTAAATACTATGAAACGATAGGACAAAATAGTTATTATTTTCCCTTCAAGTAAATGTTTAGTGTTGCACTGTGTAGTTCCTAGTGACTATAAGGATTTTTAAAACATGACTTCTATAATTTCAATCTAACTTATAATTTGTAAATATGGTCACTTTTCTAAATTTAATAAACTTTTTCCATAATTTATCAATGTTCAGCTTCTTTATTAGCATTATGCTTAAAATTCTAAATGAATATACAAAACATTATTGCAGTACAGTGTGGAATTATGAAGTATAATGACAAATACTATCAAACTCTTATAGCATTTGCGTTCCAGACACTTTGCAAATATTAGCTCACTTAGGGCTAAAAATATTGACTGGAATTGATACTCTTTGTATTCCTGTCTTTATAGGCACAGAGTAGATAAGTAATTGCCCAGGGTTATGTTACATAACTAGTTAAATGTTAGAGTCTGGATTTGAGTGTCTTCAGAAATCACATCTAGCTGAGGTAATTAGGGTACATTTCACTTTAGAGATGGAACTTGGGCTCCTATCTTGAGAAATGAATTCCTAATAGTTCAGATAATACTAACAGACGTTTCCCATTTGTGTATTTGTGTGATTCTTTACATACTAATAGTCTCACAAATTTGTTGACTTATTTTAAAGCTTAAAATCTTCTGTTTGAATTGCCTTTAGTTTTATCCACACACGTATAAATTGTTTCTCCCTTTTATTAATTAAATTAGTGCTTCCAAAAGAAAATGAAATGTAAGCTCATTGACTATGTCAGTTTATCTAGTTACTGATCCATGTCACTAAATGTTACCAAGTTCCTGCAATTAATAAAGCCTACAGTCATACTCACTGCCATAAAATTAATTGTCCTTAGTTGTTGTTTTCAATGTGCTAGAAGGACACTGGTATACGGGATGTCCCGCTTGCTCTGCTGAAATCACCTGGGCCATGGGGCACCAGCTAAAGTACCTTCACTGTGAAGTAAAGGAAAGAACAGGGGCTCTGCAGTCCAGCAAACCTGTGATCATATCCTGAGTCTACCACTTCTGTGACCTTAAGTTACATCACCTCTCTGAGCCTGAGTTTATCTTCAATAATATGAGAATTACATATCACAAAGAGTTCTGAGGAGAGTGGCTCCCTATACTGGATGTCCCATAAATGTTGGTTTATTTCTACTAGCAGGCCATCAAAAGAAAAACTGCCAAATTATATTTGGAGGATTGAGTCTATTAAAAATTACCATTCTGTTGAATAATTATTCTGTCTAAATTATTTTTTAATTATTTAAATAATATGGAGACTGAAGTATTACTGATAGATATTTTCTTTCATAGGTTACCCAGGAGATTTCAGATGAAACAAGAGTTTTCCGCTTACTAGGATCAGACAGGTAATAGTTGGTTATTTTCATTTATTTACTAGTGCCTTCACTGGTTGTGTTCTTAGTTATACTGTCAGCCTATTACTATGTTTCAAAAAGAACTCTTAGAGGCTCAGCAGTTTAGAGAAATTTCTGTGCCTTTTTATTAAGGGAGAGAATAACATTTTAATTAATTGAGCATTCTTTGGGGAGTGTGAATATCATAATTCTAAAAATAGTTACATTCCAACCAAAACAAAATGTGTTAATAGAGGTGTTCATGTCCCTAGTACAGTGACATATTCAGACTTTTAGTTTTCATCATTTCTTCGTGGTGTGTTACCTTCTATTAACTACAGTTATGTAAATCCAATAGTGTATGTACCCTGACATTTACTTTTATATCAAAATATTCAGCTTGGTTTCTGAGGTCTATCTAAATTAGAAGACATGATGTGGTCCCTTTGTGAAAGGGACCACAAATGAAAGATGAGTTCCACAACTGCCATCTTATAAAAAATGTTGAGTAGCTTTTATTCTCCAAGGTCTGTTTTGTCTAAATCTATAACTAATAAAATAGTTCCTTCCTATTTTCCCACCAAAAGTTCTTACTGCCACAAAATTGACTACATTATGATTAATCCTGAGACAGGAGTTGAAAACGTCTGGTTTTTAAGTTTAGTTTAAGCACAAAATCGTCACTTAAATACTAGACAGTTGGTGCATGAGGCAGAGACTGCTGGGGTGCTGATCATGTAAAGCCCATGGACCCTGGTTCTCGCCCCTAGGGCAGAGGCCAAAGAACCAAAATAAACAACTAGATAAATGAGATGCTTACTCCCCTCCCTTTCTTTCTTTCTCTCTTCTTAAGAAAGGACTGTTAAGGAAAAAGGAAAGGGGTGGGAGGTGGCAGGAGGAAATAGAGCTCTGACTCCATAAAATTTTAGAAGAAACTAAAATTTTGTAAGGAAAAAAAGATTTAAAAAAAAAAATGGCAACAACTTGAGTAAGTAGAAAAGGTAACCCACAGAGTATGGCACCTTGGTAAGTGGTCCTGTAAAAAAGAAAGATTTTGAGGGCCACTTGGTAACTGACTCTAGAATGGAAGGCTCTTTGCTTCTCCAGGTAGGACTGACAGAAGAACTGTGGATCATCCAGTGATCCTGGCACAAACAGCACTTTACTGAGGTAGTATGAGAATTCTGCTGTGTAAAGGCTAGTAATAGAGGATATTAATGGAGTATCAGAAGCCATTTCTCTTAGTTACTTGTTTCCTTGCACCTTCTCCAACCCCCCGCCTCCGCACCAGTCCCAAAAATTTTCTTTTGCTGTTCTCTTTATATTGTTTCTCAATTCTCTGTCACTATTTGCCTTAAAAAACCTTTTTTAGGGAATATGCATTGTTTTGACTATCTTCCCACTTGGTCATCTCCTTGATTTTAAGATAATATGTTTTAACCAGAGTTTGTTTTCGCTTTTAAAGCAGTTTAAACAATATGTTATTGTTTAAATACAATAATATTGCATGTAGTAGAGAAAGTTTATGTCAACATATCAATAGTAGTTAACTTTTGGCAGTTATATTATAGGTAATTTATTTTCTCCTTTTCTATAATGTGTGTTATAAAGTATATAGTACCTTTTATTATTTCGATTACAAAAGTAAGAATATGCTAGTTGTAGGAAATTCATATGCTAAAAAATCTAGAGAATTTATGCAATTTCCTCTTCTTTCATTTCCCATTCTAGACTTTTTTCCCTACATGGGTACATCACTTTATTTTTCTTAAGTCCCACTTTCTTACTTTAAATCTGATAGTGTGACACATTATTGATTTTTCTTCCTTTAATTGAATTTTTTTTTTACAGGGGCATATTTTTTTTAAACTATTTAAAAAAAATACTTACATGTAAATTCTAAAATTTTCTTAAACTTTTTATTGGCATGAATAGATTTGTTTTTAGTTGCAATAAGACTCTTCCGAAATGTTTTCAACATTTTATATTCATAAATTCATCAATTCTCATTCAGTTGGGCTTTTGAAATATAAAATGTAAAGCTGAGATGCTCCCTGGTGGGGTAGCGGTTAAGTCAGTTGCCTCTAAAGGACATAGCCTGGGTTTGAGTCCCAGACTGGGAGGAGACAACCAGTATAAACAACTAAATGGAAATAAAATAAAAAGTACTTCTTCCTCCTTTCTCTCCCTGCCTTCCTGCCAATTTATCTTCATCTTCATTCCTGCCTGTACCTATCCTTTAAAAAAAAAGTCAAATTGGATTTTACTATACATCTATGATATTTATATAATCAGGAGAGAATATGAATAATGATATTCTTTCCTGTTTGATGTTAGCCTTTGAATAATGCAATCTGTTTTTATTCTTTTGTTTTGGTTTAATTGTAGGGTTGTTGTTTTGGAGAGCAGACCAACAGAAAACCCTACTGCACACAGCAATCTTTACATCTTGGCTGGACATGAAAATAGTTACTAAGCAACAGAAACTGATCTCATGACAGGAAAATGAGTACACTCTATTGAAAGCAAAAATGTTTTATGGAATTTCAGTACAAACTACACTATGATTTGCTTTAATTATTGTGGGCTGTATCTTACATGATCTGTACTTTAAGGTGGAATTCAATATTTTCTGTAGCTGGAAACAGCTATTCTATCTCTTGCCACTGTGTGGTGGTTATATCAAGTTTGCTTAATAAAAGCTATGAGACAAATAGTCCTCTAGTTCCAGGAAACACACTCTTTTTTTAAAAAAAAAATAATGTTTGTAACAAGGGTGCCATGATATTTTTAGATTACAACTCATGTGGTTATCTTCAGAGATAAGTTTAATGGCAGTTTTCTCATTTTATACCATGTTTTATTACTTCTTAATGAACATAATTTGATAAAGAAATTATCAAATAAGGTTTTCACTTTTTACATGGGCCATTCTGTATGTTTTGTAAAATAGAATATTTAATCCTTATTTATTAATATCTTGCTGGAGTGGTGTAATGTATCTAACTTTTGGCAAAGGAGGGTTACAGCTTAAATTTTTTTATAATGTATAAAAATTTTGTTTACCTTTTAAGGGTAGTACTTTGAGGGGTTAAAGAAATGTGGAGGGTCAATACATACATACAATTTTGTTTCACACAAGTATGCTGTACTATAGTATCATGCAGAATTGCCATAAAAGAGAATTTTGTGTTTTCAACTACAAATAGTTGTAGTAGGTCTACAGAAGATATTGATGATGATTGAAATATTATAGAAGGAGTGTGTAGACATGACTACCATGTGTATGTATTCTTGACAAGCAGTATAATATACCTGTGATATTTTTTACATTAGGGATAATGCATAAGAAATTAATCTTCATATATATTAGCATCCCTAATGGAGGGGTGGGGAGTATTTAACTGCCCGTGATATATATTTTACTTATACTATGCCAGAGGAGAAACTATAAAGCAACTACATGTTTAATCTTGGACTTTTCACATATGTAAGTATTCATTTTGAGTAGGTTTAAGGGAAAAAAAAGTCTAAATGAAATTGAATTATTTATGGGATAGTACAAATAAGTATCATAAAAACCAGTGTTCTAAAAATAAGAAAGATTAGGGCCATTTTTGAGATTGCTTCTCTTTTGCTATTGTTAGTCTTCAAATTAAAGTGTCACTTGATACCTGTTGTCTTAATACATTAATGGGAACAGTTAACATTGAGATGATGAGCAAGGAATTAGCAACAGCAAACTATGGATTTGTTCTCACCAACTACTGGTAAGGAAAACAGTTTTAACTATCTCAGTCAATATTTATCAATCCTGCAAAATAGGTATCATCTCCATTTTCAGAAGAGGAATTAGAGTTTAGCAAGGTTAAGAGACTTACCCAAATCGCACAGCAAGTTAGTGGTTGAGCCAGACCCTGAGTCTTGTGACTCTGTTCTTTTCGCTATGCAATATACAAACAATAAAATATTTGTCCTTTAAAAATGCACATATGATATGATTTAAATTAGTGTTTGTGTGTTTACTTTGGGCTTGTTAAATGGGGCCTCTGAACTGAGAGACAATGGATACAACAGATGACAGAAGACATACTCAAAATAGAGAATATTCTTACACTGGTTACAAAGTTCACTCATTATCCTCCTCTCCCTGAATCTTGGCAGCTAAATCTTCCTACCCTACCAATATTGGGAGAGCCTTCTCCATGCACTCTGACCAGTGCAAGTGGAAAAACAAAAATAGATCCTGACATCAGAGTGTTCTGAATAAACTGCCCAGCTACATAACTGCAGTGAAAATCAGCTGACGTGTCCATCAACCATGCAACAAAGAGTTAGAACATCTAACATGAAAGAGAGAAAAGTAGTTTGGGGTGGGGTGGGAGACTATATGAAACAGACTATGCAGAATGAAGAAAGTATCTTCAGAAAGATACTACAGTCATGACTCGAGTAGGATACTAACAACCGGATCTTTCAAAACAAAGAGCTCTTAATAATTTTATAGTTAGCTGAATAACTTGATAGAATGTTTAGAATAGAAAGGTGAAGAAATTTCTCAGAAAACAAGAATGTCAGCACCAAATTATATACATAACACCTGCAATACATTTTAAAATAATAATTCCATTTACAAATAGAAAACCATTGAATACCTAAGGAGAAATAAAATGAGTTGCAAGATGTCTGTAGTTAAACAGCAAAATATCACTGAATGAATTAAAGAAGACCTAAGTAAATGACAGATAATGCCATGTTAATGACTTGAAAGATTTTGATCTTATAAAGATGTTGATTGATTTCAAGATTCTGTTATCCCAGCAAGTATTTTATGGAATTGACAAGTGGATTCTAAAGTTCTAGGAAATGTAACAAGCCAGAAATAGTCAAGGCAGTCTTGAAGCAAAACAAATCTGGGAGCCTTAAGCTATCAGATATTAAGAATTATTGATAAAGCTGCTATAGTAATTAAGATAGTGTGACATTTGCCACCGGAACAAACAATGATTGCATAGTCAAGGGTCTAGAGACTTACACACAGTCACCTTGTATTTGACAGATACTGCACTGGAATGAACCTCCTTTTCAATAATTACATTGAAAACAATGGAAAATCAAGTGAATCTTTACTGCTAGTAAACACAAAGATAAATTCCAAATAGATTGTAAATATCAAATGTATAAATATATAATTATTTCAAAAGAAGACAATTATCTTCATGAATTTGGAGGTAAGAAAAGATTTCCAAAACCAAGCACTAATCCTTTGACTATAAAAAGGGACATTTGGTAAAATACACTTAATTAGAATTAATAAGTTCTGTTCATATAAGGACATGTTTACTAGAATAAAAAAGCAAGCCAAACAATAGAGGCTTACGTTACATACGTCTAAAAAGGCCTACCCAGAAGATACAAAGAATTTCTACGAATAATAAAAAGGCAGATAACTCATTAGAACATGGGCAAAATTTTTTAAACAGGTACTCCGCAAACAGTAAAATCCAAGTAGTCAAATGTGGAAATGTGTTCATCTCCTTTGGTTTTCAAGGAAATAAAAATTAAAATAACAATACAATACTTTTTTGTATATCCACCAAAATGGCTAAAGTGAAACAGACAAAAGCTAACATTGGTAAGATTGTGAAGAAATGGGCACTTGCTAGTGGGAAGTAAAATGGTGCAATACTTGGGAAAAGAGTTTGGCAGTTTCTTGAAAATGTTAAACATATTTACTATATGACCCAGCAGTCTCACTCCTAGGTATCTAACCATGAGAAAACAATTCCACACTTCCGTGCTGTAATGAACATTTTCAAGAATAATAAAGTAAATATCCACCAACTGTAAATGGAGAAACTATGTTTCCTATCCATGCAATGGGATACTATTCAACAATTAAAAGGAACAAAGTACTGATACCTCCTACAATGTGGATGAACCTCAAAAACATGTTAAGTGAAAGGAATCAATCACAGTGGTTCCATATAGAAATGGCCAAAAAGATAAACCTATAAAAACAGTATAGAGCAAGAATTGAAAATGGAGAGTGACTGTGGATGGGCATGAGGCCTCTTTTTGAAATGATAAGTATTTTCAAAACTTAAGTTTGTGACAATAATCGCACAATTTTGTAAACATACGATCATGATTTGTACACTTCAAATGACTGAATTTTATAGTTGATAAAATGCCTCAATAAAGCTAAATGGAAAGAAGACATCTGAGGGATCAATAAACACCTGAAAAGACTTGCAACTGCTTTAGTTTCTAGGGAAATAAAAATTAAAACAACAATGCCACTACAAAATAAAACCACAGTACAATACTCTTAGACATCTGCCAGAATGACTACAATGGAGAAAAGAGGACAATATAATGTATTGATGAGGGCAATGGACTTTGGTGCTGATGGTAAGTGTTTACATTGGTACAATCCTGAAAAACTAAAGCTAAACATACACATTTCCAAGCTTAGGTCTATACCAAAAAGACATGGTCACCAAAAGATATGTATAAGACTATTCATAGAAATAATACTCAAGGTGCACCCTGGTGGAACAGCAGTTAGGTCAGTCACCTCCAAAGGAGCAAGCCACATTCCCCCAGGTTCGAGTCCCGGGCCCAGGGTGAAAAAACTCGTGTGAGCAACTAAATACAAAAAAATAAATAAAGATGCTTCCTCCTCAAAAAAAAATGAAAGGAAAAAAAAGAATAACAGGAAGTGCGGCAAGAGTGAGCAGGAATTCTCGGTTCTGGAATTTGTGAAATGAGAAGAGCCGTAAAAGGGATTGATAGTGCCTCAGATGATTGCTCAGCTCTGAAGATCTTGGCCCATCAGCGGGGAATCCCAGCATGAAGGCTGCTTACTGGATGAATCATATATTGGAAAGGAATAGGTCAAATTTTGAATTCATACAAAGCTCAATTATTAGCTAGGAGCAGCCTAAGGAGAGCTTGGTCGAAATGAGATAAATTCTTATTATGTCACATTACATAATTCCACTACATATTGTTGCCTTATTAATTATGCTGTGCATTGAATTAATATGGCTTAGTTACTGCTCATGGCAAGTTTGTACCCTTTGGGCTAAATTAGGAAATTTATTTAGTAGTGGGTGAACAGTGTACCAAAGCCCTCACCTCATAGCAGAACTGGCATTTTTATTCTGCAAATTTTAAATTAGATGCCTACTATGTACCAGACAGTACATCTTTGGATTATTTCTGTCACACTCTGGCAAAAGGAAGCTATGGCACTTATGGTAGATCAAAGATAAGAATGAAGTAGGTGATAAAACTTGAGAATGCCTATAAAAGAAACTGCATTCTCAATTATGAATCTGGGTTGTCTAAGGCAGAAGCTTAAACTCCCTTTCCCAGCTTGGGTACAGGTTCTCCCATCCATACATATTCACACAAATCTCAGAAAAGAAGCAACATGAGGAAACAGATTTGTTCATTTTTTTTCTGGGTTTGATGGTAGAGCAAAGTCTGATGAATCTAGTGTGCAGTGTCCAGCCATCTTCAGCGCTGACAGAAGTACTTAGGGCTGGTCATCAGAGTGGTTCTGGAATTATTTCTGACTTTGTAGCTACCAGATCTGACTCTGACTTTCCTGGGGCTTCCACAAACTATTTATTAACCTATAATAAATCTCTTTCTGCATAAACGAGCTGATGTGGCTTCTGTTTTTGGCAGTTAAGATCCCACTCCACAAACCAAAACTTCAGTGATATACCATCTCACGTCCATTAGGATGACTATTATTTAAAAAGAAAGAAAATTAACAGGTGTGGGGAAGGATATGGAGAAATTGGAACGCTGGTGCACTCTTGGTGTGGATGTAAAATGAATCAGTTATTGTAGAAAAGAGTATAGTAGTTCCTCAGAGTATTAAAGATAGAATTAGCATATGATCTAGCAATCCCACTTCTGAGCATATTCAACCCCCAAAATTGAAAACAGGGTCTCAGAGATTTGTATATCCATATTAATAGTAGTACTCACAATAGCTAAATTATGGAAGATACCTATAGTAATTGAAATCATAGAGACAAAGCAGAATGCTGGTTACCCACTTTTAAATGGGTACAGTGTCCATTTTGCAAGATGAAGCGATCCGGAGATAGATGGTAGTGATAGCTGCACAACAATATGAAAGTACCTGATACTGCTGAACTGTCCCCTTAAAAATGGTTAAGACGGTAATTTTAGGTTATGTATCCTCTCTATGACAACTTTTAAAAACAGATTGACAGTACCTCATGCTTTCAAGGAGGTGAAGTACTTGCATTCTCATAGACTGCTAAGGGGAACGTGAAATGCTGCAGCCATATTGGAAGCCTTATGGCAGTCTCTTAGACAGCTAAACATTTGCATACAGTCCTGCCATTCCCAATGCAGGTATTTACCCTGGAGAAATGAACACATGCCTACAGTAAAGCTTATTCAAAATCAAAGGACAAAGATGAGGGGAAGGCAACGTGAGGGGTACCTGTGGTGTCAGAGCTGCTCTGTAGCTTGACTTTATCGACGTGAAGACCAAGTTGAGATTCTACTACAATACAGCTTTGCAAGATGTTATCATGGAGCAAACTAGATCAGATGTTTATGGAATCTCTGTGTTTGTTTCTTCCAAATGCATGTGAGTATACAATTACTTTGAGTAGTGGAGAGTATGCTTTAGCAGTGGATGAGAACAGAAAATAATATACTGAGATTGCTAATTACTATTATAATAATAACAATAGAAGCTAACGTAGATGTAGCATTCATTTAATGCTGACAACAAATTTAAGGGGCAGTTAATTCCTGTGTTGCAGGTGACACAAAGGAAGCACTAGAGGTGGCGTAACCTGCCATCATTCTCAGAGATGGTGTGTAGCAGAGCTGGATTTGATTCCAGGCAGTCTGGCTCTGAAGTCCATGATCTCACTGGGAAAATGAGGTGAGGTGATAGTGTAGAAAAATTAGCATGTTGATGCTTAAGGTGAAGGATTTCTTATTATTTGGGCAGAATATAGTTTTAAAAACCTTTTTTTTTTTTTTACAGTGACTTACATGTGGATTCATTTTGAGTGCCTCACCATAATATCTCACTGCTAAAAATATTTAAGGATTAGTCATCTCTGTGAAAACTTTTTATAATAATAGGATTTCTGCATGTGGTTGTTAACTATGCTCTTCAACCCTTGGCAAGCATACAATTTAGAGATGATCTTATGAAACTACATATATCTTTTGGATTAATAGACACCTAAAAATTCAGTGATTAAAATGGGAAATGTATCTAGGGTACCAGAAATTTCTGTTTGGAAAGAGTCCTTTAGACACCAATAAGTAAGCATCACAAAGGGACAGAAAAGCTGAGAGGACTTGTATTAAGTCCATTTCAAAATGTGTACACTTCTAAAATAGTCTGTGGGAAACGACATCTCACTTCATGTAAAGTGAAGAACATTTTTAAAATGCAAATTACTCACACTTCCTATCCTCTCCTCCCCCAACTTGCCATACACACAAATATTTCTATTTTAGTATTAGGTTTTCTTAAGCAAATTTATATTTCTTTAACCACATAATTAAACCTCTGTGGCTTGAAGTCACAGAGTTGTGTACAGCAAGTAGAAAGAAAACAACTCAGAAGTCAGACCCAGTTTCTAGGCCCGTTTGTCGCTAATTCGTGTCTTTGATTCTGAACTTTAACTTTTCTCAGCTTTATAATATTCAGCTTCTCCAATATAGTGCCCTCTACTGGGTAAAGAAATAGGAAGGGGCACTGCGTATTAATAGAGTATAACCGTGGGAAAATCACTTCTTCGTCTCCAGTGCCCAGCATGATATTTGACACCTGTCTGTGCTCAGTTAAACTCCATTTCCAACAACCATTCTGTGTCACAGCTTTAAACTGAAGTCCAGAAGGTAATTACTGTTCTTTCCTATATATTCAGTTTCATAAATATACCTCTTGAAATTTGCCTTTTCCCTAGAATAGCATGATTCAAAAACCATAAAGGCACAGAAACACGCACAGATCGCTTTATGATTAAGTAAGGTTAGCAATAAACTGTCCAAGATTGCAAATGGATGTACATCTGGAGGTTTTGCAATTTCTGGAAGAAGGATCGTCATATACAATGACTCAGTTATTGATAGCCCAGGGTCGGCTACATAACCCACAGGTTTTAATGGTAACAAAGCTGTGCTCTTGTGACGTTTGTGTTCATTGGCAAAAGAATTGGGTGGCTGTTTTAAAAGCTAGAAATGCAAAAAGTGTGAGGCTGTATGATATTATGACATATAAGAAATATACATTTGTCTCTACATTTCTTGGCTCAAAGCTACGCAAATCCTTGGAATTTTCTGAGCAGATAGGAGCAATGGGACCATTTTAGGTTATAATATTTGGTCTCACCCTCAGTTAATGAAAATGCTTCTAGGTCATAAAGGTATAGTGTCTTGCTATTCATAACAAGCATCCTTCACCACAACTGGGTTTATGTTAATGAAGTGACTTTTGGAAAACACCTGAGAATGGGGGCTGATTACCTAGGGAACCAACCATAAGCAGGGGGTTGGAACTTTCTGTCCCATCCCTTGATTTCCAGGGAGAAGAGAGGGGCTGGAGGTTAAATCAATCACCTGTGGTCAGTGATGTAAGCAATCGTGTCCTCGTAATGAAGCCTCCATAAAAACCCAAGAGGAGGGTGTTGGGAGAGCCTCAGTTAGAACACTTCCACATGCCAGCCTGCTGGGCCCCAAACTCCATAGGGACAAACAAACGCTCCTTTGTTCCAGGCCTCACCCTTGATTTGTATCCTTTAATATCCTTTATAATAAAACAGTAATCTAGTGAGTAAGCTCAGGGTTTCCTGGGCTCTGTGAGCAGCTCTGGCTACTCAGGGAGGGAGACGTGGGAGCCCCTGATGGATAGCCCATGGATCAGAAGCACAGGTAGAAACCTGGGCTTGTGACTGGTAGGTAGAGGACTGTGTGGATGCTTAAGGTGAAGGATTTCTTATTATTTGGGCAGAATAGTTTACAAGCATTTTTTTTCACAAGGACCTACATGTGGATTCATTTTAGGTACCTCACTATGCTATCTCACTACTAAACACAGAGTCCTTTGCCTGTGGCATCTGATGCTGGTAGATTCCAGATCTACCCCAAACTGGGTTGAATCGGAGTTACCAGCTGGTGCTGAAGCACTGATAGGAGGTGTGGAAGGCAACACGCCCCTGCCACCGCCCCATGTTGGAATTGGTGACCAGGTTCCTTAGGGTATTAAAGGGAAGATTCACAAAGAAAACTTTTAGAAGTGTTTTAAAAGGGTGCTTGCCATACAGAAAACGCGATAAGTAGTTAAAGGGAAAAAATACACACAAAGTTGCTGTGGTTATGTTAATTAGGGATGAAAATATTCTTTTATTGTTGGCTGAGCCCACATATCAAGTCAAAACCAATATGCTCTTATTTTATTTAAATAGATTTTCTAATATTTACATTGATTCACCTATCTTTGCTATCACCAGATAAGGGGAAAGTTCTTTACAAGCCTAGTTTTGTGATGTTTAGCAGTGACTTGTCAGGAAGAACCTGGCTTCTCTTTAAATTGTTCCAAGATGTCCTTTGTTGTTATAACTCCATTCATTGCTGCAGGAGCATGGACTGAAAACAGAGGGAGTGGGGTTAGAAACCTGCTTTCAACCCTGCAGACAAGAGCGGTCTTCTCTATACCGATCAACCTCCCAGGACCTCAGCTGCTTCTTTTATAAAATGGGGCAGTTAATAATCCCACCCAGTTGAAAATACAGAGGGGATCTATGTAAATATTGTCAGTAATGTGGCCATTGAGTTTGAACTATAAGTATCCTTAAATGATAGTTATTAACTATTTTCTGGATATGTCCTGGAAACAACTTCCTTTCCAAATCCTCTTAAAACAGGGAAAATAAATCAAATATTTCCTCAAATGGCTGTATAGTGTCATTTTAAGATTACAGTGACTCAACTCCTTTTTCCTTGCAGGAAACGTAACTGGAAAAAAAGAAAGAAAGGAATCTTCAGGCATTTCCCTCGAGTTTGACACTCAGATGAGGCATCGGTATCCTACCCAACTTTTTGGAGGGTTGTTCTTCAGAGCGTGGGAGCCTCACACAGACACAATTGCTGAGCTACTGTGAGAAGGAGCATAATGGTAAGACTTGTCATAAAGGAGAAATTGACAGCTTTTTGTTCCTGTCTGAGGAAAAATCCAGTCCTTCCCTATTGTGTGTGCATCTGTCCTGTGTGTCTCTGTTTTCACACAGGACATTTCGTTTCTGGCCACTTAATGTGTGCAGGTTTTTCACAACACCTAACAATTCTGCAGATGCCAGCTGGGTGTCCTGTAATTCAATTAAACTCTGACACTTGCTGTCCAGAGAGCATCAGATTTAGTCCTCTAGGGACTGCACCCCAAACAGCATGCAGGTGCTCACATACATGATCACACACACACACACACACACACACACACACACACACACTTCAGCTGTCAATCAAAAATCCAGATTGTCACCTGTGCTTCTGACCTACTAGCTACAAGTACCAATCTGGACTTTTGACTGACACCCCACAAATTAGATTCCCATGATCTCCTCCCACTTTGACTTCAGTTAATTTGCTAGAGCAGGCCACAGTACCCGGGAAGTATTTACTCAGGCTTACCAGTTTTTTTATAAAGGGATATGACAAAGGATACAGATGAACCCACTGACAGAAGAGAAGTGTCAAGGCAAGGTGTCTAGGAAGGGGTTGGAGATTTCATGCTCTCTCCAAGGATACCACTCTCCTCCTGTCCCCCAACGTGGAAGCTCTCTAAACCCTGCACTAATGGAAATTTTATGGAGGTTTCCTCACATAGTTAAGATCAATTATTAACTCAAGTTCCAGCCCCTCTCCTTTCTCTGGAGGACTGGGATGTGGGTTGCAGGGGAGCAGGCAGGGTACAGTGGGGAGGCTGTGGAGAGATTTTTAAAATGTCACGTTTCTAATTGTGGCTGGTCTTTCTTGGTGATCAGCCCCCATCTGAAATCCCGCCATGAGGCAACTCAATAAAACAAAAGATGGCCCAACGTTCTTATCACAAGGAATTTACAAGAATTTTAAGAGCCCTGGGTCAGGGACAGAGGTCAAAGACAAATATTCCAACTACAGATGCTCCTAGTGCTCTCATCACTTAGGAAATGACAAGGACATCTCTGTCAGAGACCAGGAGCAGAGACTCATCTTCCTGGGGAGCTTAAAAAAGAATGAAGAGCACTACATTGAGCATTGTAGCAGTTGCGGGCAACTCCCATTGTCCTGTACATTAGTTTAAAAGTTTTGACAGCCACCCTGATGTATCAGGCCGTTTTAGCAAAATGGTTAGGAGCAAAGATTAGAGTCACGCTGCCACTGTTCCAGCTCTGGCTTTCCAACTCACTGCTTTGTCTTCTTAGACAAATTCTTTTTCCACTCTGAAACTGTTTTCCTCAGATAATATCAGTACCTAACGAAAACCAGTAAGAAGGTAGAAACCCTGGCCTCAGACTCTGCATTTTCTCTTACCATATGTTACTCTACTGAATGGTTTCACTGGTTCCTTAAAACTAAACTAATAAAGTGCAGTCTGTTTTATTCCAGGGACACTAAAACATTCTCTAATTATGCAGAGCTGCAAATAAAAGTTCACTCTAAGTGAAAAAAAAAAAATACTATCATTTCACTGTTCTCTGTGCTTGTTTGAGAAAAATGTCCCTCATATCAGACCATGTCTCTTCTTACCAAGAATTACAAAACCTAAGAGTTAGAATTCTTTGATCTAGAATTAGATTCTTTGATATCAAAATCGATTTCATTCCTGCCAACGAAAAGGACTGCCTGTGATTTGATAATATAGAGGCCAGAGTATTTTCACTGGTTGGTGATAAAGGGTGATACCAACTGTTCAATTTTCAAAGCTTTTCTCTAATGTTTTGCTCCACCTTCTTCTAAACAAAACAGTGGGCACAGCTGCAAGTCACAGGAGCTTTCTGGTTCACTGCCCACTTGAGCATAAACAAGTGGTGTGCTTGCTTTCAACTTCAACTATCACTAGGCTTGGCACACTTCCAGGCTCCTTGGGTACTGAACCTTGTGGAGGCCATAAAATTAATCTTCCAGACTAACATTAGCCTGGTATGAACTCCAGACAAAGTAGTTCTGGAGAAATTCACATTGACTTTCTGCCTTTTGAAAAAAAAGTAAAAGGAATGCTTTTCAGTTGTCAAAATGGAATATTCACCAATACAGATCCTATTCTGGGTCATAAAACAAACCTCAACATTTCAAATAATTTAAGTCATACAAAGGGGTATTTCTAAAAACAATTGAATTAAATTAGATCTATATAACAAATATCTGGGAAATTCCACAATATTTGGAAATTAAACAGCATACTTCAAAATAACCTATGGATCAAATAGAAAGTCACAAGGAAAATTAGATAATATTTTTGAGCTGACTTAAAAATAGAACACATAAATATTTATGGGATGCATTTAAAGGGTGCTTGAAGAAAAAACTTATGTTAGAAAAAGAGAGATCTAAAATTAATGATCTAAGCTTCCATTTTTAAAAACATAGAAAAGGCAACTAAAAGAAAAGCAAACCTAAGGAAAAAATCATAAAGAGATAAAATCAATGACATTGAAAAAACAAGAGAAGCAAATTAAATCAGAAGTCATTGCTTTTAAAAGTTCAATAAAATTGATTAGGAACTAATTAGGGAACTAATTAGGAACTAATCAGGGAAAAGAAGGAAAAGAAACAAATTATGATCAAGAAGATGTAGGAAATACCACTATATATTTTTATGAACATTAAAAAGTTGTCACTGTAATATTATAGTGTAGGAACAATGTTATGCCCATTAATTCAAGTACCTATATGAAATAGGAAAATTTCTTGAAAGACTTAAGCTACAAGTTCACTCACAAAGAAATAGATATCATAAATAATCCTTTACTAAATAAAAGAAGTTGTAATTTTAAAAAACACCAACAAAGAGAACTCCAGACTAATCTTGTAAATTCCTTGTGATAAGAACGCTGGGAGATCTTTTGTTTTATTGAGCTGCCTCATGGAGGATTTTCAGATGGGGGCTGATCACCAAGAAAGACCAGCCACGATTAGAAATGTGACATTTTAAATTTTACTGGAAAATCCTAGCAAATGTTAAAGAAAAAAAAACTTATTTAATGTAAACTCCAGAAAATAGAAACAAAGGAAACACTCCCCAACTCACTTTATAAGATCAACATCATCCTGATACCAAAGCCAAAGACATTATAAGAAAATAAAACTATGGATCAATGTATCTTAGAAAGAGGAATGCAAAAATCCTCACTAAAACACTACTAATAGACTTCAGAAATATATCAAAATCATAGAACATCATAACCAAGTTGACTTTATCCTGGTTTAACATTCTAAAATTAATCAGTGCAATTCATTACACCAACAAACTAAATAAGAAAATTCATATTACCTCTCAAAAGACACACGAAATCATTTGGCAAAATTCAACATCCAATCATTATTTCTAAAAATTGTTGTTATTTATTACCTCTTCTGTTCTCAATGCTACATTAATTTTTGAATATTGACATTATACTCAATCTGTATTTCACACCACACCCTCCACCAGAGTTCCAGTGTCCTTGACCATCACCTTCCCCTCTTTCCTTCCCTCCTCCCTCCTGCTACCCTCCCCACCATACCCCACCCCCCAGCAGTCATCATCTTGAGTCCTTAGAGTTTTTGCTGGTGTTTATCTACTTACTTGTTTCATTTTATTATATTCTACATATGCATGAAACCATCCTGTATTTCTCATTTTCTTTCTGATTGATTTCAGTTAACATGGTCCCTTCTAATTCCACCCAGATTGTTGCAAAGGGCAGTTTCTTTTTTTTTTTTAGTAGATGCATAAAATTCCATTGAGTATATATATACCAGTTTCTTTATTCAGTCTTCTGTTGTTGAGCATTTAGGTTGTTTCTGTGTCTTGGCTATTGTCTTACTATGAACATAGGAATGCAGATTTTTTTCTAATTAGAGGTTTCTAATTAGTTCCTAATTAGTTTCTAATTAGATTACAGCGGGATTGCTCAGTTGAATGGTAGATCCATCTTTATTTGTTTGAGGAATTTCCATTCTGTTTTCCAAAGAGGTTGCACCAATTTACATACCCTCCAGCATCGTAAGAGGATTCCTTTTTCTCCATACTCCCTCCAACACCTACTATTTCCAGTGTTTTTTTTTTATATAGGCCATTCTCACTGGTGTGAGGTGGTATCTCATTGTAGTTTTTATTTGCATTTTTCTGATGATGAGTGATGTAGGACACTTTTTCCATGTTTTACACACAGCCATCTGTGTGTCTTTTATAGATAGACCTATTCAGTTCTTTTGCCTATTCTTTGAGTGGGTCGTTTACCTTTTAACTATTGAGAGGTGTGTGAGCTTTTGTGTATTTTGGAGATTAATTTATAATCTGATGTATGCTGTTTGAATATCCTCTCCAATTCCATGGGTTGTCTTTTTGTTTTAGTGGTGGTTTCTTTTGCTGTGCAGAAGCTCTTTAGTTTGAGGTAGTCCCAAATGCTTAGTTTTACTTTGACCTCTTTTGTTATAACTGTTCCTTCTCCAAAGATCTCTTTGATGTTGAGATCAGAAAGTATTTTTTCCCAAATTGTCTTCTAGTTATTTTATGGTTTTGGTTCTTATGTCCAGGACTTTGACCTATCGAGTTAACTTTTGTGTAGGGCAATAATGAGTAATCTAGTTTCTTTCTTTTCTTTTCTTTTTTTTTAATTGTCTTTCCAGTTTTCCCAACACCATTTGTTAAATAGACTTTCCTTACTCCGTTGTATGCTCTTGGCACCTTTGTCATAGATAGACTGTCAATATACTCATAGTTTTATTTCTGGACTGTCAATATGATTACACTTATCATTGTGTCTGTTTTTGTTCCAATATCAAACTGTTTTGATGATGAGCACTCTAATATAGTTTGATGTCAGGGAGTGTGATTCCCCCACTGTTCTTTTTTTCTTTTAACTTTGGTTATTTGAGGTCTTTTGTTATTCCATATAAGCTTCCGTATTGTTTGCTTCATTTCTTTAAACAATGTCTCTGGAATTTTGATGGGAATTGTATTAAACATATATATATGTATGTATATATATGTTTTGCTTTGGGTACAGTGACCATTTTTTCTATGTTAATTCTTCTAATACATGAACATGGAATGTTTTTCCATCTCTTTGTATCTTCCTCTATTTCTTTTACTAAATTCCTGTAGTTCTCGTTTTAGAGGACTTTCACCTCCTTTGTTGTTTTTTCCCAGGTATTTTATCTTTCTTGGTATTATTATGAATGGAATTTCTTTCTTAAATTCTTTTTCCTCTACTTCTTTGTTTATACATAGGAATGCTACTGACTTTTGTGTGTTGATTTTATATTCTGCCACTTTGCTGTATTCATTTATTGTTTCAATCAGTTTTTTCATGGAGTCTTTAGAGTTTTCTAGATATAATATCATATCTGCAAATAATAGTTTTATTTCTTCTTTTCCAATTTGAATTCCTTTAATGTGCTTTTCTGGCCTTATTGTTCTGGCCAAGAATAACAGAATTATGTTGAATTGTCATGGTGATAGTGGGCAACCTTGTCTTGTTTCAGGCCTTAGGGGAAGGGCTCTCAATTTTTCACCATTGATTGTAATGTTGGCTGTGTGTTTGTCATATATTGCTTTTATTATGTTCAGGTATGCTCCTTCTATTCCTATTTTGGTGGTTTTTTTTTTCCAATCATGAATGGGTATTGAATCTTGTCAAATGCTTTTTCTACATCTATAGAGATGATCATATGGTTTTTCATTTTCAATTCGTTGATGTGGATATTTATTATTATTATTAGTGCTTATGTTGAGTCATTCTTACATCCTTGGAATAAAATCCATTTGATCATGGTGTATAATTTTTTTTATATGCTGTTGAATTCTATTCGTCAGGATTTTTTAATCTGTATTCATCAGTGATATTGGTCTGCAGCTTTCTTTTTTGGTGCTGTTTAATTTTGGAATCAGACTAATATTGACCTCATAGAATGTATTTAGGAGTTTTCCCTCCTTTTCAGCTTTGTGGAAGAGTTTAAGAAGGACGGGTATTAGCTCTCTGGATGTTTGATAGAACTCACTATTGAGGCCATCAGGACCTGGGCTTTTGTTTTTAGGGAAATTTTTTTATTACTGTTTTAAATTTCTGTGCTGGTAATTGTTTAAGTTGTCTGTGTCCTCCTGGCTCAGTTTTCGGAGGTTGTAGGATCCTAGATATCTGTCCATTTCTTCAAGATTGATGAACTTGTTAGCAAATAAGTGTTCTTAATCTCTTATGAGTCTTCGTATTTCTCTGATGTCACTTGTAATCTCACCTCTTTCATTTCTGATTTTTGTTACTAAGGTTTTCTCTTTTTCTAAGTGAGTTTAACTAGGGGTGTATCAATTTTGTTTACTTTTCAAAGAACCAGCTCTTGGATTCATTGATCATTTGGAAGGTCTTTTTGTTTTCCAATTTCATTTATTTCTGCTCTAATTTTTATTATTCCTTTCTTCTGTTTATTTTTAGTTTCAATTGTTTTTCCCTTTCTAGTTCCCTCGGGTGTGAAGTTAGGGATTTAATGTGGGCTCTCTCTTGGGTTTTAATGTACACTTGTATGACTATAAACTTTCCTTTCAGAACTGCTTTTGCCATAGTTCTGGAAGCTTGTCTCTGAATTTTCATTTGTTTCCAGGTAAGTTTTAATTTCATCAATGATCCAGGGGTTGTTCAGAAGCATGCTATGATACCAAAGCCAGGCAAAGACATTGTAAGAAAAGTATAGATCAGTTTCTCTTAGAAACATGAATGCAAACATCCTCAATATAACATTATTAATAGACTTCAGAAATATACCAAAGTGATAGACCATCATAACCAGTGACTTTCTCCTAAGAATTCAAGACTGGTTTAACATTATAAATTAATCAATTCTACAAATTAAATAAGAAAAATCTTACTATCCTCTCAATAGATGTAGAAAATCATTTGACAAAATTCAACATCCATTCACTGTTTAAAGATTAAAAAAAAAAACAAAAAACACAATAAACATCTCTCAGAGTGCCCTGGTGGTTCAACCATTAAACTTGATCTGAGGACACAGTCCACATACAACTCAAGGAGCAGGTTCTTGGCCTGGGGCCAGACAAACAACTTAAAAAAATGAACAACTGAGTAAAACATTTCTAACTCCTCTGTCTTCCTTCCTGCCTGCTGCCTGCCTGCTTTCATTCCTTCTTGCTTGCCTTCCTCTTTAAAAAAAATCTCTCAGCAAATTGGAATTAAATAAAACTTTCTTAATCTAATAAAGAACTTCTGTGTTAGTTATTATTTATTGATGCCTAATAATAACCCCAAACATAAATATTAAACATTTATTATCTAGCAGCTCTGGAAATCATGAATCCAGTTATGACTTAGCCAGATGCCTCGGGTTCAAGTCTCTCACAGGATTGAATTTATGCTATCAATGGGGCGACAGTCTCATTTGAAGATTCCCAGGATCGGGAGTGATGATAGGGAGACCCAAGTCTATTCTCCAACTCACATGGTTATTGGCAGGATTCAACTCACAGAATATTGGGTTGAGTGCCTAAGTTCTTGGTTGTTGGCCTCCTCAATTTCTTACCATGGGACAGGCCTTGACATGACATCTGACTCCCCTCAAAGCAAGTGAGCAAGAAAGCACCTAAGGCAGAAATCACAGAACTTTCATAATCTAATCTTGAAATTCACATGCCGTTACTTTTCACCACATTCTGTTTCTTAGAAGCAAGTCACTAGGTCAAGTCTTCACAAAAGAGACATGCATACTAGAGGTAGGGATCACTAACAGCCATCTCAAATGCTTCCTACCATAGCATCTACAAAGAAATGTACAGTTATATATACTTAGTGGTGCCAGACTAAATATTTTCCCCCTAAGATTAGTAATGAGACAAGGAAGTCTGTTCTTAATACTTCTTTTTAATATCATACTGAAGGACCTACCAAGTGCTATAAAGCAGGCTAAAGAAACAAAAGGCATACTAGCTAGGAAGAACTAAAATTGTCTCTGTTTGCAAATGACATGACTGTCCACTTGGAAAATCCCAAAGGAATTTACAAAAACCTCCTAGAACTTAAAAGTTAAAAACATTCAGATGGCAAGCATATGAAAAACTGCTTAACGTTAGTTATTAGGGAAATGTAAAATAAAATCACAAGAGATCATTACCCACATATTAGAATGACTAAAATGAAAAGAATTGACATGCCAAGAATTGGAGATGATGCAAACTAATTAGGATATTGCTGTCAGGAATGTAAGCTGGTACAGTTCCTTTGGAAAGCATTCTGGTAGTTACTAAAAATAACATATATTTATCATATGACCCGGCAGTCCTCCTAAGTACTTTCCCAAGAGAAATGAAAACGTATGTTCACAAAAAGGGCAATGCAAAAAAAAGTTTATAGTGTCTTGATTTATAATCACAAAAATACCCACTTAGGAACAATTCAGATGTTCAACTGAAAATGAATTAACAAACTGTGGTACAGCCATACCATGGAATACTATTCAGTATTAAAAAAAGAAAAAGAAAAAGAAAAAGAAATGAAGCACTGATAAATGCAATACTATGGATGAATCTCAAATACATGTTAAGGGAAAGCAGTTTAGTTTCCAAGGGCTGCATAACGTAAAATTCCGTTTATAAGGCTCAGTAGAGATACAGGGAATAAATTGATGTTCCCATTTGCAATTTCTGGAAGGTGCACAGACCATCTCTAACCCATCCCAGGACCCCAACTATATGCTATGTTTTCAACACAGCCACCAATCCCTGTCCCTCCAGCGCCAGCTCCCTCTGGAACTCTATCCAGATTGATATTTAGTGACATACCGCTGGGCAAGCGAATGTTCCATTTCATTGACAGTATGTTCATTATCTCTCCTCAGGTACTGCGGCAATGGCAAACACCCCCCTCAATGCTGGACATATGGGATGGGAACGATGATTAAAGTATTAAGTCAGTCAGCCCAATGGCAAAGTACTTTATTTCGTTAATTCCCTACATCCATCAACTTCCCAGCATTCTGCTCAGACCGGAGTGGGTTGAGGCTGATTGGGTAAAGGATGAGAATAAGGAATCTACAACAAGACACGCTCTGTAAGCCCCCATTTCCGCTGTCAGAAGACCCAGCTACAGCGCACGCAAGCGAACGCTCAAGGAGCCCACCCACCCCAGCACGCACACATCCCCCTCAGCTAGTGAAGGAAAGTGATGACTTTAACCAATTTCAGCCATCGAACCTTCCTCTTCCTCTCACTTATTCATTCATATCTTCTTTCATTCATGGACGAGATGCCACAGAACTAACCAGAACACAGAAGCTCCCCTCAGAATAGCAGTTTACAGTCTAGCAGGGAATACAGGAAGGTAATCACAGTTACTGCAAGGTGTGGGCGGGCTATTCCCCTAAAGTACAGAATGCAGGGTGGCAGGGGGTGGAGGTGATGGTTGTGGGGCGGATGTCAGTTGCCAGCGCAGGCGTCTTCGCAGTTTGTAATTGCTGCGTTTCTCACGAGCTGCGGGAGTTTGCGATCTCGCAGGCCTAGTCTTGGTTCAGAGGGGCGTGCAGGGAGCCCGGCCCAGGGTCGGAGCAGCTCCTCCAGCGCCCAGGAGGCTCCCATCAGGGCCCAAGCGGGCAGCAAGGACTGCGGAGGGTCAGAGAGGGAAGCCGGGGTGCCGCGGCCCCGCCCAGGCCAGCCCGCGCAGGGGCCGGTTCCCATAGGGATCGCGGGCCGGCGGGGCGGCAGACCGGGCGAGTCGGCGCGGCGCGAGCAAGGCCCGGCCGGCAGCCGCGGCGCGTGAGTCCCGCGAGGGGAAGGAGAAGCCACTCGGACGCGGGCCAGGCCTCCACGTGGCAAGGCTCACGGCTGTGCGGCACTGGCCGCCGCGCGGGGGAGAAGGCTGGGGCCGCTGGCGGCGTTTTCCCGCGGCCGCGCAGCAGCACGGCGGAGGGGTGGCCCCGCGCTGGGCGGAGGGACAACGCGGTCCCTTAGCTGCCGCGCTCCGGGCGCGCACCCCTGAGACGGCGTCGGAGGAGCGGGGCACGCGCAGGACCGTTTTCTCCAGCCCGGGCCTCGCCGCCGCCCCCGCGGAGAGCTGGGAGGTGTCTTCTTGCGGAAGGGAAATGACACCCGAAATTGGAACCGGGGAAGCCCTTAGCCTTCCCTGTCTTCCAGCCAGCTCGTGTGTCTTAGATCGGATGAACTATAACATTAAAAAACATAGATTATCTTACAACTCTGTCGATTTGGGATAACGGGTTACATTTTAAATTGCAGGGTCTGTAAAACTATTAAAATTGGGTTACCGAAGGCAGCTAGCCAAAGGCTTTCATCCCTGATTCCGTTGTCATCGCTGAGGGCCAAGGGTGTACAGATGGGTCAGTTTTTAATTCTTTAACAAGTGTCCTTTTATTTTAGCTCCTTGACAAAGACCCACCGTCTGTTGATGCCACTATTTTATAAGCGACATTTTCAAACTACATGACGATCCATTTTAAGAAGATTTATTCCTCTGTGATGGAGAAGTATGAAAAAATTGGGAAAATTGGCGAAGGATCCTATGGAGTTGTATTCAAATGCAGAAACAGGGACACAGGTCAAATAGTGGCCATCAAGAGGTTTCTGGAGTCAGAAGATGACCCTGTCATAAAGAAAATCGCCCTCCGAGAAATCCGCATGCTCAAGGTAATTGATTATTTAAAGTAACTAGAAATACGACGTGAATCATGTTGCATTAAATAACTGCCTTTTGTCCTTCTGTCCTCAGTGACACAAACAAGATTTCTGTGCTCAAGCCACCCATTATATAATGAACTGGAAAACAAATATAAATGCAGGGAAAAGTGGTATTTACTTTTAGAGATGCTGTGGGTTATTTTATTTTTCTTCCCAATAGCTTTTCTGCCAAGTTACCTGATTCTTCGAGAGCCATATTATACTACAAGAACATAACATAACTCAGGTTCGCTAGTATTCCTAATTTTAAAATTTCCTGCTTATCTTCTGGTGATAGTCTCAGTCCATTTAGAGAATTAATCATTCACCTGTTAGGTTTTCATTACACCCTCACATTTATCTTTTTCTGAGGGTCAAAATGTACTTTCTATAGAAGAAGGATTCTTCTTAAATATGTGACATGATCATCTTAAATATGTTTATTAGTTAACCCTAGGAGAAAATATTGGGGCAGAGGAGCAGAGAGGGAGTTGTTTATTACAGACTGAAAGTATTTTTCCTGCCATGAAAAGAGGCTTCTTTTCTGAATTTCAGTAGATTTTTTAAAAAAAACACTAAAATTGCAATGTAGACTATGATGTGTAGCTTGCTTCAAACAGAGCCTCGGTGTTCTGACATGATGATTGACTATGTAACAAGGAAAAATCAGCCTAGTGGAAGATGAGTAGAATATCTCTCGTCCTTGCTTCTCCACTTCCTCTAGTCCTCTGTAAAGCCCACTTTTCCCCATGAATTGAGTGTGTGAGGTTCTCTCTGGATAGGCCCCTGAATGGGAAACAGCAGGCTTTGGATAAACTTTAATGAGTGAATAATAGAAAAAACTCTCTACTTGTGTTTAGAATGTTTTTTATTCGTGGATGTAATCTCTTCTGAGAAGATACTTCCAAACCTACCCCACCATACCTCACCCCTGAAGTGTGTCTCTAGAAAGGGGTGAGACCCATGGTGTCTTTTCCTGCTCCACACAGGGACAGGGTCTCACCATCTTTCTTGGTTCATCTACTCCAAAGAAAAGAAAATCTGTTCCTAATGAAAAGCAACCCTTTTTTCTGATTCTGAAGGTCACCTTCAAATACCTCTCTGAAATATCTCACTTCCTTTCAGCAATACTGTGTTTGCAGGCCTAGCTTCTCAATTGGTTGCATTCCTCCAGAATGGGGACTCTCTTGACTGCTTGGCAGGTAGTAGGTCTCCAGCAGATGTTATTTTTGGATTGAAAAAAAGTTAATAAGATAAGTTCTAGGAAGGGTAGGTGATGCCAATAAATGAGGAAGTCAGATGTGTTTCTTGAATAACTGAGTACTGATGTGCTGTAAAGGATAGCATTATGTGCATAAGAGTCTGATTTTTTAAAGATATACCTAGTCTCCCAAATCCAGTAGACAGATGTAGATTTCCCTGCTCTGTAGGAGGATTATCAGTAGATTTTGTTCCTTGAAGTCCTAACTTTTCAGAATTCTGTGATATTTCTAACATAATGAGTACTACAAAATATTTGCTGAATAGGTAAATTGAGAGTACATTGCATGAAGTCCTCTTTTCTCTATTTATTTACTCCATCAATACTTATAGAAGCCCAGTTGTGTCTAAAGCAATGTTTAAATGAAATTGTATACTCTGTCTTTCAGATGCTTAATTCTTGGAAAGTAGGATGAATTTCCCCTTGCTCTGACTCCTGATAGGCTGGGTTCCCAGTTACCAGGGCCTTTATTAACTTCGTACCCATACCTGGCAAGAACTCTCAAATGCTTGTGAATCATGAAAATAAAGTGTTTAAAGGAACATTCAAGCTAAACTTTGGAATGTTCAGGAAGACATAGAATGAATGATAAGGCATTCAGGACAGGTAATATATCCTAGGAAAAGGTACATAAATATAACTGAGGGATCTAAACAACCCCAAAATCTTATCCAAGACACCTGCTGGGTACTCAGAGGCTAGGGCGAGAAATAAAGGAAAGGAATCCAGGATCTAGTAGAAGGAGGTATGAAGAATCTCCTGGAATACAGGTCTGATCCTGGGATAATAATGGTTAGCACAAAGCTGCGCCTTGGACCCAGGTGATTTTGGGGTCTGGAACTAACTCCAGGAGACACGTTGCTGTCCCAGAGAATTGGAAGTCCAGACAGAGTTTCCAGGACCATGGAAGGAGGGATACTAAACTCTGAATGAAGGGTATTTCCATGGGTCACAGGAAGGGTGCAGCTCAGTGGCTCTGTAAATTTGAATTCTAGAATTTTCCTTGCGTGTCCCTCATGAGCTGAGACTTGCTTTTTTGTAAGAGAAAATAAGGAAGAGTAGGAATAAACATTCCCACTCATTTAGTTCTAAATGAATCATTTCTAATCTAAATGTTCATTTTGGTTTCTAACCCTGGTCCTGGGTCTTGAACCTGGGACCTTGGGTGCATGTGGTTTGTACACCAGCGTCTCAAGCCAACTAAGTCATAAGGGCATGCCGAATGGGGGCTTTTAATACTCCCTGCTAAGATAAGGAACTAGGAGCTAGGGAGACTGGGGCTGAAGGTAATTCAGTGACAGGTCAAAGCAGGTGAGGTTGACCTCCTGATTGCTCCCATTGTCATAAATAAAACCAGAAAGATAGGACTAGGTGGAGAAAGCTTTGAATACCAGCCTGAGGAGTTTGGCAATTTCCTGAAAAGGGAAGCCAGCCACAATTTGTTTAAATTAGAAAGTTATCCTTTGCAGACTTTTGGATTTCACAGACCAGTAACATTTCAAGAGCAGTGTTTTACTTTCTTCCTTTCTCTTCCCCTACCCCTGCCTTTATTTTTTCACATATTGAGATAGGGTCGTCAGCATTTTTTTCAAAAACTAATGACCAACTATTATCACCATCACTTCATAAAAAAAGAACATTTTAATATTAAAAAATGAGAAAGACACAATTTTAGAGAAAAACAATCTTCTCAAGAGAGTAATTGACAATTATAAATGTCATCTATATATGTACACTTCTCTTGTGTGTGTGTATATCAGTTCCTTTTTTCTCATTTCTCTATCTGATGATGAAAATGGTGACATCATTTGTTTTGTGTACCGAAATCTCATGAAAGTAAGGATTATGTCTGGAGACAGAAATACTTCTCAGATCAGGTGATGGTCTATTTGAAGACTCTATATCTGATATAATGAAATGCTGGTGCTACAAAAGAACTGAATAGTCCCTTGATTTTCTATTATAATAGAATTTGGACTATACTTATCCTAAGAACATTCCTTGTTGTGTATTGTTTTAAGCTGTTTATTTAACAATTTACAGCAGCTTTTAGTAGTCATTTTTGGACTCTTTTAACAAATATAGCTGTTTCCTTTAAGCAGATACAGTCATGGAAGTGAATTTTCTAGCAAAATCAGTTGAGTAATTGTCAAGGCAGCACATCTACAATGTTTACTATTCTTGTTGTGAAAGCTTAGGTGAAGCTATAGCTATCCATTGGTAAATGCTCTTGAGGATGATAATTATTATTAAGAAATCTCTCTTACTAATATTTTTTAGAATTTTTTCTGAAAATTTGAAATATCTTTCAAGTAGCAGTATTTTGTGGCGTGGGGGGGAGCATGACATATTTTTGTCATACAAATTCAACATCTATATTAATAAACTGCTTTCTAAACTAAATTTTAATTCATCGTTTACCAAGATGTCCTACTCCAATAAACTCTCTTTAATGTTTTCATTTTGAATTATATTTTTCCAGGCTACATAATTTAGACTTTTAAAAATAAAACAGCAGTTGCTCCAGACAGTCAGTCAGTTCAGTGCACCCTGGTGGCTCAGGTGTTAAGCTTGTGTCTGGTGAGCAGTCCACATACAGCCCAAGGACCCAGCCTCGTACCAGAGGAACAGTTAAAATGAACAACTAAATAAATTAAATGTTTCTTCCTTGTCTTGCTTTCTTCCTGCCTGCCTTCATTCCTGCCTGCCTTTCTGCTTCTTAAAAAAAAAAAAAAAAATCACTTCATATTTTACTTTAAATACAAACTAAGTATAATTCTAGAGGCAATGAAAATTATACAGCAAAACCTAAGTTCCAAGTAACTACTTTCCATTGTGGGAAAAACAACAACAAGAAGGTTAGAGGAAATGTGAAGGAGGACTTATGCAGCTATGCAGGGAAAAGCACTCCAGGCAGAGTAAATAGTAAGTAGAAAGGACCCAAGGCAGGATCAAGTGAGTATTCTAGGCATATTCTAGTGTGTTGGAGGAGGAGCAAAGAGATCATTGTGTCTGGAGCAAAGTAAGTGAGAGTGAAGGCGATGAAGTTAGAGAGGTAATGGGGTAAGACAGGCAGGTCTTATGCACCATTGCGGAGAGTCTAGATTTCACTTTCAAAGAAATGGTAGCCATCAGCTGGTTTTGAGCAGAATAGTGTCTAGCATGACTTACAACGTAGAAGGATTCTTCTAGTGGCTGACTGTTCTGGCTGCACAGCAGCAAGATCATTAGAAGATTGCTGGAACAATCCACTAGCAGGGTGATAGGGGTTGGGTTACAGTGATAGTGGTGGAAGTGGTCAGAGTCTAGATCTCTTCTGAGGTGAGTACACATAGAAGTATGATAGTTTGGGGGAAGAATCAAGAACAGCTCAAAAGTTCTCGACTAGAGGAAGGAAGAATTCATTCACTATGATAGATTCAGGTGGAAATTTGGGGGGAAGGAAATCAAGAGTTCCATTTTGGATTTGTTAAGTTTGAGATATGAATCCAAGGAGATTGTAAAATGGGCAATTAAATATACAAGTCTGGCTTGCAGGGGAAAGTCCAGGTTAGATAGGAAGCTAAGAGACGTCAGCATAGCCTGCAGAGTGAGTCAACACCGGGAATAGGGAGACAAACACCAATGACGGACAGCGGCTCCAGCATTCAGAGATCAGGAAGATGAGGAGAAACCAGCTAGGAGGCAAGAAGGGGTGGTCTGTGAGGGAAGGAACTCCCTAGAACAATGTTCTTACAAGCTTAGTGAAGAAAACGAGGGCATGGCCGGGGTCTTTTGAGATCTTCACTCAAGCTGTTTGGGCGGAGTGGTAGGAACAAAAGCTTCATCAGAGAGGCTCGAGAATGAGAGCAAAGTGGAGACAATGATTTGGGCACCTCTTCTGAGGGATTTTACTATAAAAGGAAGCTACTAAATACAGCGGTGGGTGATTGGGAGGATATGGGGTCGAGAGAGTTTTGTTTTTGTTGTTTTTAATGTGAACAAATATATTTCTGTGGTACCGGTATCGATTCAGTAAGAGAAAAGTTTGGAGGCAGAGAATTCCTGGAGCCATGATCTTAAATTGCTAGCCCGGACCATGACCAAAATATCTACAACAGCATAGTAAATGACCAATTCATGGATCAGCTAGAAAATTAGGCTACCTCTTATTTTATTAGAATATTGCTAAATTCTTTAGATACAATATCCATAATCTTTATAGCAGAACCACAGCTCTCTGCAAGCCATAGTTGTAGAACTTCTTCCACCAGGATGTACAACCTTTCTTGAATGGCTCCTAGGGAAAAATTTGACCCTTTTCCTCAACTAGGGTTCAAATACACAAAGATACTTCAGGTGGAAAGTGGGGTAGTCATGACAGAAGCCAGATTACAAAGAGAGACATAGTCCTCGGGGGCGGGGGATCACCTTAAATCAAGGAGTCTGGCATGAAGGAGTAGAGTCATCACAGGTCCTGTGGTGGGAAGTCGACTCCGGTTCTGCATGAAGCAGGTGGCTGTGCTGGAGCCCAACCCAGTCCCCTGGGGAATATCTGTGTTTTTAGTAAGAAAAGGGCTGTGTGGTTCTGAACAAACAAAAACCAATGCAATCCACCCACAATAATTAGATTACTAAGGTCGTAAATCTCTATGATGCTGTAACTTCTCTGTGGACTGAAAATGGTAGAACTATTGGGAAAAGAAGCAAACCTACCAACCTGTAGTGATGGAAAGAGTAGATGCTTCCAGAGGACTTGGAGGCGGAGTAGAGGACGAGGCCATGATGAAGTGTGGCAGATGGAGTAGAAGGCCATAGGAAAAATCAGACACCTTTACTCAGGCAGCAGTGGGATAATGCATGTGACAGCCTTTCCTCCGACAGAAACAGGAGAGACAAGCAAGGGGAAAGAATCACTTTATCATTTGGCGATCCATCAGACTTGAGCAAAGTGCCACATGTCACTTACCTAGGATGCCCATATTGCCCATATTAAATTTATTACAGCCTTAGACAATAGGTATTGTTACCCTTTTTACAAGTGGGTTCAGGATAGTTAATGATTTGCCATGGCCTCCTGGTTGGTAAGCTGGAATGCAGGCACAGTTTTATCTGTCCCTAAGTCCATGCCCTTCTGCTCCCAGACACCAGAACCATCACGTTACAGCAAATACCACACGGGTTTCCCAATGACTAGTGCTCAGATTGTCTCCTGCTCTTGTCCCAGGAGGGTGCTAGCTGCAAGACTCGTGGCTCCGTGAAGACCAGGTGCAGCTTCTCACTAAGAACAATCCTTTCCAGTTCTCATTTCCTGACCCTGTGGAGTCTTTCAGAAAGCAACAGGTTAGGGTTTGCCACCAGCAAAAATGAGAATGAGCATGGGGAAATTTTCCATTTGAAACTTTAAATATTACAATGAAATTCCTGCTTTCTTAACAAGAATATTATCACTCCCAAGGGGATGAAAATTGATTCTTGGGAGCAGGGATACAAAATATTTCATTTCTTTTGTTGTATAGAGCATAGATTTATATACAGATACACAGTATATTTGTAGTATTAAAGTTTCATTGGGAAATTATTATGAAAAAAATGTGTTAAAAGACACTTTGTGGAACAAATATTAAAAAGGTCCATGGGGTGAGTGTGTACCATGTGCCAGAAATATGCTCTCATTTTACTTTAATTGGTCATGAATCATCATAACCTACAACATATTAAGAGCATCCCCTTTCCCCCACTGTCTCCTCACTTTCAGTAACTTTCCAGGGGCCACAGGGAGGAATTCCAGCTTCCAATCGGCTCAAAGCTGCGGGTAGGCTCTAAGGCTTCCTGGAACTGAGCCCACCTTACCACCACGATCGATGTCTCTGGACTGCTTTGCTGACTTTTCGCTGAGAGGAACAAAGTACTCTTGGGCCAAGCATCTAACAGTGATTATGTCCCCTCAAGGATGCAAGGACAAGAAGTAGATTCAAAAAGAGCAGAAGCATAGGGGAGAGAATATCTAAATCCGAAGGCAGAATGGTAGGATTTAAACATGGGTGGGCCCGAGTACCAACAGGGCTTTGGAAGCAGAACACGTCATGAAATCTGAAGAGGTTTACTGCTGACAACTATCATACCAGAAGGACTGCTGGGCAAATTGCTGCACTGTAGACAGTGACATGCTGGGTAAGGTTACCCAGCGCGTGTGCTCTTGTGTCGGGGCCCGTTCCTCTGAATGCTACCAGAGTACCAAGTGAATGCTTCCTACCTTCAGAATCTAGAGCATTCAGAGTTCTGTTCTTCATTTCTGTTTCAGGTCAGGAAGGTATGAAGGTGAGTAGGCAGGTAGGCAAGAAGAAAGAGGAGGAAGAAGCACTTTATTTTTATTTAGTTGTTCATTCTGGTGGCTCCCCCTACCATGCCCTGGCCGGGAATCGAAATCAGGGGTATGTGGCTTGTGCTCCCTCGGAGGCGATTGACCTAACTGCTGCTCTGCAAGGGCACTCTCAAGACATTTGCTCCCCCCACCAATAGTTATTGAAGGAATATTTCCCCAATTTTAGCTGAATAATATTTCCCAACTCAGTACAAGTCTCATTGGTCTCACTGGGAAATCCTGGTCTCACTGGGAAATCCTGTAATGTTTTTTAGAATTTAGTGCTGCCGTTGCTCCCTTCTTTACAAATCTTTGAAAGGGATTAGTAACACATGTCTATAAATTGTTTTAGGCATGCTCAGCTTTCTGTTATGCTTGAGACGAGATTACAAAATCAAATGTCTGTGAGGCTCATACTGATAATAGAAATGAGTGAAATAGGGTGAATGTCAGACCAGATGGAGAGGTGGGGACTAGGACGAACTAGAGACTTCATGTCTCACATGAAATGGGGGCTGCTGCACTGCTCTACAAATTGCAAGCCCTCGGTGCTAGATTTTCAGACTCATTTTTTTAAAAAAGATAAAAATAAAAATTTATGTAAAATATCTTGGGTTTACACACACACACACACACACACACACACACACACACTTTTTGTTTTGACAAAGTTCGAAATATATGGAAATGGAAAGAATAAAACAACGAATACCTGCACACCCTTAACTAGATACTAGATGTGGTAATCATAATTTTCTCTCTCTCTCTCTCTCTCTCTCTCTCTCTCTCTCTCTCACACACACACACACACACACACACACACACACACATTTTTTGGCTGAATCATGTCCCCAAGTTTGCAGCATCAATATCCTACAATAAAAACCTTCTATGTAGCCAAAATATGATTTCCATACTCCAAAATTTGAAGAGTCCAGGCCCCATTGTTTGCAGAATGTGCCTTACCATAGACTGGTTCTTTCCACCTGATCTGATACAGGGTGTTTTTAGAAAGAATTATCAATAAGTGATGCCATGTCTATCACACTAGTTTTCAGAAACTACCTGACATCAGTTTGTCCCATAATTGGTGCTCTCTGTTTTAATCTCTTGGTTAAGATGTTTCTGTCATATTTCCCAATTATAGAGAAACATTATCCTTTTTTTAATGAGTGAGTTATTATAAATTGGTGATTTTCAGTAATTCTATTCGTTAAAAGCTTTTCTCTTTCCTTCTTATATGCCCCCACCATCTACACATACTTTTTAGTATCACAGTGAAGTCTTGCATTTTTTCTCACATGTTAAAGGCCATCACTATTGTTACTCTTTTTCATTCCAATAACCATACGTATGGCCACTTGGGACCCCTTGAATCCAGCTCCTTTGTCCTGACAGATGATCATCAGTTCTCATTCTTCTTTGTGTGACATAGTTAGATATCCCAGGTTCATCCTGTCCCAGCTCTACTATGAGCCATTTCACTAGAGACTTGGTTCTTTCTAGTGAGCATGAAATCTGACTTTAAAATATTGGTAAGTCATTAAAAATATATTTTTTTAATTTTTATAAATTACTTTAAATGTGAAACACTGCTCAGGCCAAACTATTCATCTATAGACAACATTTGAGCTCTGGGCTCTGTTTGGGGCCCTTGGATGAAACAGCTTACAGTAAAGGCAGATGTTCTCAGTAGACACCGGTAGATCTGGCCCCTTGATGTTCATTACTAATCTGTAGATAGAGGTTGAGAGTTTGTGGAAACTAGTTGTCAATGGCCTGGAAGACCAAGCAGAGCATTCCCTTGCTCACAATGAGAGAAAACAAATCCCCCTATTTGTTCAACAAGTGAGGACCTGCTTAATTTTATTTTTTACAAATAACATGCTAACTGCAAATAGTAACTGACTGTTTTGTTTGCTTATTAGAAATTTTTTTTCCGGGGCTTAGTTCACAATGTGTTTATCTAGAAAGATTGTATTCCTGCTGTATAGTGAACTCCCAAGTAATAAAGCTGCCTTGCAAATACTTTAAGAACAAAAGAGACAGAAATAAACAAGCTGACACTGGTTTGTAAGGAGATTAAGTACTTACCACCGGTTGTCACTGCCCTAAAATGCTTGTACATTCATCCTGCGACACACCTTAGTTTCTTGAAAATAAAATCATCACAGAACAGGAGACTAAGTGATTTCCTAATGCACAATGATTTACTGTTACTACCTTTATGCCAGTGAAATTGTTTTTGTTTCCACCAAATAAAAGTACAGGTAGATAACCTATATGGTTATTTCTAAAACAGTCAAATCACGCTGAAATGGAAAAAAAAAAAAAAAGTAATGGGGCAGGCTTAGATGTCTTTTGCTTTAAAATTTTTAAATATTTTATTTCATCTCTTTATTTGGCAGGATTGATTTTTTAGGCCAATAATTACTTTCACCAGGCATATCTTCTTGTTTCTTGTTAACCTTCTTTATTACTTATTAACTTTAAAACTACTCTAGTAAAATTACTGTTGGATTAAATTGGTTGAAAATCTTTGAACTTTTATCTGTCTTCATGTCAGAATAATGAAAGGTAAAGAGTTTCTAAACCACCTGATGCCATCACCATATATAAAACCAAACAAACAATTGACTTTATAACTATCAGTATGTAGCTGAATTGTTATCTATGACCAGGTCAGTTTTCATTTTGATCATTTTTGTACTATTCTTTCCTAGTGCTTTTCAGATACTTTTCTAATCAAAAAAAACATGCACTGCTCACATCCTTAGCCTGTGCTGAGTTTGCAGAGGGGTCCAGAGGAGCTCTCAACCCAGTCATGTGTCAGAGGACCAGCCTGGCACATTCTGTTCTATCCACGTTGTCTGTAGCAGATCTAAAATAAACTTCAGGCCCCCGTCTCTCTCCACCCAGTGATTCCAGATTTTGCAGTGTTCCTCCACTTCATGTTATAACTTTCCGTCTCTTGCTGTCTCCCAATGGAAACAACTAGCGTGACTCTCATGGAGTTCTTGGTATATGGAGGAAATGTGGGATCATGGCACTTTTCCTTTGCCAAAATGTAGGTTAAAGAGTGACTCTTCAGCAGTGCCATCTCAGACCTTGTAGGCAGTTTGCTTGAAAGGTCTGAGTTTTTTCTTTCCCCAGTTACTCTAGTAGATGGCCACAGATCCCTTTGGAAAAGAATTGAGGCGAACATGGGATCATATTGCATGATCCTTCAGTCAGGTGATTGAGTCAAAAGCACTTTTGTTCACATACTGACTGGGTAGTCTGGATAAGGAACTGCAATTTTTCTTTCTGACATCAAGCTATTTGTCATCTCTCAATTTCTTTTGGTAATGCAAACCTAATACATACCTGCTAACTGCCCTCCTATTTCACTTATAAGAATGCCTTTGTGAGTTTTTGTTTGGGCACTAGATTACTGAGAAATAAAGCATCTGGCCTTGCTTCTCATAATGGCAATCATATGTACCTTACCACTGTCAGCAACCAGTCTCAGTTACTCATATCACTCCTACTGTAACCTTATCACGACCCATTGGAGTCGAATTCCGTGGTAGCATCTCCAGCCTACAGGAGACAAGCCTATCCACCCAGATTACAGAGGACAATCATAACTGAGCTTCTCAAGGATGCCCGTGACCTCCTTCCTTGTGCCTTCCTTACTGCTTTGATGGAGGAAGTATCTTCTGTACCTCCCAAGAACACAAACCAGATGGTGCTTTCTGTAAATCCACATAATATGCACTTCCTAATATTTTCACCTCCTTAAGTTCCCAGGCCCTTTCCGCAATACCCTGTCTAGGCAGTTCCAGCATCGCCACTGTATCTACTGAAAGCCCAACCTTCAACAGCAGCATATTAAAGACTGTCTCCAGGTGTCCTTGTCAGCAAGTAAGTCTCAAGTCATGGGACAGTGCTCTCATATCAGTGAATTTCCCTCCATCCCGCTGTCTATTTCATTACTGCCAGGTCCAGTGCCTCAGGATTCCTGCTACATATGAAACAGGTCTTATAATTCTTTGAGTAAGTTTATTTCCTCCTGGAGCAAGAATATTGCCCTGCTCAGGCACTGCTTCCACCTCATCTAGTTACAGGTCTGTGTCCCTGGGAGGAGGAGAGCCTAGTATCCAAGGAAGATACATCATCCTAGTAAGGAGGCACCTGGGTCAGTGAGGTACTCTAGGGTTTCCGTGTGAGAGGAAACGTTTCATCTTTAGCAGGAGCTGCTTCTCCTATCCCAGAAGCTTCAGGGCAATTTGAAGGTTTAAGATTCTCAGGTTCTTCCCTCTACGTGTCCCTACGCCAGATCTCTGGGTCTCTTTTCTCACCAAAGCCCCGACTTTGGCATACAAGACCTATGGAGGCTGTATTCTGTCTCCTTTGTAGCTCTCAGAGTTAAGTCCTGAGCTTGATTTTAACACAATCTATCCTGTGTCTACAGGAGATAAATGTCTCTTTAAATACTGCCATGGAGGCCATCTGACTCCTGCAGCTGAGTGGTGGCTAACCCAAACCTGTCATTTGCTTTCTTATTTCTTTAATGACTTAAAGGTGCCAACAAAAGCCAGCTCATCCAATAAGCCCAGTGATTATAACATTGCCTTATGCTACTCATAGGACCCTGCCGTTGCCAGCCTGCTCCTCCTTCAGAACCACCGCAGCTGAAAGTCTTAGTGATCAGTTGCTGTGGCTCCCCAGGACTTCCGCCACCCCACTCACAGCAGCGGGGTGCTTGTTGCCATAGGCCTGGTGACTGACCCTTTCCTCACAAAGCATATAGACCAGAGAATCCTTGACGCTCAAAGGACAGGAGAGAGCACAGATACACTGGTCACACTGGTCAGTCTAGGAGCATGTGGCCACAGGACCCCCTTGAGGTCCCAAACCCAGTACCTACAGGGTACAGACAGGCATGGGAGAAATGATTCATTTCCACAAATAAGTATGATTTTTCTTATTTACCTTGAAATATGCAGTCATCTCCGTGTTTGTATATTTCCTTCGTTTGAAAGAAGCATGGGCACATTAACAATTCTTTTAACTCTAATATAAGAATATTAGTAATGCAAGTGTGATAATAAAGGGGAACGTCACTTGGCTTTACTGTCCAGGGTGGTAGGGAGTGATGGATTGTGTTGGACTAAAGCACACGGATTTTATCTAAAGTAAGTTGCTACTTCTTAGCTCAAGCTCATTGTTGCCACAGAGTCCGCAGGCCCAGAGTTGCTAGATCTTCAGATTTTTCAAGAGAATTTTAGTAACCAGGGTTTTAAAGTAACACTTCCTGACCTAAAATATTGACACCTAGTACAACATTCTTCAAAAGGCTGTGAGCTAAACAGGCCAAACAGTTGAGCTTAGAGGATGTGGAATTCTGAGATGATCATAATGATGGGTGATCAGTGAAGACACAGGACCAATGAGAAGATGGAGGGAGCTGTTCAAAAAGGACATGTAACATTCTTGGCTCTGTAGGGGGAACCTAGTAAGGCTCAAGTTAAATTCAACTGAAAAAAATGGAGTCCTGGCTCGCCCTGGTGGAGTAGTGCTTAGGTCAATCCCCTCTAAAGGAGAGCAGGGTACCTACCCTAGGTTCGAGTCCTAGGCCTGGGGAAAAACAACCAGCTAAATACAAATAAAATAAAATGCTTCTTCCTCCTCTCTCGTCCTGCCTGCCTACTCACCTTCATTCCTGCCTGCACCTTTCCTTAAAAAAAAAAAAAGAGTACTTTTTTTATTGTCAGAGAAAATGTATCACTTTATAACATAGCATGGAATTTCTGTATTCAAAACACAGAAAATAAAAGGGGGATCAAAGTAAAATGGCAGCAGCAAAGGCAGGAACTGTATATGTGAGAAACTAAATCTGTGTCTAAGCAGGGCTCAGGCTCTTCAGACAGAATATAACTGAAAGATGGTGGTGAATGGCTTCAGAAGAACCGCTGAGATCCTCAAGATTGGGCCCGCACAAATCAGACTGCTAAGGAAGAAGACTAGACCTGAGACTTTGGCTTCACATACTCATAAATAGGAAAGAATTATAATTAAATGAACCCTACAGTGCCTATGGTAATAGTCTCTTCTGTCACGATGACTTGTTGAGTACGAATATGAGCAGTCCGTCCATCATGTTGCTTAGTTTTTCTCATCTAATTCTTTTGTAAGTCCCTAAAAAGTTCGTTCTGTATCGAAGTAGAAGAATCTAAAACCTCATGAATGCAAATATCCATGATATTGGAGCGCTGATTGAAGCCTCCAGGCTCTGACTGCAAACTGGTTTCAGGATCAGAGATGCCACTCTGAGTTCTGCATCTGAGGTCAAGTGAGTTGAAAAAAGAGAGGAGGGAGGTAGTCTGAGCTATGACTACATGATCTGGCCCTGGATCTCACAACTACGCTGACAGTGCTTCCAGTGAGGTCACACCACCCCCATCAGACCAGGTCTCTTCCATTAATATTTCAGTAGCATCTGTCACCGCCAACCACTTCCTCCTCCATGGTACGCCCACACAGCAGGCAGTGCTGTCCTCTCTCCTATCTTAAGAAACCTTCTGCCATTTCTCCTTCTCTGCTTCCTCCTCTTCCACCACACATCTGGGTGCTGAGGCTCCTGGGTCTTCACCCTCCTTGTTTGCTCTTCCTGGACAATCTCATTTAACTGTGACATTGCCTACACTCTTGCTGACTCCCCGGCTTTCATCTTCAGCTCAAATTCAACGAGTATGACCGCGCCACTTTGGTATTTCAAAGTCCTTGCCAATTCAACATGCCTAAAGCAGTTTTTCTCCCCCAAAACCATGTTCCTCCTTTAGGACGATGGCACCACCATCTGCCCTGGTATATAATTCAGTGGTCATTCTTGGCACCTCCCTTGTCCTCACCCCTTATCTCCACTCTCTCACCAGTCCTGACTATTCTAATAACAAAGATGATCTCCAAACAGTGTTTCCTGCCTTTTCTCCTTCCTCTTCCCTGGTCCAAGCCACCATCACCTCTCACCTAGCAATAACTTCTTCACTGGTCTCACATCCATACTGCCTCCTCCAAGCCATTCTGTGCCCTGCCTCTATAAAGGGGTCAGTTGTACAGCAGAGGTTGGAAACTTGACTGTTGGTAGGGAACATCAGGTTGTATATGCAGATGTTGATTTATAACACTGTATACCTAAAACCTACATGATGTTCAAACCAATGCTGCTTCAGTAAAAGAAATGAAAATAAAATAAAAATCCAAGTGTTATCATATCACATCGTGCTAAAATTTCTTCCAGTAGCTTCCCATTGCATTTAAGATAAAGAGTAAATTTCTTAATGTGAACTGCAAGCTCCCACAGGGCCTGCTTTCTGACTTCACTGGTGTCTGATCTGTGCACTTGAACCTCAAGGCACACTGTCTTTCAGTTCCTTAAGTGGCCTAAGTCCCCTCTGGGTTTACGACCAATCACTTGCCTGAGAAGCTGCCATTCGTCAACTATCCCCCCTGCCCTTGAACCCATCAGATATTTCTCAGAATCCAGGACTCAGCTCAAGGTCACTTCCTCGGAGACAGTTTCTCTGATGCAGTCTAACCAGGGGTCTTCCTGGCACTTCTCTTTTTAATGCCGGCGTCCCCTGCTCCACTCACCAATGTGTCTCTAGTGCCTAGAACAGTGTCTGAGCAGAGTGTAGATCTTGTTGAATCAATGAACGCAGCCAGGACTGCATCTGGTTTCCTGATATACTATCTGCTGCCCTGGAATGTGTTCAGGTCACCCAGAATCCTGCAACCTAAAGAGAGTGAATAAAGAAGAGTATTTAAAACATGGGAACAAGGGAAGGAAGAGGTTAGCAAGGTGGTGGTAAAGGGCCCTAGAAATCTGCCTGTGGGTGTGATGTGAAATGCACACAGACCGAGGTACAAATTCAATATCTTAAAAAGCATGGAACAAGGTGAATGAAAAAAATAAAGCAATTTATATATATTATATTCTTATATATTGTAGTAATTATTCTGCACATTGAAATAATTTCCTATGTATCTGTTCCCCAATTCTTAGATAAGAAATAAAACAATTTTAAAATTTGAGGCTCAGAGATTGCTCTTTCTCAATTAAAATTTTTCTAAAAATAGTTCAAGAAATAAGTTATTGACCATTTGCAGTTATACAAAAGTTATCAATGGAGGAGACTAGGAGAGACAAGCGGTTTAAAAATCATATGTCACCTTCCTGTATTGCTGGTGGCAAACACTTACAGGAAGTCATTTGACAGCCTTAAATGTCTATCTGTGGCGCACCCTGGTGGCTTAGTGGTTTAGTTTACTGGACGTAGTCCACATACTTCTCAAGGTCCCTGGTTCAAGACCCAGGCCTGCAGAGGTGACCAAGACAACTAAATAAAATAGATTGCTTCCCCCTCCTCTCTCTTCCAGCCTGCCTGCCCTCTTGCCTTCATTCCTGCCTGCTCCTTTCCTTTAAAAAAAAATGTCTATATGTGCTCCAAAGTTGGTCAGGATGGTAAGAAGTACACTCATGCTCCTGGCTTGAGCTGTAAACACATATACTCCTTTTGAAAGTGACTTGGCCATTTCTGTGTTAGAGCCATAGAGCTGTATTCCTGGGGCTGCAGTTGGTGCCTAAATAATTAACTCAAAGAAATCTTCCTGGACCACCCACCACCCACAAACCCAGCACCTTTGACCTTGCTTTTTCTGTAACTGCTTATGCAAAGTCTGTCTCCCATCTTAGGTTCTAAGAACCATGAGCATTGGGGAAGTACTTATTTTATTTATCTCCATATCCTAGGGTTAACACAGTGCTTTATGCACATTAAGATAAAGAAGTAGTCTTTGAACAAAATAGAGAAAATAATTCTAAATAAAAATAGATTGAACTCTAGATAACAATACTAACCGTCAACCTTCGTGGAGAAGGTGATGCATGCCTGACAACACTGTCTGTGCTATATGTACAAGAAAACTGTCCTGGCAGCCCTTGAGCTCCCTACTCTTGCAGGTGGAAAACTGAAGCCTGGAGAAGTTAACGATTCAAAGTGAAGGACAACCATTGATTTAGTTATTCACCACAACTTTACTTGCAATAGCCAGAAATTGGAAAAAATCTCTGTTATTTGAATAGAATTGACTGCTGTTGTTAGAATGCAGGCTTTCAAAAGGTACATGTAGTAACAGAAAGATGGGAGTAATCTGATATTTATCAGCTCACTAGGTATAGTGGATCCTGCTGTGACAGTGCCCTTCATCTGCCAGTTGGCACCTACACTTGGCTTCCAGAGTTAAAGCTTTGCTCTCTTAGTTCACACTGGGTGGGCAGAGAGCATGACCTCTCTCTGGTGTTTCCTCTAACGAGGAAGTGAGAACAATTCAGCATGTCTGTGGGGAAGCTATAAGGGATGAGCCTGGAAAAGTAAGCAGAGACCAAAGCAGAGGACTTCTGGCATTTATCCTGAGACAGCAGTGCCCTGCGGTGAGTACCGCAGGTGTGGACATGACAAATTAGAGACGCCAGGCTTGGCATCCGAAGAAGGTACTTGTTTTGGTAGAATTTGTACTTTTGCTCAAAAAAAGTTGGCTAGAGATGTAAGAACTACACTGGAAACATGGAAAATTAAAAGAATCTAATATTCAAAGTCTGAGCCCATCAGAGCCTAAGACAATGTCTGCCTTCCACCAATTTGGTCATAAAGTTGCTGTTTTGCTCCTTTGAACTTGGTTGTTTGTAACAGTTGAGCCGGTGCGGTTCTTTGGTTCTTCGGTTCTTCAGTCATTGGTTGTCTCTGAATTTGTCTGGAAAATGTTAGTTCAGGCTGAAAGTTTCCAGGTACATAACATAAATATGGGGTTTTATAACTTGGAGGGCCCTCTGTTCAAAGGCCCAAATGTGACTAGTGGGTTTTAGAGAATCTTGACTGTTTTATGTTTGTTTCATCAAGTGGAACATCTGGAACAGGAATTTCACATCTTAAAGATATAGAGGGATATTACCAAGAAAATGAGACAATAACTGTCTTTAGTATTTCCTCTTCCGACTGCTTCTTTTCTCACTACCCATATGAATGTGCTGCAGCAAGCAGTTCAAGATTCAAGTTTTCTCCTTCCAGCTTTTATCATGTGTGAAGAATCTGCTCGCCTGTGTTGAAGACCTCTGGCTACGTGCTGAATTTTAATTCATTCCGGTTTTTGAGAGAAAAACAGATGCTTGGCTCCTCAGAAGCTAAGATCGTTGTGGGATTTCTGAGTGCAGTGCTTATAGTTTTCAAAAGTTCCCCTGGTGAGTCTAATATAGGTTGTTTTTTGCTGTGTTAACAAACCTCGCCCTGAATGAATAGCTTCAAACAAGAAAGATAGATTGCTTGTCACAATTCCGTGGCTTGCTGCGTGCTCCTTCTGCTGGTCTTGCCTGGCACACTCGGGCAGCTGGATTCACATGGGACAGTCAGACCTCTCTCTCCATGTGGTGTTTTATCCCAGCCTTCTTCAGGGGCTGAATCTGGGTGGGTCTTGTGATATGATTTGACCACTAGACTGAGGAAAAAGTAATGTCACCTAATGTCTCTCAAGATGGGGTCTTAAGAAGTCTTGTGGCTTCCTGTTTTGTTTTCTTGACCACCATCTGGAGACTGTCACCCCCGGAAAAGAATTAACCATTTTTGCTGTCTTCCCAATAATTAATTTGCCTAGTTGTAGTGTTGCTGGTAGGATATAAACAGAAGGGGCCAGGAACCTAAGTACGAAGTTTGAATCTGCCAAAGCCAACATTCATTGCTGCCTCCCCTTTTTCCCCCTAGACACTCACCTTCAGGAACGGCGGACTGCGCAGTCTTCCTCATTTTTAAAAAACGTTTTACCAACCTAGGAAAACGATTTACTCATTCATTCATAAATGATTATCGAATTCTTACCAAGTGTTAGTCCTTGTGTTGAGAACACAGACCTTGATGTCATATCAGTTGAATGTTTCTATTGTATCTATGGATAGCAGAGGACATTAAAGAATAAAATGAACAATAATTGCTAAGTAATCCCTCAGAGGGACAGCTCATACAGGGATACTGAATCTCTCCAGGGAGATCAGGAGTGACCTTCTTGGAAAGAGATTTTTGATCTGAACTTTATAGGATGAATAAGTGAAAATCTCCCCTTTCCCCACAAGCCCTTTTTCAATTTTCTTTCTTTTCCAGTCTTTTCGTATCTCTCTTTGTCTTCCCCAAACACCATTTTTCACTTACAAGCTGGTAATGATGGTCTTAGAAGAGAGCTGTGTCTAGCCATGTTCACTCCAAGACGTGAAACATCCTAAAGGAAAAATAGCTCTCTATTGGATCAAAATTTGAGAAAGTTGTCTTTCACAACTCACATTTGGCCAAATGTCATTTTGTATTTTCAGCAACTTAAGCATCCCAACCTTGTCAGCCTGATTGAAGTCTTCAGAAGGAAGAGAAAGCTTCATCTGGTGTTTGAGTATTGTGACCACACCGTTCTCCATGAGTTGGACAGATATCAAAGAGGGTGAGTGATCCATTCCATATGAAAAAGAAGCAAACAAGCAAACACCAAGATTGGCCAATAGCAGCCAGTGCTTGGATGGCATACTCTGATACTGGAGTCAAAGCAGAGGCATTACCAAAAATGCTGAGAAAGAGAGAGAAACAATCATTTTCATGTAAAAAGCAGCAGCAACGTTAATAGGTTGAACTTGGTTGGGCACATGATTTCTGCACAGAAGTTTTCTTGTCTGTAGGAAAGAAAATGTGGGATATTAATTATTCCGTGTCTGACCAGGGATATCTAAGGCCTTGAATATTGAAATGAAGAGTTCTTTCAATGGCCAATAGGAAGATTAAGCCTGAAATGAATGTAGTGTTTCATCCAAAGTAACCCAAATCTGGGTCTGCTGAATTGTCAGGATGTCATCAGTTACAAGTGACAGCCCAACTGAAGCAAGAGTACTTGAAAAAGGAAATGTGGTTGTGGCTGTAACTAGGAAGGATAGGGATGACTCTGGAGGCTTCAGGGATCTTATTTTACTTTTCTCCTTTGCATAGACCTTTGTGTGCATTAGAAGAAAGCTTCAGGAGCAGACAGAGCTTTTGTTTGCAATAAATAAATAAATAAATAAATAAATAAATAAATAGTAAGGCAGTCCCTTCCTCTAGGTGAAGATAGCTTCTTGCCTGAATGAACAGAATGCAGGTTTATAGTTTGACTGCTACTCACTCCCCAGTTAGATATTAGGTGGAGCATCAGAAGGGTGACTGCCTTTCAACTCTTCTCTATGTGTTTCTTTCATTTTCACTTGCAGAGGAGTGTTTTTTATATGGTGGATTTTGGTGGGTATATGTGTATAACATGATATGGGAGGAGAGAGGGGGAGAAAAACACAAAATAGAAAGAATGGCCACATTTTGCCAACCTAGGTAGCCATTCTAGAAAGGAAGTTCTAGAGGAAAAAAGCATCTTCATATAAAGTCCAGTGGAAAGTTGATTGGCTTAGCTCAGATGATAAAATCACTGCCAGAGGGAGAGGGTAGAACAATTAGAAGGCCCCAGGAGATGTGATTCAAAGTGGATCAATCAAATAGGACTTCACAAAGGAGGTACGTTTTGAGTTGAAAGGTGAAGAGATGTAAGAGAAGTGGAGCAGGGAAGGGTGCTCTACCCACTCCTTATTTTGCTCTGTGACTGGGGATAATATGCAGAGTACATGGCAGATCAGAGTTATGTAATGCACTCTCTCACAGCTCACATTCATTCTCCAGTAGCTGGAGGCTGAGTCTCTTCCAGCAATGCTTTCAAACCTTGGCCAAGGGTTTGCTCTGCTATGTGGTCATGGTTATGTACGACCTACCATGACCTCCAGGCAAATGGGATTAAAGTGACTCGTGGTTTGTGAGTGACCATGGCACAGGCTTTTCATGTAAATTTACACAGCCAAGAGAGCCAAGAGATCACACACCTCCTTTCAGAAAGTCATTGATACAGAGAAATTATGTGTTCAAGGGAGAAAACATTATGTTGATATTTGCTCTTTTGACAGCTTGCAAGTGAAACATCAATTCTACTCACCAGTCTAAGTTAGTTGTGGTTCTGTGGTGCTAGGGAGCTGTTGTCTGGAGTTTGATTAAACATGTTAGATTGAGTGGCTTGGCAACATTTGACTAGTGGGGGTTGAAAACAATTGGAGGGCAGTTATTTTTTACTTACAGTTTGAGCTTAAGAAAAGCAATCAGAACAAAGAATGATTAAAGTTTTGAAAGTGATTAAAATAAGGTACCAGTGTTCCAGGAAACAGAAAATGCTTTCATATAGAGGTAGGTTAAAGAAGGGAAAGATGTCCATAGACACCTGTGTGGTTATGTACTTCATTTCTAAATGACAGTATGCTATAGTTTGTCAGGTAGAAAATGGACTCAAGGAACACTAATAAGTGAGAAAATGTGAAGCATACAATTTATTCTAAGCCAGATGATATCCATTTATTTTGGAATGTAAGCATGTTTATTCTAAGAATAAAAATTACTTTCCACTATACTGAATATTTGGCAGTTCTCTGAACTATTTCAAATGTTATTTCAAATTTTTGCTTGTCCTCATTAAGGAGGAAATGTCATTAAACTGTGTCAACCAAAGATGTTTTAATGAATAGTAAAACTTTTTTTCAATTTAGAGACTCTGTACTATAAAATAAAACATTATAAGTACACCCCCAGTAAAAGTGAGTCAGCATTATTGGTGTGATCTTCGGCAGGGAGCTTACTGGTATTCTCATCTATAAAAATGAGAGTTTGGAACTAGTAAAGTTGGGGTGGAGGGAACGTCCACTCTATGATACTGTGAATTGGTGATCTAGTGCCCTACCAGTCAGAAGACTTTAGTTTTCCTTTAGTTCCATGTTTGGGCTGTTTGGCAACATCAACAATGAATAATGTGTTAATGCTATTTTCCCTGTCTAGTGCCTGCTTGGGTCCTGATTAGTTTTGCACACTTACCCCAAGAATGTTTTGTGATCCCTTCTGTGATTTCCAAGCACCCATTTCTAAAATACAAAGTGAGTCATGCCACACCCCTACATGAAGTCTTTTAATAGTTCCCCAAAACTTACTGGTATGATCCTAGCGTGGGAGACAAGATCTCACTCCCTTCCTTTACTGCCCGGTTTCCCGTCAGTCTGCCACATAAAACATGACTGCCTTTGTGGAACTATTTGCATTCTGAGTTTCAGGACTGGTTTTGCTGTCTTCTCATCCGGGGTTTCCCTACCTTTTCTCCTCTGCCTAGCAAACTCCTGCTTGTCTTTTAGTTTCCCCTCAGTTATGACCTCTTTGAGAGATCTCTTAGCACACCGAAGAAAATCAGGAGTTCCTTCATCTAAGAGTATCTGTACACATTCGGGGATTATTTATATTACTAACACCCCTTTCCCAGTAAACTGTAAAATCCATAAGTGCAAGAGCTATCCCTTGCTTGTCTCTGTCTCCTCAGTAACTTCTAGTTTAATTCTTGGCACTTGGCACATTCCCCAATACTTTGGAATGACTGTGTTCAAAAGTCAATAAACTGATACTTACAAAATGCTTTTAAAGATGAGGAGTCATAGCAAGGTTTCTCTTATTTTTCATTTAAAATGCTTAGTTTGGTTTAAAAGTTTCAAAATCTAAAATTGTCAAAGAAAGTTGTTGGAGCACTCCTGGAGCAACCTGATCGGAGGGCGGCGTGGCCGTGTATAGACAAATCTTAGAAGCATAACTTAGATCCAACAGTTCTGCTGTCAACTCACCATAAGAAAATAAGTGAGCATATGTGTGAAGACTTAGTTACAAAAGTGTTTATGGAAAATCTGTAATGAAAAAATTGGTAGCAACGGAATATGCAGTGATCGAGGATTGGTTAAGCAAATTATGTTACATCTTTATCATGGAGTACAGTGGAGCCAGTAAGAACCATGCTTACAGATAAAACTACATTGACACAGAAAACTGTTCATGAGCGGTTGCAAAGAAGGGGGAAAAATGGGCTATAATAAAAATACATATTTCGTTTTCATTGAATTTTTATGTATTTGTATAGAAGAGATATAGACAGAAAAAAGCAAGTAATGTACACATTTTAATAGTGATTATCTGAGTTATGATTGTTATATTTTTTCATTTTAGTTTTTAAAATATTTTCCATGTTCCATTTATTATTATGATAATGTTTTAATTATCCAAAATAATTATTGTCAAATCAGACTCAAAGACCTCTCTAGTTTGAATCTGAAGCGGACACTAATTTTCTCTCTTTCTTGACATGATTATAACTTCTTACTCTGGAAAACTTTCAGAGAAGATTCAAATTCGTATTGCTACTAAAAAGCAATTTTATATCACAAGATATGTGTCTTGCTATAATAATGCAAACACATATCCATTATAATTCTTGAGCTGTGTTCTTGTTGTTTATATTTGCCCTCAAGTATAAACTGATTACCATTCTTATTTTCTGTAGGACTTGAGGTGCTCTGTACTGACTGTTTTTATAAACTGTTGATCTCTTCTATTCAGTTTTAGAAATCACTCTCCTCATTTTTCTGCTCCTCTGTAAGTACAGCCAGACACAATGCTTCACTTATTCTTTCCTGTACAGATTCTATTACCACAAGTTCCTCCTCTCACTCTGACTCTGATGTAGTTTGTTCAAGAACCATCTGGTAGGTGAAAGCTTTTACAAATTTTCAGTCTTTGGTGACGGGATTTCAGAACTTTTATTAAGCACTAGAATTGATTCCTTTTTCGACTAAAAGTGATATACTTAGTGTTAAAAATGTTTCAAGCAACATAGGAATGTACAGAAATAAAATTAATAGTTTGAGAAATTATTTCTACTTATTCTTCCAGGCATATATTTCTAATAGACTGTATACTTACTGTTCTTCATTTTAAAGTGTATTTGAGAGCTATTTCCATATTCATGCATATCTTCTTTTATATTTTTTAAATGACTGAATAGAATTTCACTGTACAATTGCACCATGATTTCATTGTTCAATTCCCCTTTAGTAAAAAGATTGTTTCTAGTTTTTCTTTATTACTATGTCACTATGAAAAGTCACTCATATACATAGTTCTATAGAATAAATTCCTAAGGATGTATTATTTTTACAGAACCTTGACCAGTCCTTCCTCCTCCATCTTTATTGTAGCCTGTGTAGAATTGAAGCTTTGATGAATGTTGATTATTTGGCTTCTTGTAAGGTCACGCATATTAGAAGAGCCAAGGTGGAAAGGATAGCTTCTGTATTGGGAACGCTAGAAAGAGATCTATGCTCTTTCTTCATCATCTCTGCCTTTTCTCTTGTGTCTGAAGGCCTTTTTAAAAATCACTTTGATCTCTGCTGTCATACAGGGGTTGTTTATGTTTCTCTCTTTTCAATTTTGTTACTAGGACATTAGGGTCACAGTGCAACTATGCACAAAAGCTTGGAAAGGAGCAGCAGAAGATTGCTTTCTAAGACTTACTTTGTGAAGCCAACACATAAAGCATCTAGGCAGTGCAGAGCAGCCTTAAAGAGAGAGAGATTGGTTGCCTCTCGTTAGATTTGACTAATAAAAGGTTTTACTTAATAACATGGTCTTCCTAATTTAGAGATGGATGCAATTAAGCTATCTCCGTCTAGTGACAATTACCGGGTTAAACTGTGTCCTTTCCCTCTTTTGCCCATCAAGCACCATTCTGTTACAACTTGGCTTTCTTCAGTGGAATTGCCTGGCTCTTGAACATCGACAGATAAATTGGCATTCTGATTTCATATATTAGGTTAGTAAATTTGTTTAATCTTCACCTGCCTTTTTGAAATGATACTATCTTGGTATACAGACAAAATGGTCTGAATCTGAAAGCTGGAGGACCATGGGAAAAGCTACCAATTTGCTGATGCTTTTTCAAACAAAGCACCCCATTCTCTGTTGCTGAGAGGTGACTGCTTTTCTCCTTAATTCTATTCTTCACTTAATAGCCTCTCTTCTGAATTTCTGTATATGTTGAAAAATATCTTTAGATCTATTATTAATAATTTTAAGATAATAACATTAGTTACATTACTGCTTAGTCATTCCTCGATTGTTGAATACTGAGGCTGTTTTCAGTGTTCCATCTGATCAGTGATTCTGCTGTAAAACTCTTCTGACAAGTAGATTTTTACTCTTTTGCATTTTTCCTTTAGAATTTCTCAAAATGGAATATGGGGCATAAGCTTTGCCAAACTGAACCAATTTACCTCACCACCACTGATGTGGTAATGTTGTGATCTTTTCTCATTTTGGCTGAACACATCTCTCTCCAGTTGGTTAAAAAGATGGTACAGTCATACAGAAACCTAGAATGCCACCATTTCTAATGATACCCTTTCAGCCCTCCTTGGAATCAAACAGTTGGGAACCCTTTATGTCTCTGCTGGTGAAACAAAATTTCCAAGATATCAGAAAGAGTTCTGTGAGGTTGTGCTGGTAGGACTCAGGAGTGTGCCCTTCCTCCCTTCTAAACGAGCAGGTGGATCCATTCCACCCTCTTTAGAAGGAGCGCCTCTATTGAGCTGAGTGATAGCCAGGGTATTCTAGAAGAACACTTGTAGCTCTCAGTGAAGCTACAGAACTGATAACCCCAAGGAAGACCCCCTGAGTACTCAGGGAGTGAAGTCATGCCTTCCCAATTCCTTCCTCCCTTGCTTTGAGAGAGAAAATAAAGGGTGTGTCCATGCTCAAGTTTCTTATTCCTTGCCTAGACCCCATTTCTAGTTCTGGGGAGCGCTCATCCTCAGGAGTTCATCTACCTCCATGCCTGGCCATCTGGCTGGGAGTTCAGGAGACTCAGGCTGAGTCCTGTTTATTTCCTTCTGAGCACTGTTTGCTAGGAAGAGGAACTGGAGATATGATTTGCCTACAGTTCACTTACCTAATCTCATGGTAGAAGAGGAGCAGCAGACACAGGAGAAGAGCTCAAATACCTTCTTCCCTCACAGGTTAAGGCTGAACTTATGCATTATTTCTCTAAAGGGACAGTTTGTCTTTGACTTAGAATCCCAGTGGAGCTCTGAAAGACAGTGAAGAATGAGCGAGAACTGGACCCTTTCCTTCATCCCTGTTCAGTCCTTCCCCACTCTGAACCCAGCCATGACCACCATTTACCAGCAGTTGTGAAATAGACACTATAAAATGGAGAGAATTCCTTAGCCTCACCACATAGGCTTTAGCTTTAAGAACTGCTGCCTAAGCCCAGAGGGTTTGGCCAGTTACCCAGACATTTTGAAAGCTTTTCTGCCTTTCTATATTTTCATATTTAGGTAAGATGGCATAAGGCAGATGGCATGGCATGATGCCCCTCGAATTCCTGGCTTGTGAGTCACACTCATCCAGTCTGGATCATAATTTGCTTCCTATGCTTGGAATGCAGTTATCATCTTGCGATCGCTTCTTACCATCCTCCTAAAGCTTCCCGTTGATTTCCTTTGTGTCTCATCTCCCGGTTGCTCTATCTTGTGTAATCTCCTTACATTTTTGCTCTTTTTGGTGGAGTCATCCTCCAGGGATTTCCTGAGAAAGAGTGTTTGGGAGGTGAGAGAGAGAGAGACTGAGATCTTGCCCTTACAGGTTTGAACGTCTTCTTATTTTAAATAGTGATATTTATTCTTTTTTTGTTCACAATGCTATATTCATCTTAGGATACTGAAATTGCATCTCAGTCTATATTTGAAAGTCTTTTTTTCTATCCTCACATTTAATCAACATTTTGTTTGACTATAGATCTGTCTTTGTTTTTTAATTGAGATATACTGTATTTTGCAGTGTATAATGTGCACCCATGTTTTTGGCCCCGATTTTCAGGGAAAAAAACATTTGTTTTGATTTCTTAATTCATATTTGTATTTGTGTACATTTAGGTACTTGTTTCTGTATTATAAAAGAATTTTGGCATTTTTAACATATTTTGGCACAAGAAATTTTATGTCACAAATAATTACAGAACACAAGAACAGAAACAAGGTACAAGGAACTTTTATTCCTGTGGCCCCAGACACTGAGGACACTCTTGTGGGAGGAGGTCCACAGTGTCTCTCAGCAGCTCTGTTGCCGGGCTCTTTAGCATTTTTAATAACTGTGAGTTTAGAGCTTTCAGTGTCTGTATTTTTGTAAAAGTATCAACTAGATTACTAGCTCCTGCCTAAAATGTACAAAAGAAATGTCACACTGTTCACCTGATGGTAATAAAGTCAGCATCACCTATCTTATCAAGTCAGAGTCACTTACTATGTGGACAACACTTCAGTCTTCATTTCGTTTCAGTGAATTGTTGGCTGAAATCGCTTTAGTTGCAAGCTTTTTGTAAATTCAACAAAACTAGTTATTGTATTCCAGGTATTATTTTGCATGCAGATATTGATTTCTGCACTTCCACTTTTAACTCACAAGTATAAATAAAAGAATTTAGAATATTTATATAGATACAGAATTAGTACTACCTATGTATAATGTGCATCTTTATTTTTCCCTCACAAATTTGGGCAAAAAATACATATTATACATGGCAAAATATGGTTAATTTACATGAAGCATTGTATTAGTTTTAAGTATACAACATAATGATTTGATATATGTATATATCGCAAAACTATTACTAGAATAGGATTAGCTAGCATGCATTATCACACAGTTACAATTTTGTTCTTCTGATGAGGGCTTTAGGACTGTCTTATCAACTTTCAAATCAAATTTTGTTAATGAAGTCACGATATTGTGCATTACACCCACAGGACTTCTTATTTGTCTTATAACTGAAAGTTTGTACCTTTGACCACCTTAACCCATTTCCTACCCCTACCCCTTCTTCTGGCAGCCATCAATCTATTCTCTGTCTTTATTAGTTCAATTTCTTTTAAGATTCCATATTTAAGTAAGATCGTATGACATTTGTCTTTCTCTGTTTGATTCATTTTGCTTATAATGCCCCCAAGGTCCATCTTATTGTCACAAATCCCAGGAGTTTCTTTTTTGTGTGATCAAATAATATTCCATTGTACTGTGTATGTGTGTGTGTGTGTGTGTATGTGTGTGTGTGTATGTGTGTTTTGTGGAAAATACTATTCCTTCAAAATTTTGGAGATTTTTAAAGTGTCTTTTATTTTCTAATGCTGTTAAGAAGTCTATTGTTTGGCACACCCTGGTGGCTCAGGTGTTAAGTCTGTGCCTAGGGAGCAGTCCACATACAACCTAAGGACCGTCCTTGGTCCCAGACAGCGGTGAAGGGACTACTAAAAAAAAAAAGAACAATAAATAAAAAAGTGCTTCTTCCTCCTCTGTCTTCCTGTCTGCTACCTGCCTATTGTAATTCCTACCTGCCTTCCTTCCTCTTAAATAAAAGGTCCGTTGTGTTCCTTTGTGCAGTCCTGCACAAAGTTTCTTATTTCTTAATGCTTGCAATATCTTCTCTTTGATCATAGAGAATTATGGAAATCATGGGCCTTGATTTTCCATAATGCTGACACTAGGTGGGACTTTTCTGAGGAAAAAAATTGTAATTGTTTTGTTACTGATTTTCTATCCTTTGTTTTCTCTAGATTCTATTTTTGGGCCTCTTCTTTGGCTGTGAGACTCTCTGAATCTCATTTTCTTATTGTATAAGTAAAGCTCTTATAAGAACTATACTTATTTCATCAGTGCAGCTGCTTTCATTTTTCTCTTTGGGGATATTGTTTTAAAAAATTATCTCTGCCCTCTATAGTTTCCTTTTCCTTTAAGTTGTTCTTTATGTTTGTTTTGGCCTCTGCTTTTCTCATTTGAGGCTTTTGGGGGGCATCATATAATCTCTGAATGTTCATGGTCAAGAGTAGGGCATGTTGGAAACACTGAACTTCACTGTGGGGTTACCTGGCTGGACCAATTTTGGGGGAACCTAAAAAATAGAATCTTTAGATCTTTTCTCCAGACTTTTCCCCTGAGAGGTCTTCTAATATTTTGCTTGAAGAGTAACCTAGCTGTCAGCTTCCTCAGCACCTGGCGAAGGAAGAAGACAGGGAGTCCTATCACTGAACATTTTGCATGTCTGCGATCATTAGGTTCCCTGTTGTTAGACAGTGTCGTGATCTCAGCTGTACCAAATGTCCTTTGCTGAATCCTCTTCAGAAAACAAAACTCCAGCCTTCTACTAGGCAGGGGGATGAGTGCTTCCTACTGGAAAAGAATAGGGGATTCAATCCAGGGATTTTGTTTTTCTCCAGACAGATTTTCCATATGCCTCCTCTCCTGTATCTATAGAGATTTTGGCTGATATTTCCTGCACCTTCTAAGACCCTCTGTACATAGGTTAAGGTACAATTTCAATCCACTACAGAATAGATTTTATATTTCTCCTTTTACATATTTATGCTTCTCTTCTCCAACAGTGAAAAATACGGCCTTCCAGGGGGAAATAAAGTGAAGTGAGTAGCCTGCTGATAATAGTTGGTCTGTACAGAGTTTTGACAATTGACGATTGGATAATAAAGCACTCAACCTTAGAGATACATTAATGATATGCTATTAGAAATTCCTTTTAAATGCTCCTTTTGGGAAATATTCTTAGAGACTCAAGTTGTCTGGCACTGAAAACCTTTAATTAATACTTAATTGATTAAGTAATCAAAATACATTCTTTTTTTTCCTGGGCAAAAAGTGGAGGCTGGAAGAAGGCTTTGCCCCTGAATTATCTCCTTCTTAGTTATATTTCTCTCCTTCTAGTGAGTTTTTCTAACATCTGTACCTGTATACCACTAAAATAAAGAAGTGAATTTGGGGAGAAGCTGCTCCAGCTCTGGGTCAGAGTTCTGGTCCCAAAATGTCCTGGCAAGTCTTCCCAGAAGTGGCCTCTTCATTTCCTCCAGGTTCAGACATCCTCTGATCTGCTCAAAAGGATTTCCTGAGCATCTGGTCTCTGAAACGGTGGCCTTGAAGCCCCTTCCAGAGGCTGGAGTGACTTTTTTGGTCACTTTAACACAGCCACTCAACATTTTGTCCCTGGTTTACTTATTAGTTCTGACTGAGGACCACAACAACATGGTTTAATGTTTGATCATAAAAACAGTGAGGTCCAGCTGCTAGATGGAGGTCTCTGAAAATAAATGTTTTCTTTCTGTAATTCATTTCACTCATTGACTACTTTTTTTTTCAACGCCCCAGAGGAGGTGCCTTTTTAAATTCACACTAGGGACCTGCTGGGGCTACTGGTTGCCCTGGTTATATAAAGCTTGGAGTCAGGAAGGAAGTGCTGGGAACAGTGGCAGCAAGGACAGAAGGCAGGGCAGGAAGGTGTGAGCGGGATACACTCGCTACCGGAGCCATTAGTGTGGGAAAGAAGTAAGATGACATGTAAATCATCATTAACCTTTGTTACGTGATGTGCACTGTAAACCCCCTTCCTTATCTCTGGTAAAATCTTCATTACCCCACCGCCTCCCTGAAAGAAAATGCCTAGGATTCTGAAGCAGCCATGTTTCCACACATGGAAGATGAGTTCTGCTTTGAAGCCATCAATCTGGGGAAACTTGAAAAAAATAAATAGCATCTTTTAGGTAGTTTATTCACTAAATTGCCATCGACTTAAAGCTCTTTATAAAAGTGTGCTGGTTATAATTTCTTTACAGGTGGGGTCTCTGGAATGATGGCTCCTTGGGTTAAATGACTTCATGTGTTACCCTAGGATTGTTCACTACTTAAGCCTGTCTTGAGTTATGTTTTAATATTTGTTTGTTTGGGGGTTTTTTTTGAGCTGAATCTCTTGGCTACACTAAAGAATGCATTTGTGCTGCTTCTTTATTTTCATTAGGGCACCGGAACATCTCGTGAAGAGCATAACCTGGCAGACACTGCAAGCTGTAAATTTTTGCCATAAACACAGTGTAAGTCTTGCTATCTTCCTTAAAAAATCAGAAGGTTGCCCTTGGGCTGAGGTAAAACCCTTGTTCAAAGTTTATATATTACTTTTGTGGATATAATTTTTCTTGCTGTTTGTAGTAGAGTCTAAAAATGCCAGCCTAGTTACTCCTTCTTGATTAGGTTACATGAAAGATGCCTTTTAATGATTTTAAGAAAGTAGCTGTATATCTATACTGATTAGAAACTAATCAGATTTAAGGTATAAAGAATCTCATTCACTTGGAGTCTATATCGATCTGGTACCCTCACAAGGCTTTAAAATCAGGGAGGGGACCCCCCTGGTGACTTATGCCTGTTTATCTGTAGTAGGTAGAGTGCCAAGCCTGGAATGAATGAGCCCAGTGGAAATCTCTGGCACTTTCTGCCATGTGTAGGCCTGACAGCAGACCACTGCCCAGGTGGTGTGACTTCACAGATCTTGGGAAGTCAGCTGCTGCCTTCACCAGACAGTGCCCACTTCTGCACATAGAAACCAGATTCCAATGTTAGAGCTTCCTTTTGGCCACAGGGCAACTTGACTGTAATATGTCATCACCCAGACTTCTGTTTAGCTAAAGGAAGGCCTGAACCCCCTTCCTCGTACTGTTCTAAGTCATTTTTTCTGAAGCTGCCTTCTCAGAGGATCGCAATATGAGAGTAGTCTGTACTTCTCCATACTGAGCGCAAGGCTGCAATCCTTGTCAAAATGCTTGCATACTTGGGGTGGGGGTGAGTATTACTATTAACTGCAAGTGACAGGCGGAACTTTCTGGAGAGCAGATTATAGGATGGAGGAGCAAGAGAGACAAAATAAAGGCCCTGTGGGGAAGATCAGAGACACTGAAGACAAATACAATGCATGCCACATTTCCCTGGAGAGCCCCAGAGGCTGTTTGGCCACATGTGCTGATGGGGGCAGGGCATAGAAACTTGTGAAGAACCCTCAGCACAGAATAGGAGCACATTCTTGCTTACAAGGACTTCTGACATCTGTCACCATGATATTCCCAGGTGTACCCACTTATAGTGATGTGTGAGGCCAAGTGGTAAAAAAGCAGTGTGTCCAGAGATGTGAATTGCTGAGAACCAGAGAGACTGAAAGAAAATAATTCAGAAATAGTCTTCCTCCAATTTTTCCCTGAAGGTCTTTTGGAGTGACAGGTCAGGCCCAAGAAAAACCTCTGGGTTCAATTTCTAGAAAGTCAAGAATACCCCAGGGTTCCAGCTGTAAGCCAGTGAGGGTCTGTGAAATTGCAGGAGGATCCAGCCTTCTTCTCCAGAGAGGAAATGCTTGGGAGAGGGGAAGATTATTAGGAACCCGAACAATATTTGAGCCCACTGTAGTTTTTATGCAATTGTTAATTAGGTTGTTCATTTGTTTTTTGCCAAAGAAATTGTTATTTAATAAGAAAATCATGTGAAGGTTCTTAAACATTTTTCTTGTTAACGTCACCCTTTTAAACAATGTCAGCTGTAGTTTGGAAACCACAGGTGATTTGAGTCTCAGCTATAGCGTGGGGGCCACATCCCGTTGAGTGGATGCAGCACAAAGAACACTTGGCCATATATGGGACAGAGCTGACATCTAGCGACTCTTGCCAGAAGGTGAACACTGCCTACTCTTGTTTATCTTGTCAGGACAAATGTCAGCGCTGGAAAGGAGGTCTTTTGGCAAGCTTGTGGTTTCCCGCCCCCCCTGCTTTTCTTCCCCAGCTTATCTCTGCAGGCCCAGGGCTTGTCCTGTTTACCAGGCGAGCTGTGTTCTGTTCTCATTTAAACAACTGAACTGTAAATTCTGCAAATGCACCAACTCACTTACAACCACAATGCAGGCCTCATTCACAGTCTTCTTAACATATTTCCTTTCGCCTAGGATTGCCAGATTAAATACAGGATTACTAGTTAATTGTGAATTTCAGATAAAGAATCTTAACTTCTGTGTATGAAACACTGCATGGGACATACTTATACTAACACATTACTTATTGTTTGTCTGAAATTTAAAAATAATTGAGTGTCCTATATTTTTATTTGCTAAATCTGATTACCTCACTTTAAAAAAAAAAGAAAGAGAGAAAGAAAGAAAGGTGCAGGCAGGAATGAAGGGGAGCAGAGATAGCAGGAAGAGAGAGGAGGAAAAAGCACTTTATTTTATTTAGTTGTTGATCTTGGTTGCTACCGCCCACCCAAGGTCTTAAACCTGAGTCTTTGGCATGGATGTGACTGCAACAGCAGCAGATGACTGACTAAACCGCTACTCCACTAGAGTGCGCCTACTTTCATTTTTTTTTTTCTTTCACCCTTGGTGGCCTTTGGGGACCCTTCAAGAATTTGGATGACTCAGGCTATGATTGCTATGGTACTAGATTTATTTTAGGTTGCTGTTTGCCACCTGTTATCCATGAGACCAGTGAGAGAAACAAACAATTTCTTAAATATTTGCTAAAATTCATGTGTTGTTTCCCCTGTATATTATAGTTGCTCCTTAATAATCTCTTTGTTTTGATTTTGTGACTAGTGCATCCATAGAGATGTGAAGCCAGAAAATATTCTCATCACGAAGCATTCAGTAATTAAACTTTGTGACTTTGGATTTGCTCGACTTCTGAGTGAGTATTGCTGTTTTCTTGGGTTAATGTTAAAAGATGGAAATACTCTTTATATGCTAAAGGATCTAATTGCTGTAGAAAGCTAGTTCTTGTATATTTAGGGCATAAAATTGCCATAAATTATAATTCCGTAAACTGAAAAAGTATAAGCACATACATTGGTTTAAAAATATATGCTATCTATAAATTACACCACAGTGAATTATTAAAACATGTGCTACTCTATTGCTTTATTCCATTTTTCTACCACTTGTCAGAAGTACTAGTTTCGAAGAGTGATTTTCAACTTTAGCTGCAGATTAGAATCATCTGGGAAACTACAAACAACTATAAAAATTCTACCAATAGCTCCAGGGCTTCTGGTTTAATTGAATGGATTGGGGCCCAAGCATCAGTAATTTAAAAAACACTAAATTCCAAATGGTTTGAATGTGCATCCAGTATTAAGAACCACTGATTTGGAAAAGCCCCACACTGGGACCCAGCCTTGACTTCTTAGGTCTTCCCCGTCACAGTTTGACTCCAGCCTTCCACTGATCTCTCTGTTTTGCATGCTGCATCTTGGGCCAGCTGGACCCAGTGACTACTACACAGATTATGTGGCTACTAGGTGGTACCGCTCCCCAGAGCTGTTGGTGGGAGACACACAGTATGGCCCCCCAGTAGACGTTTGGGCAATTGGCTGCGTTTTTGCTGAGCTGCTATCAGGGGTGCCTCTGTGGCCAGGAAAATCAGATGTGGATCAGCTCTATCTGATTAGGAAAACCTTGGGTAAGTGTTGCTTTTATCCTGACTTTGGAAATTGGATAGTTTTACCCACATCGGTGCTGAAAAATCAAGTTCCCTGTCTCATCTAATGCTCTGTACAGTTATCCGAGAGGGAAACTCAGAGCCTCACTTCAGTGACTCCATTAAAGGTGTTCACATTTGTTTTCTTCAAAAGAATCAACAGTTTTGAGTATGTACTAATTGTCCAAAAAGACATAAGATTCCTCTTCAGCATAGTTTGGATCAAGCTAAACTCTAAATAAATGATCATAGAAACAATAAAAACTTACATTTTATAAGAGCTTAGAGTTTTACAGAATGCTGTGATGCTTTATTTCATTTATTATCATGTGATAATTCATTTGTTGGATGGTCTCACGCCATCTGCCAGGCTAATTGGGATTATTGAAGCGCTAGCAAACACTTGCTCTCTGAAAGTAGAGCAGTCCCATTTGGTATGATTTGGTAAGTTATTTGGGGGGGGGATCTAGAAAAAGCAAAAAAAATTCTGTGTGAATTAGTGATAATTGCATCCCCAGCCCCCGCCCCACCCAGAATAACCCAACAAATCATGAATTTGTTCTAACAAATAGGAATGTTCGATTTCTGGGTAGAGGAAGAATCTCAGCTTTCTAAGTGTCAGGAAAGGCTAGTTATTCCAGTGTTACCTTTGTCTTGCTTTCCCACCCAATCCCCCTTTCTTTCTTTCTTTCTTTCTTTCTTTCTTTCTTTCTTTCTTTCTTTCTTTCTTTCTTTCTTTCTTTCTTTCTTTCTTTCTTTCTTTCTTTCTTTCTTTCTTTCTTTCTTTCTTTCTTTCTTTCTTTCTTTCTTTCTTTCTAGTCTTGGGAGAAGGCAGGGAGGGAAGGAACAGATGAAAAGATCTATATGAAGGCCTTCTTCAAAAGTCGGGGAGTTTAGCGCCCACGGAGTATCCCAATCTAAGGGAACTTTTCCTCCTCTATAAACCCTGGTAGCACCAGGGTGCTACCTGTAGGCTCCTGAGGGTGAGATCATGTCTTTTTTTACTATTTACCCTCCACCATTTGCTTGGGTTAGGCAATAAATACTTGCTGAAGGCTTTTGATGAGTGACACATCAGGCACCTTGAAGCCCCTTGAGGCCACTCCGCCTTCTTCTGCTGTTTCCCCTGGTGATTTTAAGGCACCGTCTCTGCGTCCTCCATTCCAGCTCTCTGATGGAAGAAAGTTATTCAAGAACAGACAATGTGCACATGGCGAAGTTCACTAAGATCTGGGGCTAGGAATTAGAGAATGGATTTTGGCTGCCTGTCCAAAATAGGGTTGGACAGTAGCTTTTGGATTTGAGTGAGAGGTAAGGTTCCAAAACAAATCAGTAAAATTAGACAGCTTGATACCCTAGGGCAGGAACTCCAGTCCAATTCCGAGGCAGCATTTTCGAGGCCCTGGTTGGGAATTTTTGTTTTTCATTTTTCTCTAGGAAGTGGGCCTGGATGTACCCTTCTGAATATTTCCTTAGATTCTCTGAACAAAGTTCCTCTTCAAGTGTAATTTCCCTAGGAATTTCTGAGGGTGATTTTAGTTTATTTAACTGAAATGTAGGCAGGATAAACTTCACATAATCCCCAGGAATATAGAAATGCTCCTTTTGTTTCATTGCTTCACATTGTAAATACTTTTAAACACAAGGTGAATGGGGTTTCCAAGTGATTACTATTTGGTGAAATAAGAAAAATTCCAATTTGGAAACATATTCCTTCTAACTAGAAGAGCATCCGTGATTCCTTCCTTCCTTCTTCGTTTCTCCCTCCTTCCTTCCTTCCTCCTTCCTCAAATAGTAATTGAGTGCTTGCTAGTGTCAGGCACGGTTCTGAGTACTAAGTCAATTCACTTTCACTTTAACCCTTAGATCTAACTGCAGCCTTTAGTTTCTGTGCTTAACACAGTGCTTTGTCCACTTTAGGTCTCAGTACAGGTTATTAATGATTACCTGAATGACTGTCCCTCTGGAAGAGAAAATTGCAGTCTTCTCCAACAGACAGTGTCAATGAAGAGAAACCATATATCAATGCTTGATAACCAATCTCATTTTATTGCCCTTTCTTCTTGCCCAAAGGCGATCTCATTCCAAGGCACCAGCAAGTGTTTAGCACAAACCAGTACTTCAGTGGGGTGACAATTCCAGACCCTGAGGATATGGTGAGTGATGCGTTTTGGAAAGCGCTCTGTATGTAAGGGCTCGGTTTGCCAGCGCATTGAGTGGTGATCCTTCAGTTCACACGGGGAGTTGCAGGCTAACTAGATTTTGGTAGTTACTCGTCTGCGCGAGCTCTATGGACTAGCCTGCACTAGAAGATCAAACTGTGAAAAAGAAAATTGGAGCAAATTGGCTATCAAGACCTTTATCTTCAGGGCTAATGTAGAGGCTGCTGGTAGCAGAGGTTAGCCAGCATGTTGGAGAGGAATGCAGCGCTGCCTGTCCTAACCTCACAAGCCCTTCATCACTTTTAGCAGTTGAAGCTAGGTAACCAGTCGACTCTTAGATAATGACTCATCCAGGAATATCCAGCATTGTCCAAATCCCTATTCTATTTTCTTCTCACTCCTCAGATTATGCAGACAGTGATAATGAACTTGCTTGCCCAGCCTCACTCTGGTTCCTGTCTTTTGTGGCCAATGTGGGAAAAACATTCATTCTAAAAAAAAAAAAAATCTAAAAATTAAAAATATAAATCCTTAACCCACTTTCAAGAATTTTTTCCCAGTGAAACCATTAGACAAGGATAAAATGACATGACATTCTTTAATAGAAGACATTCCCTTTAGTGTTCTCTCAGCAGAGAATTAATTAAATAAGTTATGGTATATCCTTATCATAGAAATACTATATAGTCAGTAAAATAATTAGATTTATATGTATTCATCTGAAAAATGTTTATAAAAGAGTATGCATAATTGATAGATTTTAAAATGTTACTACACGTATTTACATATACAAATACAGAATAATATGATAACCTCTAGAAAATCATGCAAAGCTTTTTACATTTGTGAAATAAATAGCTGTAAGGATTTATACCAAATTAACAGTGGATCTCTTTGTGGCAGGGTTATTCTTTATTCTTATTTTTTTTAAATATGTTTGAATGTTCTAGTGAACCTATGCGCAGTCAAAAATATTTCAGAGTTTGTGACATTAAGTGTATGAAATCCTGAGTTTCTGCCCTCCAAGAAAGTGACTTTTAAATTGAAAATAATCTTCCAGTTGTTCAGTGTCCAGATGGAAGTTCAGTCAAGTTCCGCCAGTGCTGTCTGTCGCCTCAACCTTTTGGCTTGTCCCCAGTGAAGGCTCACAGCTCCACTTCCCCACTGCCCGCCTCCTGCAGCACTAGCAATAGGAAAAGTGGGTCATGCTAGGAGCATGCTGGGACACAGGCAGAAATGACACCTGGCATATGGGAGGTGACCCAGCAGCCTCCCTCGTGACCCGGACATTCCCAGTTCCACACTAAATATCCCTTAGTGATTTCCTGTTCACTCATCCACCAGTGAAAGCTCAGAAATAACCCAGGTTTCATAAATGTAAAAAGCTTCCCATGCTTTTGCAGAGGTTGTCCTAAGGGGATTTCCTGTTGACAGAAACACAGGAAGAAGCAGTATCGGGGCTGCACTGGTGACCATCCCTCTGCTTGTCTGCAGCCCTCTGGAGGGAGGCCTGCTTGCTTCTGGGGCTGGGAAACCGGCTAAACAAGCAGGATGGGCCTGTCACATCACAGCCAACCACGCAGCCTCATCCCAGGCATTGTTGCTGAGACAGCAGAGCTCACAGTCAGCAGTGCCATGTCAATGCCCAGTGGCGTTCAGAAATAAGCAAGAGGACAGCTAAGCAGGTGGGCTGGTGGGGAGGCAGGGGAGGTTGTTTTCCCAGGCTAATACAAGTCAGCTTTAGGATTTGTTTCTCCTGTGATTAGTGAGCATACATTGGGGGATTGACTGTTGGGGGCCAATTCCCTGTTCAGAATAACACAATGCTCTTCACCTTGACCACAGCACCTGGGATTGTGTTTCATTAGATGAGTCTGGCCAGTCACGCTAGCCACCAACCAGCTCACACACTGCCATCTTCATCCACACCTTGTGGCCAGGCATTTATTTCACTCAGTAGGCTGGCTTTTCCTTTCTTAGCTTCCTCCTGAATCAGCCTCTGTATCTGTGGGTCTGTCTGTCTCTTTAACTGGCCTGTCTGCCAAACATTCAACACCCCTCCTGCTTTATAGCTTTGTTATTATTCCTGCTGGCCTCCTACATGTGACTGGAGCAAAATAGCCTTATATGGCCAAAGGCCAAAGATTGATGGCTGTTCTGGAGACAGTGTGATGATCAGGGAAATCTCAGGCTCTTGCAGGAGACAGTGGTGTTTATTATTAAAGCTAAGAAGCCTCATTTATCCGAGTTGGGGGGAATAATCTCCTTTTATGTAAATGTCAATAAATTAGGAACTCTTGTATATACATGCCAATATAAATACCATGCATTCTTCAGAGAAAAGGCAAATTATATAAATCGAGGCTGACAAAAAAGGAAAAAATATGTAGTGAATGTCCCCCACCCCCTTCATAAGAGTTCACTAATAATTTGTTACATGCATCACTTCTTCAGAAAGTAAAGGAAGTGGTTAAGAGAAAATATGGAAAAGCTGTATGGAGGTGGGGAGAGGTGTTCATGAAATAGGGGTGGGGAGATTGTTTCAGATGGGAAGTGGGATGGGCAGTTGGAGGAAGCAAGAAAGATGCCAGAAAAATGCAGCTCTCCACTCAAAAGAAATTCAATCTGAGGTAACCTTATATTTGAATGTGCTGTGAGCCCCTCTGCCCCACCCCCCCAACCATTTTTTTTTTTTCTTTTCTTAAACAGGAACCACTTGAATTAAAATTTCCAAACATCTCTTATCCTGCCCTGGGGCTCTTAAAGGTAAAATCATGCTTCCAACCGACCAGGAAGCACACTGTAGCTATTATCATTGAATGTTTTATGTCAATCCATGCAATGTAAAGTGTTCCTTTTAGTATTCTTCTCCTTTGAAAAGTATACATATTTTCAATTTTTTAAATGGATCACATTCTATTACAGTGAAAACATCTGTTTCTCACTTTAAGTAAACATATTGTATTTGAAATCTAAATTTACACAAGGCATTAAAAAACATTTAAAAAATGTTTAGCCATATGATCCTTTTAAATAGCCAACTCCCTAGAATATTTGAAACAGGTTTTGATTTATACACATTTTTAGAAACATGTAGGTCTTATGTTAAATGAGGTTCCAATTAAAATATTTGGAAGTTCCAGTCAATAGACCACTAAATTCACATTTTAAAATGTATGTAATACATTTGCTGATGCGTAATAAAATAAAAAATATAGAGACAGCTCCTTGTATGTATTTGTATGATTTAATCTAGTCAAGCATAAGCCCTATAGTCTACTTAATGACAAAGCAAATAACTAAGAATGATGTAATATAAAGGCATGAGTATTACACCTCTCCTTCCATGCATATATGGTTTCTGGAAGAATTAAAAAGAAACAGAGTAACTGACCCTAAAAGGGGGAATGGAAGAAATAGAGACTTTGCTATATCTTATATGAATTTTATTTCCTTCATGTGTATATATTCTTTATAAAAATTTAAATATGTTTTTACAAAATACGTGCCAGGAACCAAACCGGTTAAGTGGATGATTCCAGTTGGATACTAAGGTGAACTCAAAAATTGTATCTTTACTCCCTCAGGACAGAGGACCAACTGTCTCAGGAACAGAAAAAGGTGGAGAAGCAATTTTTGTTACTATAGCTAAAAAACTATTTATTATGTGGTTACCCGTTTAGGAACAATCGGGAGAAACTAAAAGCATTGGTTTTTCCTACCCAGCCCTGCCACCTTGTTTAATCTTTCAAGAAGAAAAATAATGATGCTAATAAGTTAATACAATTCTAAAACAGTAAAAAGAGGACTTTTCTGTTCTTGTAGGGCTGTCTTCACATGAATCCTGCTGAGAGACTGACGTGTGAACAGCTCTTGCAACAACCATATTTTGACAGCATCAGAGAAATAGGCAGTTGGACAAAAGAGCATGACAAACCAATAAGGAAGACCCTAAGACCCAGCCGAAAGCACCTGCCTGGGGTAAAAATGGGGGGACCGCTTTACTGAAGCATCCAAAGTTGCAGTTTCAAATGATCTCACACCTGCCACTTGGTAGAGAATCTGAATCTCTGTCTGAGGCAGCAATTGTGACTTGCAGCTCCAGTATTCTCATTCCAGGATGAGGAGACAGGCTGCACAGTCTACCAACGGGGGCCCTAGAGATGTCAGCTAACTGAGATCCCCTTTCCCTGAACCCTAAAGGTGCCCTTGCCCTGCAGTTCTTGCTGCCACACAGGGGCCAGAGTTTTTGGTACGCCTGAGCAGAGGCTCAGCCTGTACACAGCGTGAGTAAAGCTGAGCATGCGGCTTGTGCTTTGAAAAATGACATCAGATTTATCCCAAGTAGACCTCTGTCAGCATGTTTATCTTCAGTATTGATTGACATTCCATGTTTATCTGAAAAAGAAATCAGAGTTATCTGGGTTAAAATACAGGGCTGGATAGTGATTGCAGCAGAACAGCTTAACTACTGGGAGCCCCTGAAAAATACGATTGGTGTAAAGTGGCAAAATGGCTTTACATCAAGTGTCTTCTCATAAGCCAAGGCTGTAAATATTTAGAATGGACTCTAGTTGGAATCACAACGATGAGCTGGCTGCTCCTGCATTACTTCTGAGCCTGTCTGGGGAACCCTTATGCTCTAGTCTCCTCTTAGGCTTTTCTTTGCAACCTTCCCTGCCCAGCTTGCTGAATGGCATCTGGGTGGTGTGCGTAGAGTTTGGAGGAAAAAAGAGGGTGAACAGTCCATTAGGAACATCCACAGCATGACCTCCAGGGCCCTAAGACTAGAGAGATAAAATTTAAGAGTGCTTTTATTTTATTCTCAGTCATTTATGACCCAAGTAGCAAAACAGACCAGAAGCATCTTGCCCCACTGTTACCCCTTAGCCTGCTGTTACTCTAAGTAAAGGGTCTTGTTGGAAATATTTCTACTTGAAAGAATAAGAAACCCATAAATTGTTGTATTGCTTATATATCCTGAAGGATTCAATGGTGTGATTTAAAAGTACTAAAACATACCTGGCTTTTCAGATACTAAGGCCATATGATACGGTACCACAAAAAAAAAAAAAAAAAAAAAAAGTGTGTTCTTTTTACTTTTGACACTGACAATAAATTAAAATATTTCCAGCAGTGTGGAAGGAGCAGTTTTGCTTTTTTAACTTAGGAGTAAGTGGGAAAATCGCCTAAGTGATCCTGACATTACTTTTCTTTGCTATGTCATCAGCTTGAGTGATCCCTAAGGTCCCAGCAAGCTCTTAACTCGTGTGAATCAATGCCGTTTTTTTCAATACTGTTAACAGCTAAATTTTTTTTCACATTCTTTGAATTTTCTTTAATGGGCATGCTTTGCTTTTCAGTATAAACCTTTAAAAGGAAAAACACACCTAATGAGAACATTTTGTCCTCTCTCAAGTCCTGTGTTCTGTGAAAAGTATTTGTGCCAAAAAAGTCACTTATTTTGTCCTGTATTATCTTTTATGATGGAGTCAGTACTGAAAAAAATACATGCAATGAACATATTTCTGTATTTCGTGTTTTGCAGTTGCAGTACCTACCTCAGCTGGCTGGCAGCAGCGTCCTTCCAGCTTTGGATAATAAGAAGTATTACTGTAACACCAAGAAGCTTAGTTACCGTTTTCCAAACATTTAAGGAACTTGGAGAATGGTGATAAAAAAAAAAGGAATTAACCTATAATTCGAAGAAAATAAAACTTACACACCTGGTTGAAAACAGTCACAAAGCTGAAAAAAAAAACATCAGGAGAAACTAAATAACTGGGGAGACCATCTGGCAACATAAGAAGGGCAGTTTCAGATGTAATTTTCTATGCAGGATGGTAGTGTCCAGAACAGAAAGTTTGAATTTTCACTTTTGTTTTATCTAAGTACCTGAGCTTATGGACAGAATAGAAAATGTATCTGCTGCCCATGCTGCTGGCAAAATTAGAGAGGTGAAAAAAGATTTATACTTCAATTGTACCATATACAATAAGTGAAAAAATGGATTACAAAATGCTCATGTGTATTTCCCTGGCTCTCTGTTGCCTCGAGTCCTAACTCTTGCTTTTCCCATATTGTCTTAACATTATATTTAAGGAGAGTTTTAATGCTTGAAATCAAAATGTTTAAAATTCCATTTCTTGCTTGTTCTCTCCTAGCTTTTATATTTTAGAAATTTTTTTTTTAAATATTTCAGAGTTCAAAATATTTAAAGTCATATGGGTGATCATAAAAGACTACATGCTTCTATATTTAATGAAATGTTTAGACATTTCTTACATGTATTTGTCTCCACCTTTAGTAAAGGGTGCATCTTACTCATTCTTGCAGGCAAGGCAGACTTACTATCATCTATCTATACTTGTCCATTCAGTTCCCTCTTGCAAAAATGGCATGAAGCCTGGCAGCTTGAACGAGGTGATCAAGGGGTGTAGAACAGATCTGTAGGTTTTACAGGAGCTAGCTGAGACTTTGTCTGAAAGAAAATAAATCTTCATTTCTTTAGCTCAACCTCAGACTTTCAGAAATAGTGATGTTTTAGAAGAAACTGCTTGTGAGCTTTTATTTGGTAATGAATGATATTAAGTTGTAAATGGGTGTTTTCCCTGAAATATCTTTGTACACTATCTATGTGTATGTGTGCATTTGTAGACACGCATATGTGTATATGTACTAATAAGAAAGTAGTCTGATTATTCAGGATTCCTGGCTTTGTATAGCTTTGTACAGATGCCTAAAATATATATATATATATATATATATATATATATATAATGAACTTCAATTGGCCTATTGTTCCTGTTCAAAAAAAGCCTATTCATCCTCGGCCCTTGGGCAAGGACAACACATAGTTCATATCTATTTCTTACAGCTAATCCCATTTTTGGTTAATATGCTGCTTTTTCCTAGCAGTACATAGCCATGGTTTTTAAGTTGTATTTCACTGTACCTTCAAAACATTTCTCCTGCACTTTCAGTTACTGCTATGCTAATTTTCTACATGGAAGCATTTGACCTCATTCACTTGCTAAATAATCTACCAAATTCTGTTATCTGTTCAATAATTTGGCTACTCAGCCAATTTAATGATATACTAAGGCTTCTTGCATAGGCTGATAATAGGTTAAATACCAATCTCAGTATTATTTAATTCTTGTTATGAAGTTGTAATTCAAATGACAAGGAAGGATATCCAACTTCTGTGAATAGTTTACTTTTTTCTCCCTTAACCTCAAACAAATGCACTTGACGGGGGCAGATGACTATAACTGTCTAATTAATCTAATTTATTTTACAGAAAATCATTCAGAATAGAAAAGTACTTCCAAACAATGTGGTGAATCAGGTGCCTCTTCACACAGTAATCAAACAAACCTGAGATAAGAAAGCTCATTTTTTTCCTAATGAGTTCTTAAATGTTATGTGCATGCTTAATTAAATCATATAGGAATCCCTTCTTCTGCATGGAATCATCACTGTTTCACATGAGACTGTTTGACATCCTTGTCTTTTTTCATTTACTCTTTTCTGATGTTTTAAAAACAGTGAAAATTATAGTAGTAAAGAGTATATCTTTTATGTCATGTGCTATTTACATAAGCTGGTTTCAAAATACAACTAAAATTCATTTTTCTACCTAAATGCTACATTAGAGAAACTGTTTATTTTAAAATTATTTCTAGTCAAGGTTAGAGTCAACAGCTTACTGTCAGATAAAACATACAGAGATCCACATATGATGTATTACTAACAATAACAGAATCAGGGCTCTCTCATACAGGGAAAAATAATGATGTTTTATCTATGATATTCTTTATCATTGCTTTCTAGATACAAATTGAATGCTGTACATGTACTTCTTTTTGACGTCCCTTGAGTTCATAGGAAGTAGTATCCAAGACAAGGGATTAAGAATGTTTTCTAATTGACATATGAAATTTTTGAAGAAATTTTTTAATTTAAACAGAACAGCAAACTAGCTGTGCTGGTCTTTATGATTGTTCTACTACAAACAGCAAAATTATTTAAATTCAGACAAGCATTTAGTTTTAATAAAGCACCAGAGTTTGCTTAGGCATAAGCTATTCATTATGAAAAAGGGCATATGTTATAAAGAACACAGGACTATAGGATCATGAGAAATACATGCAAATCTTTGGAAGCAACAGGAATTCCTCAACAAGCACTGACTACATAACTTACTCCATCAATGAATTTGAAATTTGACTTTCAATTTTTTTCATAATTGTGTTTTTATAGGAACACACTTCAATAACATTACAGTAAAATAAAATATAAATTAGTTAAAATACAAAATATCTATGTTGTATATTTAAATCATTTTAAAGAAATTTATGTCATTATCAACAGAAAATAAAGAATACATTAAAATTAAAATGCTACCTGGTTTGTATTTCTCTTAAAAAAGATTTAATGCACATAAATTCTCACTTCCAACTTAGTAATTTTAGTGAGTCATATCTGAATAATTGTTTTCTACAAATGATGGACTCTGCTTCTAAAATGTCATAACATCCTTTTTCTACTCATGATTATATATTTGATACTATTTAGGCATTTCAAATGATATTTTATATTGAAATAAGATTCTTCTTCTTCTTCTTACTATTATTTTATTTCAAGTCTAATTTTAATTCCAGAGAAGGCAATGCTGTCTTAAAGGCTCGGACAAGGTTTTCTTTTTCTCTTATTCCAGGAAGATCACTTAAGAACAAATACCTGAGGTTTCTACAAAAAGAGAGAGAAAAAAGTTACTTTAATTTGGTCTTTTACAGCATTAAAAGTAAACTTGATTTACTGACTTGGAGAAAAAATTACATGCAGACCATGTTTACATTCCCCCATTCTAAAGTAACTTTTAGAATACAGTCTGAGTGTACTATTTTAAAAGAAATTTACACTGGGGATGAAGCCAGATTTTGGGAAGTTTAGTGGTTCTGAATGACATCAATAATTCTACCTGTAAATACCCAAATCATACATACGTACATATTTGTACATGTATATCTTTTGTATGTGAAATATGAATTAAAATCCAGAAAGGGGAAAATTGGTAAAGTTCTGAAAGAACTAAAATTTCTGTTAATAAAGATAAAACCTCAAAGTCTTAATGAATATAAGAGACAATCTAATAATGCTTTTGGTCCTAATATTTAAAATTTCTTTTATTTCCTGTGATACTGAAGTTATTGGCAGAACATGGGGAAAATTACTTTAAAAGATGGACAAGCATAACTGCTAATACTTATTGACAGCTTACTTATAAGCACTGTTCTAGGTGCTCTATGTAGATTTATTAAAAAGATGTCCCCTAATAGATGCAACCTTAATATATTGTTGTACAGTATTAAAGGTGAAAGTTAAATCACTGCATTTTCCAGAACTAAAAAATGACATCATCTCTCAAATGTTTGAAATTCTGATTATTCCCCTTCATTTCATTATTACATTTCTACTTTGGCATAATCACTTACCTTAAATGATACAAAGCGATGATACCTTTGTCTGTGATATTTCCACATGAAATTATTTCCATTTCCAACATACTTCTTTGTAAATTTTCAAACTGACTAAGTTTCTGTAAACAGCCATCCTCAATATAATGACACTTGCATAGTCTTATTTTTTCAACATACTTTAGGCCCTCTGGTGTACAAGGGGGGAAAAAAGGGCAATTAAAAATCTGCTTTATGATTAAGACAACCAAGTCTCCAAGTTTGGTTGGGACAGTTCTGGAAAATCTCTCTGTCCGTGGACACAGGAAAACAGGAACTGCTTGTCACACTGTTAACCACACAAGCTGCTCGCAGTGCAGGCTGTGTTGCCAGACAGGGTCACTCTGCAGTCAGAGGCCCATGCAGGTGGAGAAGAGAGATGCCCACACACCAGCAGTGTGAATATCATTATTCCTACACTGTCGAAGGTTTCTCAGTGACAGAAGTTTGACAAAGGTAGTTTGACAACAAGACCTTGAATTTTCAGTCAGTAAACCACAAAGTAAAGGTACGTAGAGACAAGCTTAGTGAGGTGTGAAAGGGGAAGAAGGTATTTGTAACCTGCTTAATTTTAAAATAAATATTATATACTGGAAGAAACAAACTGGATTGTACTGAAAAGGGCAAAAAGGACATATGCAGAAGGGCTAGTCAACTGCAACAAAATGTCACTAAAAATCACCTGCTTTTCCCCTAAGGAAATGATAATTACCCATGTGATCAAATCCAATGTGCATGATACAAGAGTTGGTGGCATCGATAGCCTGAATCTTGTATTTGTCTAGAGGGCCCGTGGGGAGGTTGTTATAGTCCTTCTGCCACCTCTCCTGGTTGTGGTAGCGCACCATGGCTCCACAGCGCAGCAGCCACTCGGAGGCCGCTCTGTCAGGGCCCACGTCCCTGATGCGTTCATAATCCACTCTGGTGGCAAGAGAACAAGAGCCGTTAGCTGTTACTATAACCGCTAGCTTCTTACCTGTTCTCAGCATCATACAGAATATCAACCACTTGAACATTTCAAATGACTAAGTAAGGAGATACGTATATTATTGCGATCCATATTAAAAAAACATACAAGGGCTCTACCTGCTACCTTTTTGGTGTTTGTTTCCAAGTGAACTCTGTCAACATACATCATTGTCATATGCGCTTTCACGCAGACATGAGTCTTTATGGATTTGTATGTAGCACAGGGGGCGATACCAGGAGGTACTCGGTCATGACTGAATGAATGGACTATATTTGGTTATTTTAAAAAAGAGTCTATATAGTGTATAAAAGATGGAAAAGGAAAAAATTTGAACCTATGCTCAATTCATCTCAATTGATATTTATTAATGATATTTATTTTACTTATGCATTTTTCACTAGTTAATGGTGTTTATGCTATATAAACAATGAAGTCAGTTCCATCAGTTTTAATGATATTGCTAAGCATGGCACTAAGTTTTTAAAAGCATGAGTTCCTGGATTATATTCAAAAGGCTAATTACATTCCTTAAGAAACTATAAAATAAAATATTCTAAAATTATATTTACTGAACTTTTCTTATTATAAGGTAAGAAATGCTCATTTTAGAAAACTTGAAAGACATCAGTCAAAAGGACAAATAAGGAAATCCACTGTAATTCTGCAACCCTGATAGTCACAATATTTTGTAATCTATTTTTCTGCTCTTTATTCAATGCCTGTGCATAAGTTTTTAAACAAAATTAGGATCATATTGCACATATGGTGTCAAAAACCTTTGAAATACAATAACCAAATATGAACTCATCTAACTATAACAATCCCCATTTCTTCACTTCAGTTAGAATAACTTACTTATTAAACACTGTATTCAACCAGCCCCAGAAGTATCTGGAGTCACGTGTCCATGGGAGTTTCTTTAAGCCACACAACTGCCGGGAAATTTTTCCAAATAGCATCATTTAATCTAGACACACAAAAGATTATTCATATTAGATCATTAACTAGCAACCAGAGTCCCATACATACAGCAACTTCACAACTTCAAAGTCAACGCTCTTGTGCTGATAAAGATGACTCATTTGCCACTCAACAATTACTGAGCAAGTCATTCCTGTCTCTGGCTCTCCGGTTTTTTTGATGCAAAAACAAGAGGCTGGATTGGACTGTCTCTAAGGTTCCTTCCTGCCATGATACTGAATTCCATTGTTCAATCCTCAATTGAAATCTGCCTGCAGCGTTGCCACCTAGTGTCCACTCCAGCAGTGCACCTATAAATTTGCTGAAAGCGGCTCTTCTCCCAATCAACGTGCCCAGTATCAAAATGACAAATTCAAATCACCTAGGGAACAACGTGTGGCAGTTAAGATAGCTTGTCTGGGAAAGGAAACACGAAAGCAGGTCTTCCTGTGACAAGGCTGTAAGGAGTGTCGCTTCAACAGTGAAAACAAAGGACTATGCAAGGGCATCCGAGGACTGTCAATTCACATCTCTGAATCTGCATTTTCTCACTTATGAGATGACATACTCAGATGGTGGCCAGCAATAAGAATCCATAGTCATGAGTTGAGAAAGTATGGCTCTCCATCTAATTTATCGCAAGTTCCTGTAGCAGCATGCAACAGTGTGGGGGAAACAAAGATAAATGAAACATGGGCTCTGCTTTGACACTTACTGCAGGGTGGAGTGAGGTTAAAACAAGTTACCAAGTCGTCATAATAAATTACTGAACCTGAAAAATATCTCAAAGAATATCCCATCAATGTAAATCTTACCCGATCCTAGAATTTCAACAAAGATGCCAGGAAAAGTTTTGTCAAGTGATTAGCTGAAGCAGAAAAGTTTAAGGTGAGCTGTAATTCAGTTTGGCTAGCCCATGGGGGTCATGAGAAAAGTAGGCAGACAATTGACACAGTCACATCAGAAGGGTCGGACATGGATTTTGACCTGTCTTCTGTGGTTGGCTGGCAGTCATTGAGGCTTTAGCACAGAACATCTGTATTGTTAGAGCTATGCTTCAGGAGAACTACTCAGATAGCAGGATCAAAGTTAAGGGTCAATAGAAAGGGACAGAGACAGCCGACAAGAGCTTCAACTTCAAGTGTCCATAGGAAAGGGTCAGGGGGAGAAAGAATGGGAATGATATTACAGAGTGGATTCCACGGGATTCAGTGAGAAGCCCAGGCAAGAAAAGAGGGATTGGATATGACATTAAGTTTTGGTCCTAGGTCACTGATAGGATGGTGATGCCATTAACAGAAATCAATGCAGGAGGCCAGAGCTGTGGTTCAGTTCCCCTCCCCCACCCATTTTCCACATTCTTAATATGAAGTGTTGGCAGAACTCTTATTAGTGATGACCAACTAATCAATAGAATCAAGAGTCACAAATGTTGGAACTGGGAGAAACACAGACCACCTAGACCAAACCTCTCATTTAGAGATGAGGAAACTGAAGCCCTGATATTAAGTAACTTGCTGACACCCTAAATCCTTTCTGGAACAAGGTGGGGTATAAATAAATGCATGTGTTTAAAAGGACTTGCTCAATGTTTCATGGCTAATTGGCAGCAGTGCTGAAACTTGAACTTAGAGCTCTCTCTTACCACTCCGGGGCTTTTGACTCAATCATTGGATGGTTCTAGAACTTAGGAAAAAGCAAAAGCGTAGGAAAAGGATTGAGTGGGAACCACCTTAAAGCTGGGGAAGTGACTGAAGATGAAGTTGTGTAAACATGAGAGATGATGACTGAGTACAGAATCTGGCATTACTCTTCATCCCTTTCTCACTACTATTTTGCCTTCATTACTGAAAAGCCATCCCTCTACTATCTCCTGTCATGTTCCAACCCCTTCCAGACTTTTGTAAAAGTTCTTGCCACTTGTGCTGCCTTGAATACTTCCATCGGCTGCTAACCTCCTTCACAAATCTGGGTTTTTCCCATTTAAACTCAGGTTATTCTCTTTATTTGTGATTCCCCCATCCCCACCCTATCTGTGAAAATCTTATTTAACCCCTAGACCTTACTCAGAACTCATCTCTATTCACCCATTCACTCAATAAATATTTATTGAATGTCCTGCTATGCTTAGTGGAAGAGACACCATTAGGTTTAAAAGAAAAACAACAGGGACAGAAAGTCATGGTTCTTGTACTCATAAAACATAGTCTAATGAAGAACACAAAAGACACATAAACAAATCAATAAAAGCAATGTGGTATCTTAAGTTCTGTGAGAGCCTAGAGCCTTAAAGGAGTTAGGGGAAGGCTTGACACTAGAGGTTTCTTTTGAGATGGGTCTTAAGGATGATTAAGCTTCCAGTTAGGCAGGAAAAAAAAGGTATATCGAGTAAAACTGAGAACAAAGATCACGTCTTATTTATTTCCATTTTTCTTAACACCTAAACACAGTAGCATCCCACTAATGCAAGAGTTTAATAAATATTTGCCAATTAATAGTCTTCAATGGTTGATACATTTCCAGGGAAAAGGTAAAATCAAATAAATTATTAAGCAGGCAAATTAGTCTGTGAAAACTGAAGTACATTTTACTTGATTCATTTTGGCCCACTTTACAATTCAGCTTAAGGGAAAGGTCAAGTTTACTTCTGCTACGATCTCTAAAATTATTAGATACTATATTTAAAATAATTTGAACAAAAAATCAAATTTTATTTGGCAATAAAGTTAAAAATAAATTGGTGGATTTTTACATTCTTAACTTGGACTTTGCTAACTGATTTTAGGAATTTCAGATAATTCAAGCAGTTACTCTGGGCACGATTTCTATAGGGAAAGAGGAGACCTCTAGTGGTGATTTAGTGAATTTAGTTCTTATGAATAAAAAGAAACCAGTTAGAAGTTAAAAAATAATGAAATTACTACTGTGATACATAATTCAGGAATTCAAATTAATAATAACAATAAAAAATGTTTCTTTTTACTATCAGAACAGAGGTCAGAGGCAAAAATTTGTAACAGATGTTTCTAAAAGTTGAAATCATGTTTCTAACTTAGAGAACACCAGACTTCCCCAATGTGATTCAGAATAGGATATATACCAAGTATTTCTAAGTAGGTTTGATTGAGAGTTTGCATAAAAACAAGTTTTTTAAGTAGTAGTTCTGTTTCTATATATTAAATACAATATCTTAGGTAGGCTATTCAAAGTGTTGGCTAACTCAGCAGACAAACAAATCAAACAAGTGAACTAGTTCTTGAAGGTGAAGAAACTGTAGAGAGAAGAATAGGGTCGTAACAGATTGGAGAGATTTTTTTCCCCAAAATTGCAATACCACTTTCCTGAAAGTCACCCATTATTGATGCCAATTCTTATTCCTAAGGCATGTGAAGCCCAGTGAAACAACAGAGCAATTTATCGGGAATTGGGAGCCAAAGTTCCAAATGTCATTCCTAGACTAACATCACAGAGAACTCACTGAACTAACTTCTTATAGGTTCTCACCTAGATGGAAGGTAAACAGGAATTCTCAGTTGAGGAGGATGATGTCAAGAATACAAAAGTTTACAGCCAAAGACATTTAGGGTTTGTGTGTAAAGCAAATTCTGGTTTTCAAATTACTTAATTGAAACAAATGAATGTATAATCTAACTAAGGGGAGAGAGTAAGAGGAGGACTTTTTATTAACATAGCATATGTACTGAGTTCTTTTACTTTGCTAAACTAAGAAGCACGTGCTCAAATTCATGCAGAAAAAGTCACTAATATAAGCCCAGTTGGTCCCCACATGGACCCTAAATGTATAATTCTATATTCAAGCTAGTGGCAAATCAGCTACATCTCTGCAAGCGAAAACATCTCCACTACAAACTTATCACAATGATCAAAATGAAAAACAGTGACAATGTCAAATGCTGGTGAGAAACTGGATCGCTCAACTCTATTGGTGGGAATGTGACATGATATGACCACTCTGGAAAAGTCTGGTAGTTTCTTTCAAAACCAAACAAGAGCTTATCACACAACCCAACAACTAGTCTCTTTAGCATTTATCCCAGAGAACAAAAACCGGTTCATACAAAAAGCTGTACACTGATGCGCAAACCAGTTTTATTCAAGACAGCTAAAAACTGGAAACAACTCCGATGCTGTTTAATGGGTGAATGGTTAGACAAAAAAATGGTGTACCCAAACCTGAAATACTACTCAGCAGTAAGAACTACTGATACATGGAACACTGTTGATGGCTCTTATGGATTATGCTGAGTGAAAAAAGCCAGTTCCAAAAAGGTACACACCTAAAATTCCATTTAAAGTTCTTGTAATGACAGTATTTTAGAAAGGGAGAACAAACTGGGGTAGGGAAACACAGTTATAGAACGACAAGTGAAATGATACTAGTTGTGATGGGATTTTGCTATAGCTTGACTGTGCTGGTGGATATAAGAATCTACACACGTGAAAAAAAAAAAGATACAGAATTAATCAAAAATAAACATACAACTGGAGAAATCCAAATAATATCAGTGGAGTGCATCAATGTCAATTTCCTGATTGTGACACTGCACTATAGTTTTGCAATATATTATTATTTAGAGAGACTGGGTAAAAGGTACTCAGGATCTCTACTGTCTTACAAAGGCATGGGAATCTACAACAATCTGAAACAAAAAAATGGAATTAAGGAAATAACCATCTCTAATTTCTTCATTTGTGATGGAATAAGCAGGCAGAATTCTACATATTTTTTCACAACTAAAACAAAACATGTACCACTATCCCAGTGGTAGAACAACTTAAACATAAAATTAAAAAAAACTACTATGAAGGACCACAGTTACAACTAGCTAAAAGAGGAGGGTGAAATGATTTCCCCAAACCACCTAATGATTGGAACCAAATTCAAACAGACAAGTGAAAACCCACTACCAATAAAGTTATATAACTGTATTATTTTCCAAGCCTACAAATTAAAAACTGCTGTCAAGCACAGAGAATGTACGTCAGTTAAACTGGTATGGTGACACAGAATAACAAAATTCTACAAAGTTAGTTTTGCTAGAGATCACACAGCCTATTTTCCCTCATTTTACAAAACACGTAAGAAGGGTGAACCAACATGCACAGGTGAGTCACTGTTCCAAATACAGCAAAGCAGATTTAAAACTGTATCAGACCAGAATTTTTAAAAGCAGATTAACACCATACACAAAAAATAATTCAAAATGGATTAGAAATCTGGATGTAAGAACAGAAAGCATACAATACACAGAAAAAAAGAGAGGTAATAAATTCCATGAGCTCAGTCTCAGAGACGTACTTGGGGATGTGATTCCAGAGGCAAGGGAAACAAAACTAAATAAAAAGCTTCTGCACAGCAAAAGAACTATTATCAGAATGAAAAAACAGACAACCGAATGGGAGAAGGTATCTGTACATCATACATCTGACAAACATTAATACAAAGAATTCATACAAAAACAAAACAAAAAAATGGGCAGAAGATCTGAATAGACATTTCTCAAGAGAAGACAAATAAATGGCTAACAGGAGCAAGAAAAAACTGCTCTTCATCAATTATTAGGGAAATGCAAATCAGAATCCCCATGAACCATGCCCTGGAGGCCTAGAGGAAAAGACCATTGAATGTTGTCCACATACATCACAAGTGACCAGGTTTAAGATCCAGGGCTGGGGGATCAACTAAAATGAACAACTAAATAAATATTTCTTCCTCCTCTGTTTTCCTACCCACCTATCTACTCCCCTTCATTCCTGCCTGCACCTTTCATAGAAAAACAAAGCAAAAAACCCAATGAGATACCACCTTACACATATCAAAAAGAATAGAAACAAACGTTGCTAAGGATGTGGAGAAAAGGAAGCACTTCTACACTGTTAGTAAGAATGTAAATGGTGCACTTTGGAAAACTTTTGTAGGTTCCTCAAAATGTTAAAAAATAGAACTATCATTAGACCCAGCAATTCCAGTTCTAGGTTTCTATGAAAACTATGAAAACATTAACTTGAAAAGATATATGCACCCCTATGTTCACTGCAGCATTTATACATCATCCAAGAAATGAAAACTACTTGAGACAATGAACAGAGATGATTGAATAAAGATGTGGAATACATACAAAACAGAACACTATTCAGTTATTTAAAAAAAAAAAATGAAATTCTGACATTTGTGCAAACATGGATGAAACTATAGGGGATTATGCTTAGCAAAATAAGTCAAAAGAAAGAAAAATATTGGAAAATTCACTTACATGTGGGATATTTAAAAACAAAGCTTATGAACAGACAAAAAGCAAAAACAATCCTTGTACTTTGAGAACAGAACTGAGGTTACCACCAGAAGGGAAGATGGGGGGAGGAGGGAGGAAGGGGGAGTAAAGAGTATCCAGGGCCCAATGGACAGTGTTGGAGGATTAGTATTAATTTGGTAGTGGGTGGATTGGGATATATATTTGAAGAAGAGTGAAACTACACACTTAAATCTTATATAGTGATATAAAACAATGTTACCTCAATTAAAATGCATTAAAATTAATTTTTAAAAAGGGAACAGACTGCTAAGTGATGGCACAGGCTGTCCTGTTCATGTAGGCGCCAGATGACTGAATAAATGACTCTGCAAGGCGCCCCATAAAATGGAATACAGGCTACCAAGCACTGCTGTGACAGAGCCTCCGTCGGAAGAGAGTACTGAGGTGAAATATGCAGCACCTGTTCAGTGGGCATTCAGCTCGGTGTAGGTGGGGTAGGAAACCGCCGGCGCCCAATCTGGGCCTCGAGCTTAAGACCTTGGAACCAAGCTAGAGGGCGGGGCCTAGCGGAGGCAGGGAAGGGGCTGCGTTCTCCCAAACAAGACCGTAAACAGGTACGCACTTTCCCCTCCCGCCCCAAGTGAGCTTAGTGGTGAAGGCCAACACACGCAACTTGGTAGATCATGTCTCCTGTCGGGCCAGCGAAGGGAAAAGGGTAGTCCTAGTCCCTAGTATCGCCCCGCTCAGGGCCTGGCTCCTCTACTCACAGGGTCGGAGAAAGGGACCAGCGAGCATGCCCAGCTTCTAAGGCGGCGCCGGTCTGCCCTTCGCCCTCCGCCGCGTGCGTTCATTGGCTAGCGGCCCTGTTCCCACGTGGGACGAAGGCATGCGCCTCATTGGCCCCTGCATAGGAGGCGGGGCTTCGGGGCGTCTGGCTATTTCTTAACTGCAGGGGCCGCCTTTGGGTTGTAGGAAGGGGAGGGGGCGCTGGCGATGGTGCAGGCGATGCGATACCTAGGGGGTGCCTGTGGACTGGCCCGCAGGGGTTTCCCCGGGGGGTTTGCAGGGTGCGGGCCGGCTTGTGGGAGGCCTTGGCAGTTCTGTCAAGGTGGCCGCAGAGCTAGCACTAGGTGAGTAGCCACCGGCTCGCCCTCGCAGCCTAGGCTGCTGCTCCTCTCAAAGATACCTCCTGCTGAGCCTATGTCCTTACTCTACCTTCCTGTCCCAGGAGTGAGAGAAGGTTGGGATTTTTCTGCTGGATCCCGGGATCCAACCTAGGATCTCAGGAACCACCTGCAGGATTCGTGCATTGTGTTTGCGGACGGGAGGAAAGGAGTAAGTCAAGCGGTGTTAAATAGAGGTCAACAGCAATTCTGGCTTTGACTACAGCCCTGCCACATGATCTTCAACTCTGGGCGGGTTACCTTAAACTCCATAAAGGCTCAGTTGTGAGAACGAACCTAGTTTGTCCCGTATATAGGTGGTCATTTTGAGGATTAAGGGACCTAGCACACTGTAAGCAATTAAATATTTTACTGCCTGGCGTTCCTAGCGTTACTTGGAAGATCTGAAACCGATTTTAAAGTAATCAGTTCTTGGCACGTGCTGCATAGAGTTGCTCCAGTGAAAAGCAGCTCCGTTGCTCATCAGAGCCTGTGGAGTTCAGTGTCCCAGTGATTTGAATTTTGGAGGTCACATTCGAAATCTTTGTCTGTAGAGGGAATGATTTGTAGGAAGACTTATAGTTGGGAAAGTCTGCTATTTCCAGTACTAGAAGGCGGGCAATGTAAATGTGACTGAAGCTTGACTGAATTGAGATGGTTTAAATGACACCAATCCAGGCACTGGCTACATCACAACGGGGTTTTTTATTTTATTTTTAACTCTATATTGAATTTTACTCTAAACGTGCTGGCAAGTTTGTAAAGGTTTTTAAGAGGGGGTGATTAAATGTTGTTTCAAAAGTTGACTCTGGCTGCTGTTAGTGGATTGAAGAGGTATTGGAGTGGGATAGGATTTGCGATTCATTTTCTGGGTAGTTAGACAATTTGGGGCAAGCTTTTCTTAAGGAAAAAAAAGTAGTGTTAGTGAAGGTTTTGTAAACACGTTCTATTTTGAAATAATTATAGATCCATAAAAAGTTGCAAATATAGTACAGACCTCTCATATACTCTTCACCTAATTTACCCTAATGATAACATCTTACATGACTATAGTACAAAATCAAAGTCAGGAAATTGACATGGGTACAATCCACAGATCTTGTTCAAGATTTCATCAGTTCTGCATGCACTCATTTCTGTGTATTGTAACTACCATCACAATTAAGATCAGAAATGTTCCATCACCACAAAGATACCACTTTTGTTCCCTACCCATTTATACACACATCCCATCTGTTTGCTAACCTATTTACCAGCTCTATGTTTTGTCATTTTGAGAGTGTTATAAGTCGAATCTCACAGTATGAAACCTTATGAGATTTTTTTTTTTTTTTTTTTTTTAAGCACAGTGGGCTTGAGATCCATCCAAGGTGTTGCTTGTGTTAATAGTGGGTTCATTTATATTGATAAGTCACATTCCATGGATATGTCAGAGTTTTATTTGACTATTCACCAATTGAAGGATCTGGGCTTTTTCCTGTTTGGGATTATTATGAATAAAGCTGCTGTGAACATTTATGTACAGGTCTTTGTATGAATATTCATTTCTCTGGAATAAATTCCCACGAACATTCCCAAGTTGTCAAAGCTTGCAGTAAACACAAATACTGCCATGTTCTTTTCCAGAGTGGCTATACTATTACATTCCCACGAGACATATGTGAGTGATCCAGTTTCTCCTCATCATCGGTGTTTGGTGTTATCACTTTTTCATTTTAGTCATTCTGATGGGGCGTAGCAATAACTCATTGTAGTTTTAATTTGCATCTCTGATGAGTAATGACATTGAACATTTTTGTATGTGTTTGCCATTTATATATATATATATATATATTTTTTTTTTTTTTTTTTTTTTTGAGAGGGAAGGAAAAGGGTAGAGGAGGAAAAAACATATTTATTTCATGTTTTTCACCCAGGTCCTTGGGCTTTACATGGTCCACATACCAGTATCTGAGATGCCTGAGCCACAAGGGTGTGACCATATATTTATCTTCTTTGATAAAATGTTCGTTTATATCTTTTGTCTATTTTTTAAATGACTTAATTTGTTTTGAGAGTTCTTTGTATATTCTCTAAATAAGTCCTTTGCCAGATATGTGATCTGCAAATATTTTCTCCCAATTTGTTGGTTGTCGTCTTATCTTATTAACATGGTCTTTCACAAAGTACAAGTTTTACATTTTTGGTGAAATCAAATTTATCATTTTTTTCTTTTATGGATTATGCTTTTGGTGTCAACTCTTCACATAGTCCTAGAGGCTGAAAATTTTCTTCTGAAAGTTTCATAGTGAATATTCGATAATAGAAAATAATCATTTTGAAGGATTAGAATAATGGTTTTATATGTATGTTTTAAAGCAGACTGTTAGAAATAACATCGAAATATTTAAAGATGGTTTAGTATTTGCATCAAAATAATTTAATACAAGGAGTGAGTAGGCAGGGTGTGGAAGATTAGCCATGTTCCTATAAAACCTAGATTGAGTCAGTACTAATCTTTTAAGGTTCTTGTTACAGAGTTAGAGAGACTACACCTTTGATTTCCGATTTTTGAAATTGTTTTGCTAGAATTTGTCATGACTAACATTATGGTTTCAAGCCTATTTCTTAATCACTATTTCCCTGAAGTTTAATATTCTCACTGACTGTTTCCTTTTCTACAGAAAAGAGTAATAATTCTTGCACATTAAGGCATTAAAGACTTAATATGTAGCTCATCCTCGGGAATACTGCATTTGAATTTTAAAAGGATAGGTGGTAGCAAAGAGTGTGGTGCTTATAACAAAGTAAATCACTGGTGTAACCAGGCTGAGCAGAGGACTTAGAGCAGCTTGGACAATTAGCCATCCTGCCTACTGTCTGTAGCTGATAATACTTCTGTAGAAATGCATGGAACTCTTAAAGCTTTCTCCATGAAGAAAGTATGAAGCCAAATAGCACAAAGCCCAATAAATATTTTATTTTCATCATTAAAAATTAATAACTTAATTGTCCACTGATAATGAAAGTTATGCATGTGAAATATGATGAAGTCTGCTGTAAATTCACATTACTTTAAAGGTACCTTTCTCTTAAAGCTCATTTGATGTAGTCATTATCGGTGGTGGAATTGTGGGGCTTGCTTCTGCCAGAGCACTCATCTTGCGACATCCAGGACTTTCCATTGGTGTTCTAGAAAAGGAGAAAGATTTAGGTATGTATATTATGAGTGGTACTCTTCAGGCTTTATCTGAGACCTGCTCATTTTGTCATTTCTGCATCTTCCATGCTTCAGGTTGTTGTTAGTATCCTAGTTTTGATTCTCCAGAAAGCAGAACTTGGCCTTGGGTGGAGGTGATATATTTGAAAGGTTATCTGAGACAAGAGTAAGGGGGTGGGGAGAATACAGAAAAGAATCCTTGAAGTGGTTTGCAAGTCCTGAGAGTTGAGTTTGTACACCAAAGTTGTAACTGAAAACAGAAGCGGTCTGGATGGATGTAACAGACACCAGAGAAGACTGCTAGAGGAAATGATCTGTGCTCTGACTGTAAGAACAAACTTGGGCAGAATTTTAAATAATTTGATCTCTAATAGCTTGGTCTTCCTCTTTTTAGGTTTTTGTATGAGTCATGTACTTTCTCTTATTCTGTTTGTCTTATTCTGTAGCTACTCACCAGACTGGACATAACAGTGGTGTCATCCATAGTGGGATTTATTATAAACCTGAATCTCTGAAAGCTAAATTATGTGCACGAGGGGCATCCCTGATCTATGAGTACTGTAACCAAAAGGGAATTTCCTACAAGCAGTGTGGCAAGGTATGACATTTTACTAGGACCTCAACGTTTATTTCTAACAGCATTTTCTTAAAGAAGTTTATTGTTGAATTAAAGAAAAACATTGGCATTTTGCCTCTTTGTATTTATAGAATTTGCAAAATCTAATATTAGGAAATAACTTTTAAGATGGTATGATGAACTCCATGTAATTTTTTTAATTACAAATTTTGAGCGTATAATGTATATACTATACAACTCACATTTTAAAAGTGTACAGTTTAGTTTTTTACTATATTAACAGAATTGTTAGGTATAGATTACCTATTTTAGAATATATTTATGACCCCCAAAAGAAACCCCATACCCAGTAACATTTGTTCTCCATCCTACTCTATCCCCCAGCTGCCTAGCTCTACTTCCCTTCAGCCCCTGGCAGTCACTAATCTACTGCTGTCTCTGTGAATTTGCCTTTTCTGGTCATTTCATAGAATGGAATCAAACAAATGTTGTCTTTTTTTTTCTTAAGGAAAGGTGCAGGCAGGACTAAAGGTGAGCGAGCAGGCAGGAAGAGAAAGGAGGAAGAGACATTTTATTTATTTTATGTAGTTGTTCACACTGGTTGCTCCCACTGGACCCAGGACTTGAACCCAGTGGTATGTGACCTGCGCTCCTTTGCAAGCAATTGACCTGATGGTTACTCCACCAGGGCATACCGCTTTTTTTATTTTTATTTTTTAAAGGAAAGATACAGGCAAAAATGAAGACGAATAGGCAGGCAGGAAAAGAGAGGAGGAAGAGGCATTTTATTTTATTTTTATTTGCTTGTTCACATTGGTTGTCACCTGCAACTCAGGACAGTATCCCAGGTCCTTGGGGGGATGCATGTGGACTGCACTCCGTCAGAGGATGGTGACCTAACCATTAATCCCCCAGGGTGCCTAATGTGTTGTCTCATATGATTGTTTCTTTTACTTTTAATGATTCTAAGGTTTATCCATCTTGTAGTATACACCAGTATTTTATTGCTTTATATATGTATGTGTGTATATATATACATATATATATATTCCTTTTTATTTTTGTACTATTTTATCTTATAGGTGTGCCACATTTTATTTTTCAGTTGATAGATATTTATAGTGTTTCTACTTTTTGGCTATTATGAATAAGGCCACTATAGATGCTCGTGTACAAGTTTTGTATGGACCTATGTTTTCCTTTCTCTCAGTTATACACCTAGGAATGGAATTTCTGATATGATAACTCCATCTTTAACATTTTAAGGAACTGCCAGATTGTTTTCCAAAATAACACACGACTTTATACTTTTATCAGCAATTAGGATTCTAATTTCTCTACTTCCTCACCAACACTTATTATAGTTTTTTTTAGCCCTCCTAGAAGTGAAATGATACATCAGTGTGGTTTTGATTTTTCATTTTCATAGTAATTGATAATGTTGAGCATATTTTCATGTTTATTGATTATATATATTCTCTGGAGTAATATCTATTCATATCTTATACTCAGTTTTAAAAAATTGCTGTCTTTCTATTGTTGAGTTTTATATGTTCTTTATATATTTTAAGTATAGTCTCTTTTCAGCTGTGTGATATTTACTAAAGTATTACAGACATTTTCTCCAGTTTTGTAGGTATTCATTTTTACTTTCTTGATGGCATCTTATGAAGCAAAGAAACTTCAATCTTGATGAAGTTCAGTTTGTCATTTTTTGCTTTTATTGCTTGTGTTTTTAGTGTCATATCTAAGAAATCATTGCCTAACCTTAGACCATGAAGATTTGCTTCTATGTTTTCTTTTAGGAGTTTTATTATAGGTTTAGCTCTTAGATTTAGATAAAATTCCTTTGACTTATTTTGGGGATGTGGTATGAAGAAAGGACCCAACTTCATTTTTTTTTTTGTCTGCATGTGGCTCTCCAGTTGTATCAGCACCACTTATTAGAAAGACAATTTTTTGCTGCTTTGTTTCGGTACTTATTAAAAAAATATAAATAAACAACAAACTCCCTCCCTCCCTCTCTCCCTCCCTCTCTCCCTCCCTCCTCGCCTCCCTTCCTCCCTCCCTCCTTTCCTTCCTTCCTTCCTCCCTCTTTTCCTTCCTCTCTCCCTCTCTCCCTCCCTTCCTTCCTTCCTGTTAAAACAAAAAAGAATAGAAGTTCATTGTTGCCATTAAAGATATTCTAAAGAATGACGTGGGGAAATGATCTTGACATAGTGTTAAGTGGAAAAAAACCCACAGTATAAAACTGTAATTATAGTTTTATTGTTGAGTTGTAGGAGATGTTCTATATTCTGCATACTAGACACTTATTAACTGTATGATATTTCCTCCCATTTTGTGGGTCTTTTTTTTTACTTTGTTCATAGTGTCCATTGATTTTACTTATATTTTCAATGTTAATTATTTGTTGATTTAGAAAGCTGATTAAAAGTATTACCTAATGAAATGCTGTTAGCTCCTTGCTGTGAAATAATAATCTGTGAATTCTAGTGTACCTGTGAATATGCATTTGTGCTTTTCTTTGCTGATACCTGTTAAGTTTTATGGAAGAAACAACCTCAAACAGCTACCTGTCCATAAGTAAAGAGAAAAATTGTCTTGAGTAAAGTTGATAAATTTACTTTTTTTCTGCAATAGAGTATATTAGTAAATCCTTTGTCATGTGCTTTATTCCAGGAAATAAAATGGATAATTTTCTAGTAGTGACATGCCATCATCTTGAATGCTGGTTATAGTTCTGATATACTAGTATTTCACATTCTTCTATAGAAATAAATAAGCCATTCTGACTTGGTTTGTTTTTGTTTTTAATGTGAAGACTCAGCAACTTGTACGTCTCTTCATCCTGGGGTTGAGGGAGTGATAAGAGTTGCTTACGGTTGAGATGCATGTAAGGAATATGGTGGCAGAAACAGAAACTAAGGCTACATCTCACCTTTGGGGAAAACTTGATTTAATGCAGTTTTATTAGGAAAAAAAATGTGGTGGAGCAAGAAAATTAGCTCAGGAAGAATGGGAGATGTAGATACATGAAGAAATTGTTTTAAATCAACCTAATTTGAGTCATGCATTGTTTTCTGTTGCATTTCTCTTTCATAGATGCTGGTATGTTTAACTCTGTTCTGTATTTTTTAAGCTTATAGTAGCTGTTGAAGAAGAAGAAATTCCCAGACTTCTTAATATGTTCTGTATTTTTTAAGCTTATAGTAGCTGTTGAACAAGAAGAAATTCCCAGACTTCAGGCCCTGTATGAGAGAGGTCTGCAGAATGGTGTCCAGGGCTTAAGACTGATACAGTCACAGGATATAAAAAAGAAGGAGCCGTATTGTAGGGTAAGTGATTCACTAACCCTATGCATATGTTCACAGGAGCACTTTATTTTAGGGCTCAGTGCTGTGACATGGTGACTGCATGTGAGTTTATAGGAGGTAAGATTCATATAGAATCATACGACACCCTGGTAGCTAGCAGTTTATTTCACTGGCGTAGTCCATATACATCTCAGTGTCCGTGGTTCAAGATCGGGTCTAGGGAAACAACCAAGATAAACAACTAAATAAAATACATAAAATACTTCCTCCTCCTCTGTGCCTGCATGCCTGTACCTTTTCTTAAAAAAAAGAAAAAAGAAAAAAGAATCATATAATGCTGCTACAGAAGCAGCATGGTGATAGACATAAGAGAGTATTGCCACAAATCCTGTACACCTGTTTTCTTCTCCGTGGAAAATACCAGGTCCAATCAACGTAAGCAAAGGCAAGAGACGATCTGGAACGTTGTGACATTTTCGGAAAGTGTTGAATGGTGAAGTATTTGGATCATAGGGTATGTTGGTAGAGATGATAGATGAGAATAGAGAGGCAGGATTAGGCCCTCATAAAGTAACATTCATGCTAATAACTTCAAAGTTTATCCAGTAAGCGCGGAGAGCCACCAGACATTTTTGAGGAGGGCAGCTACCATACCTAATCAGTATTCCACTCATGTCAATAAGGCTGGAATGAGTATGAATGGTGGGTTTTCAGAGTATCTTACTTAAAACACACTATGGGGAACAGCAGATCTTTCTTTCATTCATGAAAGAAACAGGAATGATAGTATGTAACTCTGCATGTCAACTTTCTTGGATAGGCTTTTAGAGATTGTTAAACTAACCTTAGTTCCAGTGAATGGCTAGAACTGACTGCCAGGTAATGCTGGCACCTATATTGCAGTTTTCCTCCCCCTTTCTACTGATTGGTGCCAAGTTCCTGTCTTTGAATTGTACTTTGGCTTTATGGTATCCATCTATGGAGAAAGCTGTTGTGTCACTCACTGCAGCCTTTTCTGTAAGGGTGTGCTTGAGGACACAGGTCATCTACCGTGTTACACAACAACTTGTTCTGAAAACCCTGAGGAGAAATTTCAGAGAACAATTCTGTTCTGAGAATAAGAACAGAGTTCTGAGAATAATTCTTCCTAAGAACAACTATCTTGTTTCTATTTTACGGGCACTGAATCATTTAGCGGATTGTGTTATCCTGTTTGCCTTGACTGCAAGAAAGCTCAGAGACACATTTGTGCTCCACTCCTATCAAGTTATCTAAGGTCTTAAAACGTGCATTCTTATTTTTATTCACTAACATCCCTCTTCATTTTATCTTATATTTCTGCTCTCATTCTGTCTGCTCCAATTTTGGGGAACTGATTATTGAATTGTAACATTCAACAGAAGTCATAATTTTTGATGACTTTCCATGAAGTGTGACCAGCTCTCAGATCAACAACAGAGCATAACCAACCTCTAGTATTCTCATGCCCCATCCTAATCACAGATTTTCCCTTAAGGATAACCACTGTCCTGACTTCTTGCATCATAGGTTTTTGAATTTTCTTGAAGTCAAATATATAGTATGTGCTCACTTGTGTCTAGTCTTCTTTTATTCAGTATTGTTTATGGAATTCATGTGTATTATCACAAACAGTTGTAGTTTCTTGTCATTGCTGTATAATAGTCCATTGTTTGAATGTCACATTATTCTATTGTTGATGGGTAATTTGGGGCTATTTCAAGTCATGCTGCTGTGAACATTCTAGCACATACATTTTGGTGAATACTTGAATATATTTTTATTGGATACATGCCTCGGAGGAAAACTGCTAGGTCATAATATATACATATGTTTATCTCTGGAAGATCCTGCCAAAGAATTTTCCAAAATTTTTGTCCCAATTTATACTCTTATTAGCAATGTATAGGCATTCCAGTTACTCTATATCCTCACCAACACTTGGTGTTGTTTGTTTGTTTCTCTTTAGCCATTCTGGTGAATAAGTAGTAATATAATATTACAGTTTTAATTTACCAATGATCTCTGATGACTCATAAAATTGTATACCTTTTAATGGTCATTTTGGATATTTTCTTTTGTGAAATACTTAAGTCTTTTGCTCATTTTTCTATTAGATTGACTGTCTTTTCTAGCAATTTTAATTCTTATTATTAATCTTATAACTTCTACATATAGTCTGAATGTAGGTATTTTTGTTATATAACACACATGAAAACATATATCTTCTAGCATATTTATGTCTTTTATCACTGTCTTCACTTTCTTAAGAGTGTCTTAGATGAATAGGAGTTCTTAATTTTAATGTCATCATTTTTATCAATTTTTACATTTATTTCTTACATGCTTTGTGCTTTATGTGCTTTGTTTGAGAAATCAGAAAGATATTCTCCTTTGTTTTTTTACTAAAGATTTCATTATTTTACCTTCCAAAGTTAGGTCTGTAATGCATTTGGAGTTGATTTTGTGTATGGAATGAAAGAGGGATTAAGGTACATTTTTACCCCTCAAATATATAGATAACCAACGGACCTAGTACCATTTATCAAAGACCTTTCTTTCTTCAATGCATTGCCTTTGTGATATCAGGTGACTATGAGGGTGGGTTTTATGGACTTGTTTCTTCTACCATTACCATGATGTCTCACTTATGATAGTTTTTTAATAGTTCTAGATATCTGGTAGAATAAATCCTTTTGTAACTTCAACATTGTTTTAGCTATTCTTGGATCTTTGCATTTTCATATACACTTTTTAGAGTTAATTTGCTAAACTCTTCAAAATAACTTACTGTGATTTTGATTGAGATTATACTGAATTCATAGGCCCCTTTGGAGACTGTTCCATCTTTACAATATTGAACCTTTGAATCCTTGAACATGGTATATCTCTGTACGTAAGTGGATTGTTAATTTATTGTAAAAATACTATAATTTCAGTGTAGAAGTCTTATATATATGTCTCAGATTTATTTGTAAATATTTTATGTGTTTTGATACTCATGCCTAGTATTGTTATAAGAGGGTTAATTTTCTACATATATGTTGCAGATATATGAAAATATGATTAAGTGCACCTTTGTGAGTCTTGTGGTAAGCTGGTGACTGGGATGTAGACCACATAAAGCCCAAGAACTTCGGTTCGTAACCTGGGGTCGGGAGAACAACCTAAAATAAGCAAATAAAATTGTTTCTGTCTCCTTTTCCATCATTCTTTCCTTCTCTACAAGTGCTTCTCTCAATTCCTTCCTCTCAGCAGAAATAAAAATAAAATATGATTTTTTTTTTTTACCTTGTGTCCGCCTTGGTTGTTGCATTCACTTATCAATTCTAACTATTTGTTTATAAATTATTTCGGATTTCCCATGTACTGTCATATATACAAATAATAGCTTTTATTTTTTCCTTTCCAGTCCATATGCTTGGCTGGCTCACTGTTTAATGTTAATATATTGATTTGTATATGTGTTTTGCTTGTCTTTATAAGCTGCTTCAAATCTTTTCTGCAGAAAGACAAAATAGAAATATACTTTTTCCCTTATCTTTAGTGGTATAGTGATTTTCTAAATTAGTGCAAAGTTTCTAAGAGACTACTGGTACTTAGGAATCTAGATAGTGTTGACTGTGCCCTTCCTGTAAAGTCGGCCATAGCATCTCAGCTCCAGCTTGTGTCACCTGTCTCCAACTTGGGCATTGAAGTAATCTCCAGTGTTCTTCTTGTACTAGGCCTTCTCACCTTTTCTCTCCTCATATCTCTTTTGTATTTCTGAGATGGTGAATTCATTTTTAAAAAGAAGAACACGCTCATTTGATATCTTGTTTTGATTGTCTGTTTCTTTCAGGCTTTAGGCAAATGCTACAAGGGTCTAAGCCAGGATTGACAAACAATGGCCTGTGGGCCAAATCCAGCCTGCCTACTGTTTCTTTATGACCTTCAAGTGAAGAATAATTTTCGTAGTTTTAAATGGTTGAAAAGTTAAAAGAATATTTTGTGACACTGAAAATTATACATTTAGATTTTTGTGTCCACAAGTAAAATTTAATTGGAAAACATCCACATTTATTCGTTTATGTACTGTTTATGACTATTTTTGCATCACTCAAGTCAGGTAGTTTCAACAGAGATCATAAGCCCCATTTTGACAAAAACGATTTTGCTATATAGCCCTTTTGAGAAAGTTTGCCAGCTCCTGATTTAAATAGTAGAGAATCACTGAAGGGTTTGGGCAGGAGAATGATTTGTAAAAAATGTGCTAAAATATGCTAATTCGAGGAAGTTAACAGTATCTGGTACATTGGATGGAATTGACACAGGAGAGAGGGAAGCCTGGAGGTGGGAGGCCAAGACATTTATAGTTGCTTTTGAAAGGCAGCTATGCACACCACTGTACTACATACCACTATACTAACAACACTGCTTATTTATTGTTACTTTTAGAATATCTGATTTCTGTCTGATTCTTTTGTATGTTATAGATCAATCATTCCAGGACTACAGGGAATATTGACATATTATCTCTTATTTCATTTCCCTGTATTGTCTCCCTGCCTCCCAAACTGAAATCTGACATAAAGCGAGCTGTGTAATGTTGTAACTAAGAAGTTAAACATAAATTCAAATCTCATGTCTGCCTCTTTAACAGCTGTTGACGTTGAGTGGGTTATAATTTTTCTAAGCTTCAGACTCCTCATTTGTAAAATGGAAGCTGTTCTGATAATTAAGTGAAATAATATGTGTAAGGCATCCATCCATGTGTAGGTTAATCCTCAAAAAGTAGTAGATTTTGTTTATTTAAGTAGTTTTAGTGCATTCAAACTGGTTTTGTTTGAAAGATTTGTTAAAATATTTAGTTACATATGTTCTTTCCCCATAGTTTGTATTTTCCCTTTTCTTGGTGACTTATTTGTTATTTTCTTTATTTTATTCTGTTCATTTCCTTTAAGTCATATCAGTACCTGTCTTTTTTTTTGCAGAGAGATCCTAGGATATCATAAAACCAGGCTTATGAATAATCCATATAGAGTGTGTCTTAGTTCAGCTTTCTATAACAAAGTACTTCAGACTAGCTTATAAAGAACAGAACTGTATTTCTCACAGTTCTGGAGGCTGGAACTTAGAGGTCAGGTCTCTGGCAGACTGATGTCTGGTGCAGACCACTTCCTGCTGCATAAATGGCTGTCTTCTGACTATGTTCTCACCTGACTCACATGGCTCTGGAATCTGTTGTTTATAGACATTAATCCCATTCAGAAGGGCTCCAGCTTTATGACCTAATCACTTCTCAAAGACTCCACATTCAAATACCATCACACTGGGGATTAGTTTTCAACATATACATTTTAGGAACATACAAACATTCAGTTTATAAAATGCTTGTTTGGACTGATTCCATATTTCAAGAAAAAATATTAGTTTAAAATTAAGAGATTAGGAGATTGTATATATATTTGTGGGGACAGGAGGTATATGAACAATCAGCCATTTTGCACAGTTTTGCTGTGAACCTAAAACTGCTCTAAAAAAAACTTAAGTCTACTAAAAACACGAAGAGATTAATCTGACTTATTGACCCTTATGTATAAGGTGCTTTTCAAAAACTCTTGAGTGCTTCCTAAAAGGTGATAAACCTGTTGCTACTTTATAGCTTTATGTGATTTTGATGGAATTTGTTCATGAAACTAAGGTGTCAAAATCTCACCGATAAAGTCCTGTGAGTATTAATTAATGTTTGGGAATAAAACAATTTCTAGCCTCTTTCAAGATGGCATGCTAATTTTTTTTTTTTTTTTTTGGAAGAAAGGATGTAGGAAGGAATGAAGGAGCAGAGGCAGGAAGGAAGGTAGAGGAGCAAGAAGCATTTGTATTTATTTGATTTACTTGTTCATCCTGGTTGTTTTCCCCTGGGGTCCTGAACTGGGGACCTTGGGATGTATGCTCTAAGACTTTTGTAGGCATGATCTACTTCACTTAATGGCATGTTGCAGTTATCAATGGCTAGCTATATTTAGGAGTGGCAATACATAGTCTGGTTATTTCATAAAGATGTCTTTTTTTTTTTTTTTTTAAAGAAAAATACAATCAGAAGTAAAGGTGAGCACAGGCAGGCAGGCAGGCAGGCAGGCAAGCAGGAAGGAAGAGAAAGGAGGAAGTATTTTTTATTTATTTTATTTAGTTGTTCATCTTAGTTGTTTCCACTGGCTCCAGGATGGGGACCTGGGACCTTGGGATGTACATGGACTGTGCCCAACCTCTTCTCCACCAGGGGGCACCAACATAACGGTGTCTTGAGTAAATTCTTCCCTTCTCCCATTTCATCACAACTACCAGCAATTGTGGGCAAATTTTTCATGGTCACAGATCATCTCTGTTTGTATCTGTGCAGCTCTAAAACGCTTCTTGGACCAGATCCTGTTCAGTAGATTAAGTACCCCCAAGGATGCATCTTGGAAAATTTTAAATTATCTCTAATTTTTTACTTTGAAGGATAGCTCTTGATTGCCCTCTCTCTGGGCAAAAACATCCAGGCTGCTTTGCCTGGGGTGAGCTCTGCTGCTCTCTTTGCCTTTTCTTTAACATTGTTGGTCATACATTCATCTGTTTCTCTATCCTCCTGACAGATTTCCAACTCTCAACTTTCCCTGTGCTGCTTGCTTGGTTCTTTTCCAGCCCCCTGACCTGCGGTGACTTCAGATTTCAGACTCTACCTCACCTGGACCAGGACATTTGTTTGCTAGGCAGCAGTGACTTGCTCCACCTCCCAATTTAAATGTATATGTTGAGGTATACTGACATCTTATGGGGAGGGGCAAAGTCAACACTAGAAAGAGAAAGAAAAGAAGGGAGACCTTTTAGTAAGTCTGGTGTATGTGTGTGGGGGAAGGAATCTAGTCTTTTTAAAGACAACCCTAGAAAGTTCATTCCCTCAGTAGATATTTGGTGCCTTCTGTGTGTCAGGCATTGTACTGGGTAATAAGGGTATAAGATGAATAAAGAAGATTTCTGGGGTTCCAAAAAACATTGATGTGATTGAAGCACTTCTACAGAGAGTTTTTTTTTTATCCCTCTGCTATTTGTGACAAAGATTTATGCTAAATAAGAAAGTCTTTGTGATTAAACTCTTGATATTATCTGAATTTAGCTTCCAAGGTTATTGTACCCAAAATACTATTTATAGATTGAAGTTGAATTATAGCTATTGTCATGGAATTAAGGGTTTGTCAGGCAAGGTAGGTCAGAACAGAAGCAACAGTTTCCTATACTTGACAAACACGCTCATATTCTGGAAGCAAGATTGTCAGGGAATTGATAGTTTCTTATATAATTGCTTTCAGTTTGGCAAGAGACTGTTGGGTGTGAGCTCTTACTCTTCGAGTGACATGGCCACTTGGAAGCATTGGTCAGGGAGAGGTGGCAAAGTGAAAACCTCTTGAAGTCTAAGAGGTAAATGTATTGGAGCAGAGGTGGGGCAGTGAGCATAAGGATGAGAGATTTAAAATAATATTCTATAATCTTTAAAACTACAATAACAGTGTTGCACTGCCCACGTGAGCATTTGTGAACGGCTCTCAGTTTCTGGGCATTAGTTATCCTGGGACCAGGCTACTCTCTTAGGCGAAGTTGGTTAGGAGGACTGATATACTCACACGCAATTAGGCAACAGAAAATGGTGCTGTTTCCAAAGATACACTGAAATGTAGTTAATACTTAGTATGTGCAATTCTACTCTTCTTTTTTTCAGTAGAGTAATCCCTCACCTATGGCTGGAGTTACGTTCCAGAGACCCCACGATACATAAAAAACTGCGAAGTATCGGCATTATAATTTGATTATTTATATATATTTTAAGGCTTTAGAAACCCCTCCTACTCTCCTATAAACCCTTCCCATGCTCTTATAAACACTTTGTACACTCATAAACCTACGTAATTTTAACAACATATACAATTCTATGTGGGTGCCTCCTAGTGAAGTATACATTTACCGCAAAATCCTGCGATACAGTGAAAATTCCGCCATACAGAATTAGATATATTTTTTCAAAAACCCCGCGATACAGTGAAGCCACGATAATTTTTTCAAAAACCCCGCGATACAGTGAAGCCACGATAAGTGAACCGCGGTATAGCAAGGGACGACTGTATCAGAAAAAGGCCTAACACTTACTGGGAAAAAAAAAATAAGTATAGATTGTAGGTTATCTATCAACAGAGTTTGAATGTGTCTTGACTGGCCAAAAAGCAAAAAGCTCAGGCCTACTAATTTTGCATATAACCAGAAGAGAACGTTTGAGTTCATTCACCACGTAAGATCTTGATCAGATATTTGTAGTCTTAAAGATGTTTCCCCCTCTAGCTCTGTGAATGGCTGGAGTAACTCTGAGTTCTCACTGAATATATGTGACATATGATATACTACTACAAGGAAAATATCTCAGTGGAGTTTATTTAAAACATAATTGCTTGATTACATAGAGTTCAGAATCATATATGGTGAGGGATGAATAAAACTGAAAAACTCATTGTAGCAGCTGGCAGAGCCTGGCAGACTCTCTAAGGAGGAGAAGTGCTTCCTAATAGTAGGAAGTTTCTTATTTAATTAGTATTATTAATTTCATATGTTAAATATTTTACGTCCTCATCCTCAACTGTAGGTGTTTAACAGAGCAATTTTTATTTTATTTTTCTTTAAGACTAACAGATGTTTACCAAGAAAGGATAATGTGTGTTATCTCTCAAAACAGTGAGTGAAAAATATTAGCCAAAAATAAAATGTATTGCACAAATAATGATTTTAAGCTGTATTGTCTTGACATTTCACAATCCTTTCCCAGGGTCTAATGGCTATTGACTGCCCTTCTACTGGCATTGTGGACTATCGGCAGGTGGCTTTGTCGTTTGCTCAGGATTTCCAAGAAGCAGGTGGCTCTGTCTTGAGCAACTTTGAAGTCATAGAAATTGAAATGGCTAAAGAAAGTCCTTCAGGAAGTAAAGAAGGTAAGATATCCTTCCTTTTTTTATTTTATTTTTTGAGTACTTATATGGACTTCTGAAAAATCTTTGAACTGTCTTTGTCTGGGATAGTGCTGATAGAAGGACCACCAGGAGTGGGGCTAGAATAGGGCAAAGAGACAGAGGCAAGAGAAGGCATGAGGATGAGATTGAAAGCACCGAGCTTCTGGCAGGTCTTGTGCTGATAGAACTGGGCACTCACTGGATACTTCTACTGGTGCTAAAACCTAAACTGCCACGGCTGTTTATGAAAAAGTTAGCCCCTATGTATCTCCCTAGCCTGCAGGTTCGAGTCAGAATTCCATAAAGATTCATGTTTGAAATGCTGATTTTAGCATCACCCAGCCTTACTGAATCAGACTGGGCATGACTCAGCTCGGATTGCCCCCACTGCACTTTCCCCATTGTTGGAGGTACTTAAGAGTTTGTTTTGTTTCACTTTGGGGACATTCATTTTTTAAAAACCAAATAAATTATTCGTAAGTCTTCATTTTTCTGTTGGGATATTTGAAGGAGAAAAAGAATAGTGCTTGATTCATTCTTCCTTAACAGGTTTTTAAGAAAATCTGGGTCATCTGAATCATTCTCCCAGTGTACTTCTTATATTCGAAGGTGTTGAGCAAAAGTGTTTAATACTTAAGATTTTATAACATTTAATTAAAATTGTTAAATAAGATTGTTAATGCATAATAAAATTAAATTTTATGCTATAGGTATATTATACTCTTTACCCACAATGCACATATGCTTAATAAGACTGAAATCCCATGTATTTGATTGGGAGCTAATTTTTTAAACTCTTCATTTATTTTTGGAAATGTATGTATTGTGATAATCCTTGCTTCTCTATATAACCTAGAATCCACAAGAACACTGAATAGCAAGGTTTCTCATATCATAGCATAGGATAGCATAGTCCTGTGGGAAAATAAAATGCTGACTCATGACACTTCTTTTTATATCATGATTTCCAGAACTGTAATTCAAAGAAAAACTGGGACTGTCTATGAAGGAGCTGAGATGGATAGTGATTTATAAGCCTGGATTAAGTAAATGAAAATCAGCTAAAAGCCATGCCAGAGTTTTATATACTGTCAATATGAGCTAGTTTAATCTTATTAAAAAGCTTCAGAATGAAAAATATAGTGTAATCATGGTTATGACAAGAAAATATTTTAAATATGTTACAGTATGATACTTCAAATAATGCAGACATTCTTTTGTTAGAAATAAATCTCTCAATTTTTTTCAGGTATGAACTATCCAATCATTATAAGGAATATGAAGGTAAAAGCAAAACTGTTGTCTGCTTTTATCCCCACCTTTCTTAAAAAGTTGTATTAACCACAGTGCTTGGTTTTATGTAATGGAATGAAATTTGTTTAATGTAAAAGTTATTCTGAGAGCAACTATTGGAAAGCAATGTAACAGCTTAAAATTGAAAATGGCTTTCAGCTTGGAAATGTCTTCATAAGTGATTGTGCTGGCAAAGAATATGATTATAAATCCTTGGAGTGTTTAATTTTAAGCAAGCAGGAAGAAAGAAGAGGAAGAAACATTTTATTTTTTATATAGTTGTTCATCTTTGCTGTTCCCCTAATCCTGGGATGTGAATCCAGATATTTGGGGTATATGTGGACAGTGCTTGGCCAGAGGCAGTGAATCAAACTTCTACTCCACCAGAGCATACTGTTTCCATTAACTTTTATAACAATACCTGGGAATACTAAGGAGATACTCCTAGAGACTGTATTCCAGGCATATTCCCTTTTATCTTTCCCAAGCCTTCTACAATTCTGTTTCTCCTTGAGAGTCAGAAAGTTATCCCATTTAGTACAGAAAGCCCTCCTCTGCCTGTTGATTCATTGGCACAAGGCACACAGGGGTAGCAGTATCAACTTTTAGCTTAATGGAACCATTGGTTTTTCTCTAATGGAAGCATTTCTACCTTCGGACCTTAGACTTCTAGACAATCAGAGACCAAAGTATTGGAACGGGAAACAAAAATTTCAATATTGACTTATTGTAATAGTTAGGTGCTACTCTCATGTCTATCTTTTGATTTCCAGGCCTGTGTATCCCGGCTTTGGGATAAGCAACACCATATATAGGCCTGTGTCAGTTCACGAGGGGGAAATGTTCTGAGAAATGTGTTGTTAGGTCATTTCATCACTGAAGGAACACAACATTAGTAGTGGGTTTTGTACACTTAGAGGCCATGATGAAAAAAACACAAGATTAAATCAAGCATATGAGGAAATGATGCTTTCAAGAGATGCGGTCACACAAGGTGTATGAGGTTGCTGCCATAAAACTCTATGATGTTACTGCAGCTGCTACAGATCATTAGGTAATTGGAATATGGAGATCACTACTGTATATGTGGTTTGCTGTTTGAAACAGTATTATGCACACATGATAGTATTAGGCTCTGATAGAGAGCACATATAGCTTCCTGGAAGACATTGCCCCAAATCTGCAAGGTGTTGCCAGCTAGCTACAGCTGTGGCTGAATCTTCAGAAGCCCATTCTGCTTTTTGTTGCCCAATGACTTCAGAATGATGGGGTAAAATCAGTGAATTCCATAAACATTTGCCTGTTGTTATAAACTAAGTTCATTGAACAGAAATAGTGCTTCTGGGTAAAATGCCATAATGTAAATAAAGCATCCTATATAGTCACAGATAGTGACTTTAGCTGAGCATTGTGGCTAGGGAAGACAAATCTGTATCCAGAGCAAGTGTCTAGTCCACCGAGCACTAAGTGCTGCCTTTTCTAAGATTAGGGTAGTTCAGAGACTCTGTCCTTGGCTCTCTCAGGCTCTGTCATTGGCAGATTGAGCGCTCAGCATTGGCTGTAGACAGATTAGCTCTGGTGAGAAAGTCTGTTTTGCTGTGTCTGTTCATCACCTCCCTCCTTGCTTCCATACCCACTTAGTTCATGAAGCCAGAGGTGCCTGTGGAAAGAGGCTACTACAGAGTTGGTCATCTTGTCTACTTATTGTTAAAATCATTCTTCTGCCAGTTACTCTTTTGTGTGCATTCACATAGAACTCAGATATCTTTATGTTTTGAGTCTGTTTGGAAAGGTTCATTTACATACCTTTTCTCCAGAGCTCTTTTTCCTGACCATATGGCCAAACCATTAGTCACTGAACATGAAGCAATATAGAGCCATACTTGTAGCCATGCCTCCTTTTAGGTAAGATAAATAATCAGGCGTGGTACTCAAAGTTCTCCCCACAGGGAAGATTTCCCTTCACCATAGTACTTCAGCACCACTCTTGAGTTGGACTGTGATGCATGCCTGTTCATTTTCAAGTGATGCCACAGCGTTGTGCAGAACCATTTGTAAATCAGGCCTGTATTTCAGCTAATCAAAGAGAGCCTACCGTGGGACCAGGTTGAGAGGGAGCAGGTAATTTAACTGGAGTAAGGGTCACGAGAATCTGAGCCCGCTTGCCTCTGCAACTTACGGTGCCTGCAGGACCAGTACAACCCTGATCCTGTGTATTCCTTTTCCTCTTGATGACTGAGTGCTGTACATACCCAGTTTGTGGCTTGGTGATTCAGAAAATACCCAGTTAATAATGGGTAGTTCACATGGCAACTTAGTGACCTGTGGTCAAGTATTGAGTCAAAGCCAGAAGCATTTTCTCAAAAGGAGAGGATGGTATAACTTTCCTCCAGAATCCTAAAGTTCTGTACTGTGATGTGCCTACAGAGACCTATCAAAGTCTCCATGAAACATCACTCTCTGCCACAGATGCTGATTACCATCCTATCTGCTGGGTTATACGACTCCAGTGGTAGAGCAGCCAGGGTCTCCATTCAAAGAAGGATTAAACATCAGTTTCTCTCCCTGCCCTCATCTGAGGAAAGTTTTTACTAGAGTGTGACATTATATGATGCCACATGTGATGGAAGATATGCAAGAGCCTCTGAAATACCAGTGGATGTGTATTTCACCACAGTTGCTATAGTTACTGCCTTTTATTTTGGCATTCTCCTTAGGTGATATTAAATAATATAATTAAAAATTATATTGTCATGGCCTAGTAGAGTGATGATTTAGTCCATCTCCTTTGGTCAGCACAGTCCACATACTTCCCAAGGACCCAGTTTGCATCCCAGGACCAGGGACAACAACAAAGATGTACAACTAGAGTAAAAGTAAATAAAATGCTTCTTTCTCTTCTCTCTTCCTGCCTGCTTGCCTTCATTCCTACCTGCACCTTTCCTAAAAAACTTATATTTTGTTAAATAATATAATTAAGAATTTTGGATCAGCTTATCAAGTTGAATATACTTTTATGAGAGTTTAAAAGAAAATGAATGTTAGAAATAAGATTTTGGAGAGAAGATTTGCAAACTAAAGATTTATAACTTGGGGAAAAGTCTTTTACTTATGAAACAGCAATATAGATGTATAGTTCATTTTTTTAAAGAAATTTATGTTTGAACAAATGTATCATTCAGTGTTTACCTGAATCTACCTTTGGATATGCAATTAATGTGTTATTGAAAATTTTGAATTTAATATTTATTGAGGTAGCATTGGTTTACAAAATAATATAAGCCCGTATTTGGAGGTTCACTGTTCCTCAAATATAAGACTACATATCTGCCTGCCATCAAGTTACCAAAAGCTCTTTACCACTGTCAATTGGATCCCACCACCACTTGCTCCTGCCCCCCACCCGCTTCCCCGCTGGTAACCTCAGTTCTGTTGTCAGTGCCCAAGGATTGGTTTTTGTTTCACCTGTTCCTTTGCTTTGTTTCTTTATATTCCACACAGCAGTGAGATCTGATATTTGTCTTTCTCCTTCTGACTTATTTTGCTTCGTATAATCTCCTCTAGTTGCATGCATTTTGTCACAAATGATAGAATTTCATCTCTTTTAGGGCTGTGTACTATTCCATTGTGCATATATACCACATCTTTATCCATTCATCTGATGATGGGCACTTAGGTAACTTCCAATTCTTGGCTATTGTAAATAATACTGCAATAAACATGTTGGTGCATATGTCTCTGAAAATTAGTTTTTAGTATTTTGCGGCATAAGTACCCAAAAATGGGATGACAGGATCATGAGAGTTCCATTCTCAATTTTTTGAGGAATATCCATAGTACTTTCCATTATGTTTGCACTTATTTAGCATGTCACTGAATTTTCTTATTGTTTCATGTATAACATACAGTTATTTCAGATACATATGATAGTTTTTAATCATTTATTTTGTTAGAACTATTCCTTTCATTTTTAGAAGGGAATTTCTAGACATCATTCTACAAATTCTCTTAGTTTTACATTTATCATTAGTCTTATCTACTTTTATGTTCCAAGAACAAAAGAACTGTTGGTCTTTCTGGTAGCGACTAGTAGATATATATATTAGATAAAAGTATTTATTGACCCACCCTGTGGAGTACTGGTTGGGTCCACTGCCTCGGTTTAGATATAGTTCACACACATCCCAGGGACTCCGGTTCTCATCCTAGGGGAACAGCCAAGAGGAACAACTAAATAAAATAAATTAAAATGCTTCTTTCTCCTCTTTCTTTCAGCCTACTTGCCTATTCATCTCCATTCCTGCCTCACCTTTCCTTAAAAAATGTTTTCTTAAACTTCTGGTATATAACTCTAGATGAGCAAAAAGGATACCTATTTAGAAAATAGCCTTTAGACTTAGCCCTTTGACTTCAAGGGTCTTAAAACTACCATAAGTTTAGTCTAGTTAATTTGAAGTTATGCTGAAGAAGTTTTATCTGATTTGTGTTAGAAGTGTGGCACACACAGCTAGAACAAGTAGAGAATAAGGCTGAATACAGAGATAGAATAAGGCTAAGTCAGTGAGGAGTGTAAAGAAAGATGAGACTTCTGAGGCTTCAGAAACAAGATTATTACCTGGAGCAAGAGGGTGCTAGCTGTTTATTCTGTGAGAGGTAAAGAAATGGGAATTAGAGTGTGGTGGTGAATGGAAATTAAATTAAATCACTTAGGAAATAGGGTAAAAAATTAGTGAACGCTGGCAGGATAAAGCTAAAAAATATGAAGATGATAATTGCAAAATAAAATTTATGGGAAAACATAGTAGTTCAAGATTAACAGTCCCTTAAGTCATTAAAGCAGACTTGGACTGTGGAATGTATTTTCAGTACATGTGGATTGAATGAATGAGATTTTTAAAGTAGCCTCAGTTTGCAAAATAAAAGTTGATCAGAAAGGAGAAATTGGTTGGTGGGTAGGTTACAACTGGATTTGAGCAAGATTGTTGAGTATGAAGCAACTTGAGAGTAACAGGGTAATTACTCAGCGATGAGATAGAAGCTATTGGAAATGAAGGGGAGGCCAAAGCTGGTGGGGACCACCAATGAAGTTGGCTTCTTCATGCAACAAATAGTTTAGAAGTTTTTTGCCAAATCTTAGTAAAATAGATCTGTGTATGTGTATGTGTGTCTTGTTAAATATCCTTGATAGGTCAACCATTGTATCTCAAGCACAAAACTTAAGGTGACATCCTCTTGCATGCCACTACTCTAAGTTCCTAATTGCCATGTAAATGCTAAAGAACTTATTTTGCTGGTACTTGTATTTAATTTTCTCTTTTAAAAGGAATGAGAAGAAAGAAGTCAATTTCTGTACTCTTGTTGTCTTTTCTATCACTTGTTTTTCCCCCTCGTTTATTCATCTCCTCTACTTCATGCATATCATTGTTTTTTTTCTTTTGCTCTAGGGAGAGGAAGTTAGATGTCAGTATGTTGTGACATGTGCAGGGCTTTACTCAGACCGTATTTCAGAGTTGAGTGGCTGCAATCCCGACCCTCGAATTGTACCATTCCGAGGGGATTACCTGCTCTTGAAGCCAGAAAAATGCTATCTTGTAAAAGGAAATATTTATCCGGTAGGTAATGATGCTTTTGCCTTTTCACCCTTCTCAAAACCATAGTGAGTAAAATGTAGTGAAACAAAACTTTGGACCTGGGTCAGAAGAGAGATTTTGAAGGACTTTTTGTGTAATCCTTACACCTATTTCTTGTTGTTGAGTTCCTGAATCTTTATTCTAATATCATGATCATTAAATTATAATTAATTGCCAACATGTACATGTCTCCAGAAGGCATGATTACATGGTCAGAAGTGGCATCAAGAAAGAATCCAATTCCTCCTCTTTAGTAGAACGAGCACTCAGAGACCAGTCCTCAGCATGCCCACATATCCAACCCTCTTTCTCAGTTCACTGTCTCTATTTGAAAAAAGGGGATGTGGCCACACTGCAGTTTCATGTGTAGAAGACAGAGTCATTAAATGAAGAGTATATTCTTTTGTCTGGAACTGTGAGGTTGAACCAGAGGAAATTGCCAATTTGTAGTGATTGCGTGTTTTTGAACTTGTCAAAACATCAGTTTCATCTCCTTCAACCTGATACATTCTCCCTTTACAAAAACCTCTGCTATGACAGTGTATTTTTCTCTGACAACTCTGATTTGACTTGCTAATCATATATATCCCTAGTTGGGGCTGGGGGGAAAGGGAGGGGAGCTGGGAAATAACTTGAAGTAAGGCAGTTCTTCCTTTTTGTATTTCCCCCAAAAGAGGAATGGATGGGACAGTGTGTGTTTAAATTAGCGTCAATAACATCAGTGTTTCCCGTGTGGCATTTCTGGGCAGAAGCATGTAAATAAGAAAAGTTGAACTAAGTACAGATGAAAAGGTAATGCAAATTAAATGCATGGGAAGAAAGTGTTTTATGTGGCCAGAAGAAATTTGCATCTGTAATAAAATGCAGTATGAAATGGGCTAGTAGTGCTTTCCTCTGTTAAATCCATAGGTCCCAGATAGCCGGTTTCCTTTCCTAGGAGTTCACTTCACACCAAGGATGGATGGCAGTATTTGGCTAGGGCCTAATGCAATTCTTGCCTTTAAACGGGAGGGCTATAAACCCTTTGACTTCAGTGCCGAGGATGTTATGGATGTAATTATGAAGAGGTAACAATTTTATTTACTTTTAAAGTGATTTTCATATGCTTGTTATCTTTAATATTGGAAATTTTGTCTTTCTTGATATTCTGCTTATTGGGTAGATCCTCAATATTTGTGAATGGTATATTGATTTTTATTAGTCCAAACTAAGAGATTTGTGAAATCAGCATTATGTTTTAACTTCCTCAAGAAAATTTTGATGAACGAGGGAGGGTGCTATCCTGGCTAAAAATAACATGAGCAAAAGTCATGTATCTGACAACCCAAATTGTACTTTACCAACCTATTGTCTTTGAAAAAAACAGCTTCTCTTGAAATCAGTAGATGACTAACTTCATATGACCCTCATTTTAAAGACCACTAGAGACACACCCTAGTGACCTGGCAGATAAGGCCACTCTGGATGTGGTTCACAGACATCCCATGGACCCAGGTTGGAGACCTGACCAAGACTGGGGATGGGGGAGGACAACCAAGATGGGCAACTAAATAAAATAAAGTGCTTCTTCCTCTTTCCTTTTCCTGCCTACCCGCCTACTCACCTTCATTCTTGTCTATACCTTTCCTTTAAAAAACCTAAACAATCAATCACTGGATGCATGCCCTGGTGGTTTAATAGTTAAGTCTGCTGGGTACAGTTCACATATATCCAGAAGATCTGAGTTTGAGACCCAGTTTTACAGGGAACAACGAAGATAAAGAACTAACTAAAATAAATAAAATGCTGCTTCCTCCTCTCTCTCTTTCACCTACCTATCTCTGCTTGCCTTCATTCCTGTCTGCACCTTAAAAAAAGTTTTTTTGTGTTTTATGGAAAACTCATAATACTGCTTTGTTGACTGGGATGTAGTCTTTACTATTTACTATTGTAAGAAATAACTCAATGAGCTTTTAAATTTTTTTCCTTTTGGTCCTTTTAGAAGTGTTGCTCTTCAGAGTTTTCACATCAAAATCACTAGAAAGCCTGAAAACTCTATTGGAGTTTCACCCTCCACAGATTCTGAAACAGAAGGTTGAGGATGGGGATTTCCAGCATGTGTACTTGTAAAAATACTTATATACAGGGCTTCCCAGTGATTCAGTTGAGTCACTACTAGACTCTGCTACCTCTGACTGACTGATGAAAAATAGGCTAGATACCCTACTATTTAATGATCTGGTTTAAAGCAATTCATGTCTTTTAGGTGCCTTGGAAGCATGTGACATTTACACTAGAAAACCTTGTAATTGGCAGTTTTTATAAATCCAGACTGAAGCCAGTATTCTCTGGGAATCTGAGTTTGGAAGATGTTTTCCTTTGAGTTTGAAAGGTATCCCTTTGATGAAGTTTCCTTTTTAAGTTGGGCAAAAGTTGATTTTATTTTTAACATGTAATTATTCTCATTTTTTTCTAGGTTTCTGGGTGACACCAGAAAATCTAATAGTTATAAAGGTGTTTTATAGTAATAAAGGAGTTCTTTCTCTTTTCTTCACTAGTAATTGTCTAGTTTCTTCACTAGTAATCTATAGTAAGAGATGTTTTTCTTTGCTTTCAGTGGCTTGGTTAAGCTGGTGTTCCAGAATATCTCCTATGGAATTAGTGAAATGTATAAAGCCTGCTTTCTCAGTGCAACAGTGAAGCATCTCCAGAAGTTCATCCCTGAAATTTCTATCAGTGATATACTTAGGTAAGGAAAAGGCATGAGGATTGAATATACAGTCATGACCCAGGTGAACTTGGGAGGTGGGTCTGACTTGGTGATTCGTAAGCACTTGTTCAGTCTCTCGGTGAATCCACCTGAATCTTTGTGAGCTCTCTGTTTCCCAAGAAGTTGTTGCGCTCCCTCTGCAGTGCATGTATTGGGCATTTCTGCACCATGACTTATAGCACTTAAACAGGACCCACTTATAATTATCCTGACTACCTTAAAACATTGAACTGAAATCTACATTGCAGCTGTATTGGTGATAGCACCTTTCCCTTTGTGTCTAGCTATCATCTATGATAAAAACGTATTACTTGAGATTACAAAATCTGACCACTTACTCGTTTTGTTTTGTCTTATCAACACTTCCTGTCCTCCGCCGATCACCAAGTGCTCTTCTTCATTGTCCGTAGGCCCCACCACCACTTCCCTGACCACTCTCTCTTATGATTTCAAGGCCTTTGACTCTTATTCTAAATAAGAACATGGATCACCATGTTAACTAGCTAGGTAATAAACACATTAAAACATATTTTGATTGACTCTTAACACCTTTTAGAAACACTCCTATGGACCATCTGCATCCACCTATGATCCAGGTCCTTTGTGTCCCAAGAAACATACGCATGCATGCCTTCCACTTAATAAATGCTCCCTTAATACCCACTAGTATTGTTCTGTTTGGTCTCCTAAAGAGATTTCCGTAAACAGCCACTGTATACTCACTCATAAGGTGGTCATGATGCCACTGGAAGCTACTTTCTGAATTCCTGTCACTCTGTCTGAGGTCTATGCAGTGGTCTCAGTTTCACTGTCAAAGGCATATCTCCCAAATCAGCAGCAACAGTGGCATCTTGCTTTGCTTCTTTTCTACTTCTTTTGTTCTTTCTTGGTAAGTGTGGTAACAAGTAGTTTAAGCCTGTGTTACGGGTACGTAGGGCAAAGGAAGGATAAGTTAAGAATGTTTTCTTAAAGATTTTCTGGACTTGATCTTTAGCTTATCCTAAATATCATTCAACCCTAACTTCTTTTCTCTTTGATGATGTTTTTATTGTGTTCACCTTTTCCCCTGAATAAGCCATTTGCTATGCCTAATCAGCAGAGTATGTAGAGGTACTCTATCTTCATGATTCCATCCCTCCATGAATCTCTAGGTACTTAGTGTCCATTTCCTCAGTGACAGCTCAGTAACTTCTTAGACCAGTGTAAAATGTCAGCAGACTTGACTTATTTGGAAAGAGAGTAATAATCATGTCAGCTATCTCCCTTAGGGGAGCATCCTGGTCTAAATCTAACTCTAATGTATCATTCTCAGACCAGCCTCTTTGAATCCTTAGAACTACTAAAACCCAGTTAATGTCTTTACTCTTACCTCTTACCCCTCTGCTCACCTTCTGAAATGAAAGGGCTAAAAATACCTAGGCTTTGTTTTCTTTCATTTGCCTATAAACAAAGGCTTTTACGTTTTTAGTGACTCCTTTAATACTGTTATCTCTTAAACCTGAAAAGACAGGTCAAATCTGGCTTCTCTTACTTCTGTTACTGCCATTAATATTTCTTGGAAAACACACTAGTTGGACATAACAAATTCTAAGTATAAGCAGTAGTGAATTCACTACCAATATATAATTACGACTCTTTTATAGAAGCCTGAGAATAACTCTTTAGACCATTGGATTTCATATGGAAGAACTGAACTTGGAGCTTGTGGTTTTGGTTGACACTCTTACCTCTGGGGGTAAAGGTGCTAATTAATTTACCAACTTCATTAGCATATAGCAGAAATGGGCACATTGCACAATCAACAGGAGCATTTGCAGTCAAATTCAACCCAATCACTGAATGAGTTTCTTTTTGGAGATCGAGAAGCTAAACACATTGAACAATTCTATTTACTCCTTCTCTTGATTCCTGTAGTTATTAATGAAGGAAATTATCAATAACAAGAGTTTCTTTTTGGAGATAGAGAAGCTGAACACATTGAGCAATTCCATTTACTCCTCCTCTTGATTCCTATAGTTATTAATGAAGGAAATTATCAATAACAAGAAAAGAGCTATAGAAGATATGTTTGATACCATTTATATAAGTTTAAATCATACCATCTATTGTTTGTGGATTGCACACATAATGTGAAAATTTGAAAAAACCTGGGAGTGATTCATACCTCATTTAGGAGAGTGATTACCTCTGGGGAGAGGAAGGGATGGGATCCAGAAAGTTTCACAGTGGGGCTTCATTCTGTAATGCTTTCTTTTTTAACCTATATAGTAAGAAAATAGGTATTCATTATGGTATTCTCTGTGCCTTGGCACATGCTTGATATATTAAACAATACTAAAAAATTAAGATCAGTAGACCTTCCCACCATTTGAAACCAAAATCCTGCTTTGTTCATTCATCTTGCAACCTAGTGAAGTAAAATGGTAACTGCTCTATCATTAATATGGAGGCAGAAGCAGATTAAACAGTTCTAGATAGTGAGAGAGGACTGAAGCAGCAGTTTCAGAGGCATGTTTTCCCCAGAATGGTGTCCTTAAACTATAGTGACCATCCCAGGACCTCGGCTTGACTTCTCATTACCCAGCCAGAGCATTTTGGGCAATAAATTACTAGTGAATATTAGATTGGAATACAGTGTTAAGATTATAAGCATATGTATTAAGTATCCAAACTTCTCATTGTTAAGTGGTGATCTCTAAGAATTTTAACTTAACATCCCTTAATTTATTCTGTGATTAATTTTGACATGGTTATTAACAGTAGTTTTTATCTGGTAGGATTGCAAGGATGTGTAAGATGAACACATATGCCAAGATCCCTTCCTTTTCCAATACTTCACTTTGAAAAATGCTCTATTTGGAGAATTCTAGAATAACTTTTCAGGCAAGATGTTTTCATCATGAGAGAAACTAGAGACTGTACTATGTCATTGTGAAACGCAAAAGTAAAAGACAAATACTCCTGCAATGAATCTAGATCAGGGTTTCTCAGTCTTGGCATTATTGACATTTTGGGCCAAATATTTCTTTGTTGTGAAAGATTGTCCAGTTAATTGTAAGGTGTTTAGAAGTATCTCTGGCCTCTACCCACTAGATGACTGCTATATTTCCCCTAGTTATAACAAAAGTATCTCCAGACATTTCCAAACGTCCACTAGGGAATAAAATCTTCCTTGGCTGAGAGCTACTAGTATAGAATTTGGTATCTCCCCCCTGCTCCCCAACTGCAAAATACTGAGAAGGTTCTGAGAAAATACAATGAAAATTCTTTGAAATACTTATTGTTGAGAGTGCAGGAAAGCAAGGGACATTCCAAAAGCAAAAATGAAGAGGAAATTGAAAACCAAAGTACTAAGTGGAGTTGGTTCTAATTCTGCCCTAGAGGGATAGGGAAATTTTGTTGATTTTGATGTAACTGAGTTTTATTTATTTATTTATTTATTATTTACATACAGTAAAACATCTAGCTCTTTAGTATTCAAGGCATTTTGGCAGTTCTATAAACCCATTTACCCATCATATAAAACAAGACATAAAACATTAGGGACTTGTATTTTAATTGCCTGTCAAGTACTAGGAAGGAGGCCTCATGTCTATAAAAGGTAGGACATAGGAACTGAGACCCCTATGTAAAGCCAGGAACTCTTATAAGGCTATAACTTGAATGAAAAGGAAATCTAGAAAAAAATATTCTCCATAGCACTGGGAAGGGTTAAGGAATTTGTCTGTCTTGGTCTTGAGGATGGAGAGTGTGGGGTGGGTGGAATCTCCTAAAAATCTAGAACCTTGGTCCTGCCCTCACAAGTGTTTGGAGTTTGAATTTATACCAACTTGATCTAGCTACATTAAGTGATAAATTAACTTAAATAGTAGGCCCAGACTGGTTTGGAAACTGCTTCAAATTAACCACTTCTCCCTATCTTATTTTAAACAGATTAGAGAGAGAACGGAAAGAGCATAAGTCAGGGTAATTTGAACACATGCTGCATGTGATTGACCTAAGCAATTAGGAGTTTCGTGGTGTTCTTTTTTTCTTTTTCTTTTAAGGATCTTTTAAAAGAAATACACATTGAAGTGAAAGGGTATGCTAGAGGGGGTTTGCTCTAAAATCCGGCAAAGGTAAACATGGATATAAATGAAAGATTTTTGTTTTTGTTGAAACTGGATAACACATATATAAAGTTATTTATACTGTTCAGCTTACTTTCGTACATATTTTTAATTTCTATTTAAAAAGTAGTCCTAGGATGTTACTACCTCTGGAGCAACTGATGGAAGTAAATCAAAAGCCTCTGTGAATAGTATAACCCCCACCAAACTCTCGCAGGATTCTCCCAGATAAAGTCCCATAGAATTCATCATCAAAAGTTACAAAGCACTAACACAAAGTATTAGTGAGCATAAGCAGATAAAATAAATAGCAGAATTAGATCCCAAGCAATTTTAGGTAATAGAGTATTGGAAATCATAAAGTAGGCTTCAAGAATTAAAAAAAAATGTAATGGAAACATGAACAAGAATAAGACAAAAAAATAGGCAGTTCCAAAACCAACAAATTAGAATTTCTAGAAATGAAAAATATGGTTCTTAAAATTTAAAACTCTAAAAATTAAGTTAGCTAGTTAGACCTACCTTAAAAGAAAATTAGTATATTAGAAGGTGAATTTGAAGAATTTAAAGAAGAACATTTTAAAGGAAAAATGATTCATCCTGTGAAAATTAAAAGGCATGGAGAAGATGAGAAAATTCCAGCCTACATCTCCTAGGCATTTCAGAGAAATTGGTAATAGACAACACTTTGAAGAGGAATTTAAGAATTTTCTAGACTTGAGAAGAAGACATCAAATTCAGGATATACAACAAATCCCATCTAGATAAATAAAACTAAATACAAGAATGAAAATTATTACATAACTTCCAAACCCAAGGAAAAAAGAATATAGAAAACTCAATAAAGAAATGAAGTGAGAAAATCCAGAAAAATCATATTGAATATATTAGAAATAAAACATAACAGCAACTATTAATAAATGTACATGTACTGAATAGTTAAGACTCTCAGGTTAGGTTAAAAAAATTCTTCACAGATAATGCCAACCACATACACCCCAAGGACCCAGGTTCAAGACCTCAGACCAGGGCGAAAAGACAAAATGAACAACTGAAACAATAAATAAATAAAGATGTTTCTTTTTCCTCTCCCTTCTTCCTCTCTTAAAAAAAAAAAAGAAAAAATATTCATCTGTTCATATAAAACCCAAAGAACTGGATTCAAGTCCTGGACCAGGGGAAATGGGGAAAAAAATCCATCTATTTGTTAGGCAAATGCTTATTAGAAGAAAGATGCATACTGGGTTCATTTCAGATGAAGTATATTTTAAGGCAAAGACTATTAGAGATAAAAGGTCACAATACATTTGTTGCATATAATAATAGAGCTGTGAAATACAGAGAACAAAACTGGCACAACTAGAAGCAGAAGTCAACAAATCCACACTGTGGTGGGTGATTTCAAGACAGTATCTATAGAAGGTAGACCACACAGATAAAATGTTAGAAGATTTGAGTAACAGTTAAAATACTTGATTTAATAGCTATATAGAACTTTCTTACTCACCCCGTTCCAAAATACCTGTATTAGTCAAGCTTTCACAAAACGTTTACAAAGGCTTAAAATGTTTTAAGCCCTAAACCAAATTCTCAACAAAATTCGGAAAGTGAACATGGGAAAGCCATGTTCTCTTGTCAAAATCCAGTTAGGTTGAGGATTAGTATCAAAATACCTGTCCCTCTTGTTTTACTTCATGGTTTACTTGGTTCTCATACCACCAGTTGTAACTTAAATATGTTCATGTCAACTTCTGTTTTTAGATTACACTAGATTCCATGGGAAGTTTTATAAAACACTAAATTGTCTTACTTGGAACTGGTCAAAGATGTCAGTTGTTGCCTGACAGCTGTTTTCTAGCATTATAGGATGCTGTCTGCACAGAACAATAAAGACAAGTTCTCAGGTGAATGTGTACCATTATTTACTTGTCACCTGTTGTTCCTAGACATATTTAAGTGTCTAGGATGTACATTCCTATTAAATTTAACTACTGATACAGCAAAATACATAGCTACAAATACCTACAAATTTAATACACATGAATTCACAAGTATTAAATTATATGAATTCTTTCAGTCATTAAAATGGAATTTAAAAGAACTAGTAATTAAAAAATTAGAAGTACCTACACTTATTGTATTTACAAGGTACAAATCTAGACATGGAAACAACATAGGGGTATTGTATAAGATGCGTTCCTTACCTTCAAGATATTTATGGTTTATCTTAGCTGAAATTTCAAATTATAGTACTCTTCTCAAGCTGAGGTATTCTGAGTGGAAATGACAGTAATCGTACAGAAAATAACAACAACTATGAAGTTGCATTAAGTGCTGAGTAGGGAACATGAAGAATTTTTGTAGTATAAATATTTCATGTTAAATAGTTGCTTTTGTTTGAACTAGAGGAAGAGACTTGGAAAAAGTTAATTATCATGTTTTTTAAAGTTTTGGATTATAGACTTTGAACACTTGAGCTGGAGTTTAGGGGACGTTGAGAACATAACTTGCTATTTGTAGAGAAATAAGTACAGACACATATTTTTTCATTCATGATTGTTTTTATTAGTCTTCTCTTTTTTTCTTAACCTAGCAAGATGTTTATCGATTTTGTTTATCTTTTCAAAGAAACAGCTCTTGTTTCATTCTCTTTTATCTTTTTAATTTCTATTTCATTATGCTCTAATTTGTAATTTTTCTTTTACTGACTTTAGTTTTAGGTCCTTCAGATGTAAGTTTACATTGTCTATTTGAGATTTTTTCCTATTTTTGCTGTAGGCCTATCCTATATTACTATAAAGTACCCTTTCATTACCACTTTTACTACATCTCATAGACTCTGATAGTTTATATCTTTGTTTTCATTTTTCTCCAGGTTTTTAAAAGTTTTTTCCTTTGATTTTTTTTCATTGACCTAAGTTATTTAGTAGCATGTCATTTAGTCTCCACATGTTCAAGATTTTTCCAATTTTCTTTCTGCAGTTGGATTCAATTTTCATACCATTATGATTAAAAATATACTTGACATAATTTTGATCTTCATGTAGTTATTGAGAATTGTTTTGTGTTCTAACAATGGAATATCCTTAAGAATGTTTGTTCCATGTACACTGGAGAAAAATGTGTACCTTCTTGTTTTTTTTTTTTTGATGGAATATTCTGTATATGTGTATTAACTCCATTTGTTCTAATACATCATAATGATCTATTCCACTTACATTAGACATAAATATATTAATTGTAGCTAATTAGCATTAGCTTCTATTTGCTTAGAAGGGGAACATACTAACAACCTCCTTTAGAGATGAAAGTTTTGCTTTTAACATTCAACATCAATGCTTGGTCATGATGCATTTGTCCCCAACATTTTGGGCTTCTGCCTGATAAAAGAAGAGAAACAAGAAAACTCAGGGCGTTGGTTCCAACAGCAATAGCAGCAGCAGCAGCCAAGAAAAGTGGGGAGAAATGCCTTGATGAGTTGAAAGAAGCTACAAATGCAGACTGTACAAAATGGACCACACATTTGTATTTTACTCTAAGAAATTTTAAGTTCAGTTTCCTTCCATCCTTCTAAATGTTGTATCTGATTCTTACTTGGAAATCTTTTCAACACAAAAATCTCCTGTCCAGATTTCCTCCAGGCTTCTACAAGGCAAATTGTTTACTGTTATTCTGTATGACAGATTACTTACTGTTATCATAGAACCTTTCACACTTGTCATTGTAATTTACCTTTCTACAAATGAACAATAAAGCTGTTTGCCTTCAGATAAATTAATGTCTTTGTGTTTCTTTGCTGTTAAACATAAACTATGTCAGCCTCTTAAAGTTATGAGGGTTAAATGAGAGAATTCCTCGTACAGAGTAACTGGTTGGTAAATAGTAGCAGTTATCATTCTGCTCCCTCAGATCAAGGTCTTAGAGGGCAGTGTTCTCATATTGTTCTTTGTATCTTGCTTAAGTGCTTACTGGAGTTGGCCTAAAATCAATGAAAAATGTTTAATATGATTTCTTGAGTCTTGGTATGTAGAGGCAGCTGTTCTATGTGGGGTTTTATTTTTCCACTTTAAAAAATTATTTTTTTATTTAATTGGTCACATTGGTTGTTTCCCCCAGCCCCGGTCTTGAACCCTCAACCTTGGGATGTATGTGGGATTGCTACCAGGCTATAGCAGACTGATAGGCCACCAGGTACACCCAAGGCAGCTGCTTTCAAACTGATTTTCTTTCAATAGTTTCAGTGGAGGCAATTTGGAATTCTAAAATACTTGATTGAAATTTTATCTGTAAATTTTAACTATTTTGAAAACTGAAAAAGTCTAATTGTGAGCTCAAGTGTTATTAAACAGAACTTTAAGTAGTGAAGGCTTTGCCATAGTCACATGCTACCAAGTTACTCATTTGTGTGCTTTTCCTGCTATCTCTATGTAATTAATTGAAAGCTACCCTGATATTCAGGGCTAAACTGTTCAAAATAAAAACAAACTATCAAATAAGGACCTTTTTCCGTTGGTAAATGTCTTTCTCCATTCATTTTAATAGTGTACAATCAAAACAATATAAAATAAAGAATCCTTTAGCAGCTATAGATGTGCAAGTGACATTCTTTTACAGCTTTGTATTAGAAGAATCTTATTATTTTCATTGATTATTTTTATATAAATTCATTCTAAAATTTAAATTAATAATAATGATAAAATTAATGATAATTAAATATAGATGTATTGGCTGCTTTTTCGGCTGCTTTTTCGGCTGCTTTTTCAGCTGCTTTTGGGAAAGCAGCTTTTTAAAACCAACTTAGCCACTTGTGAATTAATTTAACAAGCATTTATTGCATTGTTATATGGATGGCATTAGGCTCTAGCCTAAGAATGTAAGTTTGACAGGGATAACTGACAGCCTTTGGTTAAATACAAACCAGCTGAGCTTCCATGTAATTGTACATTTAAAAAAATGAAGACTTTATTCTTCAAGAATACTTTGGAACCACTGATTTGTAAAGTGTCCTATCTCTTCCACTCAGTTGATTACCTACCACTCTTGCTTTTGCAGAGGTCCAGCGGGAGTAAGAGCTCAAGCCCTGGATAGAGATGGAACTCTTATAGAAGATTTTGTATTCGATGGAGGAGCTGGGGATATCGGAAATCGCATTCTTCATGTGAGAAATGCACCTTCCCCAGCTGCCACTTCTTCCCTTGCAATTTCTGAAATGATTGCAGATGAAGTACAACAAAGATTTAAATTGTAAATAATGAAAGGAGCTATGCATACCTGTGCATTTTAATCTTCACATTCAGCAACTAGAATGCATTTTTTAAGAAAAGTGATTTGAAAATCTCATTTTTAGATGATCTCATTTAGATAAATCACTGAATTATTAAAATATTAACATAGAAATAATAATTTTCAAAATCTGTGCTTTCACGAATGAAGAGACACATTATTTGTCCTAAATACCTAACTGTGTTAATGACATGTCCTCACCAACAATGGTCTAGAGATTTTACCCTTTTAGATTTTCTGGGGATGATGATATAAAAAAATGGATATTTCCCTTAGCTCTTTAAATCTATAGTATCTAAGCTCTTGTTTTCTCGTAGATAAAAGAATATAGACTATTGTAGGTTGCAAACCTCCTTTTAGTTTTGAAGATTCGTAGAAAAGTTCACATTCTTTAGGGCAACAAAGTTTGTATTTGGGAATTTAAAATGCTAGATTTAAAGAAAATACATGAAATTTCACATTTTTAATATGATTCTCTCTTAGCTATAGTATTTGTAAAAGATAACTTTACCAAAAAAAAAAAAAAAAAAATTCAAAGCCTTTATTATTCCTAGTCTTTTAATAATTGACTTGGTGTTCTATCATCACTAAATCTAAACAGCAATGCCCTATGAATGGTTGTTGCCTACCCTTTAGTCTTCCGTGGTTGAAAAACTAAAAACTTAAAATCGATAGTTTTTTATAAGAGCAGTTTTAGAATCTGACACAGATGTTCAGAACTCTATGATTTAAAAAATCATTTACCTCATATCTCTGTTCTTCAGTTATACCAGGGTTCTCAAGTGTTGATCAAGATCACTAATGATTCATGCCTACTTGGTTTTTCAGGGATTGTATGAAATTTTTTGAGAATATTTCTTCATTATTAGGAAAAGACCTAACTTTGAGGCATTCACTTTTGTAAACCGCAAAAGTGCCTTACATTCATGTGTACTTCATGAGTATTTTAAGTTGTTGCCTGGAGCTATACTAAATACTGTATATACATACATATATATATATATATATATATACACACATACATATATACACACACACATATATATATGTGTGTGTGTGAGTGTATGCGTGTGTGTGTGATATATGTTTAGATGATTCTTGAAATTTAGAAATTTGGAGAATAGGAATATAAATTGTAAAATGACAGCCTATTGATTGGGGAAACTTTTATTATAGAATCACCATTTAGGTGAGACATTTTCATCCATTTCCTCATATGTACTCTCTCAAGATTAATCTTCCATTCTTCATTTATTCTTTCCTCTATTTCTCCAAAGCTGTGTAATGGTTAGAAAAATATACATTTTGTTTGACAGGAAAAACTTTTCTGTTTTCTTCCTTTTCTCTTTACTTCAAGCTTCGGTGATTACATTGATTGAGCTACTTCATCCATTAATTTGAAAGGCTACACATCATTAGCTCATGTTCAAGAAGTAGCACATCCCAGGTAAATAGACTAGGCAACTATTTGACCCTTGGTATGAAAATATTGAAAGTATTCAGAAACCATTTACAGAAGAAACAAACCTTATGGTTCTTCATAACTACAGGTTCCTCCAAGAATTGTGATACAGAGGATAGTTTCCTGTTCCAGTACTATTAAGAGATAAAAAATATTATAATTCTTTCTTTCATCAATAGTAATATTGTATATACACTAAGGTATGAGAGACTAAAATTACATAAATAAATGTCTTTATTAAAGCAATCCTCATTCCACTTAAAAAATACAAGTGAAAAAATGATTGAAAGTGTTTTGAATGTAAGTTATTCTATTTGTAAAACATTTTATATTGACATTTTATGTCAATAGGGTTTTGTTGTGTAATACTGATGCAATATTTAAAAATTTTGTGTATTTCTGAGAAGAAAATGTATATTAATATTAAAATATTTTAATAAAACTTGGTGTTGTGAACATAATTTTTAGCTTCATGGAAACTCTTGTTCAAGTAAATATTTTTTTGTGTAAAACATGAACAGGAACATCGCTTTAAATAGGCAGTCATTCTTTAAAAAAAGATCCAAAACTCCTGTATTTGTATATAATATAAAAACAAGGTAGTATAATTTATATTGTGGGTAAAATGTTAAAAAAAGAAAAAGAAACCCTTCCTGACTTAGAAAATGGTTTTCCAAATGTCTGATTGACTTCAGTGATTCAGTGTCATCTTCATATCCCAGAGCTACAGGAAACATTACTCCTGTTCTGTAGCAGAGTATGTATATAATATATAAACCCATAATCATTTTTGGGGGGTTGAGGGTAGGGAAATAGAATATATAAATTAATCTTTTGAGATTGCATAAAAATTATAGTTCCTCTTGGGAAGATATTTGGGGGATCCTACAGGGGTCAGGGAGTAACCCTCATAAGGATTCTAGGGAAAAAGATCTGTCTTTGAGTGCCTGCTCCAGTTTCTTTCTGGAAGGTGGACTATAAGAGAATCAGAGCCGGCTACAGCAATGAGCCATGAAAGTGAGTGACAAAATATATTTTTTCCAGGGGTGTTGCTTTGGTTTGGTACTGACTGGCAGCACTTGTAGCTTTAAATAAATTTAGGAAGTAGAAGAAAGCGAGAGAAATATTAGTAAGTTCTTAAAAATCTTTTTCAGTGGGAGAGTATTATTGGTCAATTTTTTTTGGCCACCCCTGGTGCCTAATTTTGTCCAGGCTTTCATAGCCTGCAATTTAGCTTCCTGAGCCACAGAGGGTCTAGTGGTTAATTTTTAACTGTCAGTGCACCCTCGTGCCTAGTGGATTAGTCCACTGTGGTGCAGTGCAGTCAACATACATCCCAAGGTCCTTGGTTCAAGATGCAGGGGGACACAACCAAGATGAACAACTAAATAAAAAATAAATAAGGTGCTTCTTCCTCTTCTTTCTTACTGCCTGCCTGCCTATTCTGGGATTAGGCATCTTTGTTCCTGCCTGTATCTTTCCTTCAAAAAAAATTTTTACACTTAAAATTTGAAATGTGCTTGGATCATTAAAATTATCTCCCCAAAACTATTCTAAATCTAAAAATGACAAAATTACTGTCTGTCAAATTATTTGTATGTTTGAACTTAAGAAATAATGAATATTGCTTTAAATAAAAATAATATATACCCTATGAATTTTAACTCAAATTTATTATTGAACTTTTTCTTATATATACAAAGGCCCTCTTATACTATGTTTGTTTAATAATTCTATTTTTAAAAGTACTTCTGTTTTTGAACACTGGAAGTATTTATAGTAAGGTTAGAATTTTTCATTTAAAAATGGCTTTATATTTTGCATAATATAGCATTCATATGATCTGAAATTTTGAAATCACAAAAATGTGCATAGTGGAATCTCCTCTAGCTGTCCAGTTATTATCCTTCTGGCAACAAAAATTGTCAGTATCTTGTGCAATCTTGCAGAGACATTTATGTATAATAAAATGCTATCCATTATTTTTATGCAAGTGATAGTATACACTGCATGCTGTGTATTACACACCATGTGGTTTTTACTTTGCAATGCTTCTTGGAGATTGTTCCACAGTGACCTGATTCTTGTTAAATGACTTTATAGTTTCCATTTTATGGAGTTACTATTACTTCTTGAACGAGTCCCTTATTCCTATTGATACTTAAATTGTTTCTAAGGTTTTGTGTTTTGTCTTTGCTGTAACTGCAATGAATATTGCAATGAATAACCTGTAGTCTTAAGTAATTTCACATAAAAGCAAGTATACCCATAGGACACATTCCTAGAATTCGTTGGGTCCACGATATGTCCCTTTGCAGCTCTAATGATATTGTCAAGTTGCCCTTGATGAAGGTCAAACCAATTTACACTCTAACATAATGTGGAGTCAAACTTTTTGATTTGTGCTTTTCTAATAGGTAAAAATGATAACTCGGTATTTAAATTTGCATTTTTAAAAATGAGTGACATCTTTTATATGTTTAAAAGACATTTTGTTTCCTTTTCTGTTAGTAGTTGTTTTTTTTTTTTTATATCCTTTATTTCCCCTGCTCTGGTGTTCTGGGATTTTTTTGTCATACATTTAAAAAAGCAATTTATCGAGCTAGATTTTACATCACAGTAGAACCCTTAATTATTTTGTACTTTGATTTTTACATTTAAAACTTTGACACATCTAAGACATCCTAATGTAGAGTGTGGGGTATCGATCTCACATATTTTCTAGATGTATTGTCTGACGGGGAAGGTTTTTAATGGTGTCATTCTTGAATTATCCTCCACATGCACATGGATCACGTTTCTTTTTGCCTAACCCAGAGATCACAACTCAGATGCCTGTAGAGACTAGGCAGGTTACATAAAAGGGTGAGGAGTGCCAGGTGGGAAGTAGCCAACTGGAAATGGGATGGCATACTTTTCTAAAGAGGACAGCCACTACCCACTGCCTGCTGATCATTACCATGCAGGAATGTAGCAGGGCCCAGTGTTATCAGATCTTCCTCAGCAGAATCTAGAAACCCCCACTTCAATATGAAATCTTTTGATTTTAAAGTGTTAACAACTTATAACATTTAAATGTAGTCTTAGCTAGCAAAATGTGTTTTCCCATTAGATTTGGCCCAAAACCCTTGGGCAAAAAATGAAACATCTCACTACCAACTTTACTCTTCTATATGAAAATTAAATCACAGCTAATTGCCTGCTTGTTTATAGTTGAAGCAAACTGGGAAGAGGATATAAAAGTAAAGACACTATATAGTCAAAATCTTTGCCCTCGATTGCAAGATTAGAGAAATACATGCATTTCACTATCCTACTTTTTATCCCAAGTACATGGAATGTGGATGTGACCATTTATTAGAGGATACTCCACTTGGAATAGAAAAATAACTTTTTAAAATGGTGGTATAATTGACATGATCCCTTACAATTTCCAACTCTGCGTTCTGATTTTTTTTATCCTGAAACTGATGTGTGGCACAGAATTACTTTTTGCACCCTGTTCTTACTCTTCCTTCCTCACTCCTGGTGACTAGGGACAACCTGCTATAATTATGTGTTCAGCATGGACTGAAATTTATACTAATGATAAAGTTTCTAGAGTCTATTCTTTAGTGCACAAAGTCTAGGGGATCTTTGTGGGGGCTGATAATGAGTTTGGCTGAGTCCCAGGGGTTAATCCTGGTTTCATGAGATCAGCCTCCACCCAACCCCTACACAATTTGGAGGATACTATTAAAAACGAAGTTCAAAATATCTTTGGAGAGTTTTACAAAAACAGTATGATTTTGTGAAGACTTAGGAGCTCGCGCAAGTGAAGGACCTTTAAGTTCAACTTGATCAACATCACTGTTATCTGCCTTCTTGTCGCTAAATGTGTCTTAAGGGCTTTCCGTGCCTAACCATCTTCGGTCTTCACAACTCCCTGTGAAATAGTTACTATTACCTTTATGCAATATTTGTGCCTCGGCGAGCACACATACTTTAAATATTGTGTCTTCCCGAATGCCCCTTCCTCACTACCTCCCTATACTGCTTCCCACGACAGCAGTCCTGGGACTCAAGCGCCCACGATGAGTGGCACCGAGTCAGGATTGTCTGGGGAGGGCCGGAGAAAGGAGTAGGTCTGTGTAAAACGCAGTCAGTAAGCTGGAGAGTCTGTACGGAACAGGCCCCTAGCAAGTCCCCCGAGTCCGGGAAAGGCGGATTACAGCAACGCGACTCCCGCGCCCGAGCGCCCCGGCGCCGGGTAGGCGCCTCTGCCCTTTTTTTGTGGCGCGCATGCTCCGTGCACGGATTTCTGGCGACTCCGGGTCCTGAGCGCCGGGCCTAGGGGGCGGGCCAAGCCGCGACGGCTAGACCCCGCAGCGCGGCGGCGGGCCTGGGTCGCTGCACGCAGTGGCTGAAGGGGCGGCGGCAGAAGCCAGCACTGTGCGCAGTAAAGCGCGGCTCGCTCGCCAAGCGCGCACGCCCACTCGGTCCCCAGGGTCCTCTGGAGGTGACTCGGGCGGGCCGGGCCAGGCGGCGTTGCCGGTTAGGAGGGCGGGGATGAGGCGATGAGGAGACTAGCAGCCGCCGCTCTCCGCCCGCCGCGGCCGTAGCGGGAGTCGGGGAGGGCGCGAGGCCAGCTAAATCCCCGCCAGGCTGCGAACCCAGACAAAGGAGAAGGAGCCGCCCGAGACCCGGGCCAGCGCCGCCGCGAAAGGAGGCCGCCGCGCCAGTCTCAGCTGGGGTCACCCGGACTCAGGGCCGCCGCGGGTCCCCTGCGGGCGCCGCGCAAGTCGAGGCCGCCCAGGCCGAGGAAGCCGCCTCCGGCACCCCCCGCCCGCTCGCCGGCGCCGCCTCCGAGCCGCCTCGGCCGTAGCTGCGGCCCGGGCGGGAGGCGGCGGCCGCCGGCGAGGCGAGGCGAGCCGCGCTCTGCCTGTCAGGCCACTGGCCTGGCCCGGTTCGGCCCGTGCGCCGCCCCTGATGCGAAGGCGCTGCCGCCGGGGCCATGCAGCAGGCGCCGCAGCCGTACGAGTTCTTCAGCGAAGAGAACAGTCCGAAATGGCGGGGACTGTTGGTCTCGGCCCTGCGGAAGGTCAGTGCTGGTGCCCGGGCGGCCGTGGGGCCGAGGAGTGCCGGGGCGGCTTCGGGCTGTGTCGTCGGGGGCCGGCGGGCGGGGTGCTGTGTCCGCCGCCCCTCCGACGTTGTAACGGGGAGCTGCACATCCTGTCCGTGTGCGGTTCCCGCGGGCCGCGCAGGTTCTTTCTGGCTGAACCTGGGGTGTTGGGGAGGGGCGGGGGGCTCATAATTGCCTGTTGCATCCCAAGACGTTTTCTCAAAGTTTTTGCCTGGCCCCGGAAGGAAGGTTTTGTTATGATTATAAAACTAGATTTCGTGTTGCAGTCATTTCGTCAGGCAGCTTCCGCCGTTGACCAATTTGTTGTCCTCAGGCTGAGTTCCGACAAGAGAAAGTCCCGCCGGTATTTAGAAAGTTTCTAAAACTAAAGCACATTTCCAGGTCGGGTGATTACTTTTAATTGCGTTCTTCGGCGCGGGGGATGTTCCCCTAGGCAGTTTGCTTGTCAGAGGTGTCCACTCACTTTTTTTGTGTAATAAGAGTGTTTCACATGTGTGAAGTGTCAGGGAGCCATAATATTCCTTTTAGAGTTCTCGAAGTAAATTTAAATTGCCTCCCCACTTCCTTCGAAAGTATCCGCGTAGTTTATAAGAGAATTGCCCTGTAAAATCTGGGCAGTTTATATTCCCTGGGTGCGAGGTAGATCTTGGAAGCGGGGAGTTATTTAAGGGGACAGGAACTCCGCAGCTCGTAAATACGAGCCTTTAAAGTTTGCATGCATCGCTAGGGTGTATCTCTCTGGTAAATGGTATATCAGTCTTCGTCTGTGAATTTAGATCGTGATCTTACTATCGGATTTTATAATAAACCCTTTTGTAAAGTCAAGACAAATTTCAAGACTGTAAATGCGTGTAGGATCAGATGTCATGCCTGCTGAACATGAGCTTCCCTTGCCATCGATGCAAACTTAGTCCCTCTGCCTTTTTTTGCAAAATAGCCAAGAATAAAATTTAAAATAATAATACAAAGATAACACTAACTTACAAGATTTCAGTGGAAAATAAACATTCATACGTTAAATTTCTATATATGAAGGCAGTAGTATATTTTATTATGATGTTTCTTCAACTTCTGGTATTTTAAAGGTAAAATCGTAACCCTTGTACATTCAGTTTTAATTTTTTTGTTATTTTTATAACTCTTGCAAGGAGCTGTTGCCTCCCTTGGGCAAAATACCAACTCATGTCTTTTTGAAGATTGTGTTGAAGATGAGTAGGGGCAGCTAGACAGTTATCATTTCACTGATATAATAGATGTTAAACTACTCAGTTGACCTTCTTTCCATGGGCAACTGGAGTCTCTGAGATGGAAAGAAATGCAAAGTGTGCTGTGCAGTGATAATGAACTCTGACCTGAGCTAGAAGCAAAGGGCGAAATGCTTAGATAATGATTGATCCTTCTATTCCAGAAGTGAGTTCAGGTAGTTGAGTTCAGGTAGACCTGTATTGTTTGCCTTATGATCTACTAATTCTTTCCAGTAGCAAATACTATTTGAGTATGTGTTACAAAGCTTATTCAATCGGCAGCTTTGACCCTAACAATCCTTCATGTATATCATTTATTTTTTCAGGTTAGGCTGGAAACAAAACTAGTACGAGTATCCAATCCTAGTCCATTGCTTTAAAACTATTATTTTGTATTTTTATGTTGTGCTTGTTGTCCTGGACCTCAGGTACCTTGGAGATCTGTATCTTTTTATTCCATCTTTCTCATATATCCTTACATTTAAGAATATTTGGAAATTTAGAAGTGAATTCACTATGCAATTTTTATTTATCAATTTATTGTTGTTACAAAGTTGGGGTATATTCCCACAGAAGACATTTTTATTTTTTTTTTGAAGCATTTTTGGTGTTAGTAATTTGTATTATGTCCAATTTTGTAGTATTCGGGTATTTGTGGTATTGCACCACCTAGGTTTATAGTCTGCTCAAAAGTTGTAGCTCTTAAGGAAGTCAAAGTTCACTCTTCTCAGGATGTGTTAAATTCTGAATTCTGTTATGAACCTGCCACACATATTTTTGTACAGTGAGAATTCCTGTCATTTCTGGGGAGGCTCTGTCTTCACATTCAAAGCATCCAGAGCTTGACTGCTTCTCTCCAGCTGACAAGATTGTTAACAGAGACTTCTAGGATTAGTAGTAATAGGAATAGGAGTATTAGACTAGTAGGGTTTTTTCTCCTTCACTTGGTCAACACCAAGTGAACTCTGAACAAGTGGTGTACTCTAGCTTCATTTAGCATTTATTGAGCAGATACCAGGTACTAGGCATCATGCTAGGTTTTAAGAATATAAAGATGAATAAAAGCAAAGACCCTTCTCTCAAGGTGTATACCATCTAGACTGAAAATTCTAAACTTTGAGGTTTTTATTTATATAAATGAGAGCAATTATTATCAGAATTGTTAGTCTACTTGGGCATCTTGGTGGAAGCTCTGTAACTGTTAAAATATAATTTTCAGAAAGGCAAAATTATGACTCATGCAAATATAAACATGTCAGTAATTTTGATTCAGCTCATTATTTAATGAGGGAATTTATAAGGTTAGAGAAATGTCATATGAAAATTCAAGGACAAAGAATAAAGGATTATTAAGATTGTTGGGTTACATAGAAAATTAGTTAATATCTTACTAGAGCATAATCAGTAACTTTTGGATTATCTTTTCCCTGATTAGAATTTTTACCTGTACCAGGTATGTCAAGTTAATCTTGTAGCTAGGTAAAATTGCCCAGTCCATAGAGAGTAATCAGAAGTTCTAACAGCACTGCACTAAAATATACTAAGTGATTTCTTTTTTTTTTTTTAGTTTCCATTAATTTTTATGAAAACCGTGTGTGTGTGTGTGTGTGTGTGTGTGTGTGTGTGTGTGTGTGTGTGTTTTGGGGCAAAGTCAATTTCAAATTTTAAAACTCAACAGTAAATGTTTATTTTGCTACATAGAAACACAAATACTGAAAAATAAATTAATGAGAAATAATTTTGGAAATATGAATGTTTTTGTTTAACTTTTTGTTGTTTAACTTTTAAATCAGAGTCACACCTAGAGAACACTTAAGTACATTTAAATATATACAGAACTGCAAAGGGTAAAGCAGTGTGAAATGGCAGGACTAATGGAAAATACATGGATTAACTTTACTGCTAAATTATGTATCTTCCCTAAAAGAATCAGAAATTTAAATGCCTCAAGAATATTGAAACTATCATATTACTTGGGGAAAGAGAGTATGAGATATATTTGTATATGCAGTGTGTGTCTTTGAAATGCCTTTCGTACTTTGTGTTTGTACTATATGACTCTGTGTTCAAAAAAATCATTGTAAACATTCTACATGTGGGAAACACGTCTCAAAATCATTTTACCAAATTTTTTAGTCCCTGATATGTAGATGCCTTTTCTGTAAGGTATTCTTCTCCAGGCTAGCTCTGGAAAAGAAAGCATTAGTTCTCTTACTATATGTAGTTATTAAATATCACAAGAGTGAGAAAAGATTGGTTGAATTACTTTGTTCCTGAGTCTAACTGATTCAAGGTTAAATTTCAATTCCCTACCCCATTCATATCAGTTTAATATCTGTCTGTTAGATATCTGTCTAAAATGCAAGAGGTGTGAATGTCTGGGTTAATTAATAGCTGTCAATGACAAGGAAAAAGAGGGTGGAGGGTTTTGTATCAGAAATACTTTTGTGTAATCTGAAAGTTTCTAGTGTTTGTATTAATAATGCCTCTCGGGATTGTTTAGGAGATTACATGGAATCTTTCCTGGGCCTCAGAAGGAAAATATAGGGTGCTTTGAGAAAATAAAATCAGTCTCACTGACATGGTCAAGGAAGTCTTCTTTAAGGAAGAAGTATTTGTACTGAGTTCTGGAAGAGATATTTATTTTTTTATTGAGTGCCTTTATGTGCCAGACCTTTTTTTTTTTTTTTTTTTTTTTTTTGTAATGAAGCAACTAATTTACAGAATAATGTAAATTTAGATGTACAGGTTTACTCCTTATCAAATATAATAATATACTATGCCCACTACAGATTTCTAATAGTCCTTCACCTCTGTCCATTGGACACCTACTATCCTTTGCTTTTACCTCCCTTATCCCTTTTCCCACTGGTAACCTCAGTTTAGTTGTCAGTGTCCAAGGGTTAGTTTTTGTCTGTGAATTATTTCACTTAGCATAATCTCCTCTGATTCCATCCATGTTATCAGAAATGGCAGGATTTCATTCTTTTTTGACAGCTGTGTGGTAGTGCATTATGTATATGTTGCACATCTTTTTTATACATCTGTCAGTGGACACTTACTTTGTTTCCATTTATTGACTATTGTAAAATAAATAATCTTGCAATAATATGGGGTGCATATATCTCTTTGAAATGGTATTTTGGGGTAAGTAATACAAGAGGGGATAATGAGGTCAAATGGAATTTCCGTTTTCAATTTTTTGAGCCATCTCCATGCTGTTTTCCATAATGGTTGCACCAATTTATGCTCTCATCAACAATGTAAAAAGTTTTCCTTTTTTTTCCCATTCTCACTAACACTTACTGTTTCCAGTCTTGAATAATAGCCATTCTCACAGGTATGAGGTGATATCTCCTTGTTTGATTTGCATTTTCCTAATAACGAGATGAGGGACATCTTTTCATGTGCTTGTTGACTATATAACATCGTTGGGGAATTGTCAGTTCAGATCTTCTGCCCATTTGTTGATTGGATTGTTTTTCTGTTTTGAGTTTTATGAGTTCTTTATGTATTTTGTATATTAACCTCTTGTTGGATGGATGTATGCTATGCAAATATTTCTATTTTGCCTATATTTTCATGTATGTATTTTATAGTTTCTGGTCTTATACTCAAGTCTGATCCCTTTTGAATTAATTTTGGTTTAAGGTGTTAGAGAATGATCTGTTTTCATTCTTTTACATGCAGCTGTCCAGTTTCCCCAACAGCATTTGGTGAAGACTTTATTTGTTTTATGCTTTTGGCTCCATTGTCATAAATTAACTGACCATATATATGTGAACTTATTTCTGGGTACTCAGTTCTATTCCACTGAGCTGTGTATCTGTTTTTATTCCAGTACCATATGATTTTGATTACTGTTGCTTTGTGGTATAGTTTGAAATCTCAGAGTATGGTAATTTTGTCCATTGTCTCATTATTGCTTTGACTCTTCAGGCTCTTTTATGATTGCGTACAAATTTTAAATGTTTTAGTTCCTTACAAAATGTGCCACACATTATTCTTGATACTGAAATTGTAGCAGGCCCCTACTTTCGTAAAGCTTCATTCTAAATGGTTATGTTAGAGAGGCCTGGGAAAGATAGACAGTAAAGAAATAAAGGTTATTGGCACCTGTGAGGCTAGGTGGGCATGGTGACACCCATGGCCCATGTGGAGAGTGAAGTGACCCCAAGGCCCCCCATGCACTAGCAACCCTTACTTGGGTGACAGCATCTTTAAAGCCTGGTGTCTGTGGCCACATGGGCAGAGTCACTGAACTAGCTTTGGTGTGGCCTTGAGACTGAGTCACCAAGACTCCATGTTCTATGACAAAGGTGGGAATCTGACACACAAGTTCAGTGAGGAAACAGTTATCACCCAGAAAGGTCTAAAGCTGGTGTCCAAACTGAGGTGGATACATAAGAATTTGATTCCTTAAGGCACAGTGAAGTTGGAGCTTCCCTGTATCCACAGGGATTTCCCTGTGATCCTCTATGAAGCATGAACCTGGTTGCTGACAGATATAAACAACCTCCAGCCCCCAAAAAGAAACACTCAGGCTCAAGGTATCACTTCCATTGAGGAACCTAGGCCAAGGCCACAATGCTGAATAAACTCTTTTGCCCCAGAACCTTCAACGTAAATAGGACAGTCCTGCGATGTTGGTCTGGTGTGTGTGAATAAGAAGTGGCTAATGACGGAATTACAAGCCACCTTCCCCAGCAGTCCCTACAAGGAGTGTGACAGGAAATATACTGGTGGAATGCCTGGTTCCTGTGCCCTTGCGTGACCTGCTTTCTTCTTAGCTTGCCTATGACTATAACGCTTTACAAGCAAGGTCTGCCTTCTTGCAAGCCTCTGGGCTATGGGAAGTGTACACTCATGAGAACTACCTTTCTCTTACTTTCCTTACCCATCATCAAAGTATTTCAGCCCTTTGCTGTGTTGGACAGAGAATGGGGGAAGTATAAACCTGATTCTTTCTGCCTACCTGCCCATCTGTTCCCAATCCCAGATGGATAGTTTACTGGCTGTTAATAGGAGTAGGGACTGATGTGGGAACCTTTTCCCTCTACCTAGGGCTGAGTTCATCTCTCTCTGTGACAGTTGGTTGTTGTATGCCTGCCCTGTGCCCCCGCCTCTATACCCCAGGATATAGGCAAGGCTATGGAGCCTGTGCCTATGGAGAGTTGCCTCAAACCCACCTTTTCTAATCCTCCTTGCCTTTACATTAGTTCCACCCATCCCCATTAGAAGAAGAACATTTGCTATTCTGTAATGAAGGGTACCTTACGGCAGGTGCCAGTACTTCTGAGGAGTCTACCTCCCCTTCATTATCCTCACCACTTCAAAATCAGTGAAGGAAACGTACTGGAGCCAATGAGTAGGAGCAGAAAGTAGAGAACAACCATAAAAGGAGTACTTAAAATGTGAAATTTTCTTAATAGTCTAGTTCATGATGTTGGAATACAGTCTCATTTCTACATAGAAATTACTGTGCAAGCTCTGGGCTTCAAGATTTTGGGAAATTGCTTGGGGAGGGTGGCTGGCCGCCAGAAGGCTGTTATGTTTCAGTAAAAATTATTTGTAAACCTTGAAAAAAAAGAAGCAAATAATTATCTGAAAGATCAATAGGAATTAAGAAAAAGAAAGGGGTGAGTAGATTACGGACATGAAATGAAGAATCAAGACCAAATAGAAGGATGGACATGAGGCAAGTTGGGAGAGTATAGGCAGACTAGGATAAGGTTTCTTCCTGAACATACAAAGTCCTATAGAGTTATTTATATAATAAAGTAATTCAGTTAACTTGATCAAAATTGCTTTTTGGAAATATCATTCCAACTGAAAGCTTAGAAATGAATAGGAGAGCCTATGATTTTTGTGACATGAGGCCTGTTCTAGATTTCCTAAAGTCACTAAATATAACAGTAGAACTACAGAGAGTGATTTGGAATTATTCCAAACTAATAATGACCCAAACTGACCCAAGGGGTTCAGCCAGAACTAGATGAGCATTAGGAATGCATTTTAACTTGCTGCATTTAGCTCCTTGTCAGCCATAATTTAGTAGTCATCTTCTATTTTCAGTTCAATTTTGGTATGGTATATTTGGAGCAATAATATTCCATTAAAGTATTTTATGCTGAGCGCCCAAAGCATTACCTGTGTTACCACTTGACATAAATCAAGTATATGTCTTTTGTATTAACCATGGACTCTCTTTCAAGGCAACAGTAGTTTGATTATAGCTTCTGTTAGTCTGCATATTTGAATCAGGAAGGAATTTTAATGGAACTAATGGATTTAGCATTATCTTATGTAGTCACGTTAAAAATTAACAACCTGAAATTCTTTCCTTCTTTCATATAAGGACATATGATAGTAAGTAGAAAGCTTTGAAATGTATAAAGCGTTGCACACTTCACACTTTAATGCATAGAGGTGAAACAACACAATGAAAATAACATTAAGATTTAGACAGAGGCCACTAATATTAATGTCTTTCCCAAGTTTTCAGTATCACCTAGTTTTCTTCATTAAACCACTTTGTAAATTCAAACACTACCACTTACTTATATTACACTTTATAATTCTTTCATAATTGACTCACTTGACGGTTGATCTCTGTCTCCTGAAATGTTTTCCTCATTTGACTTCCAGGACAGCAAACTCTTGTTAGTTTTTTGCCCCCACAACCACCCTCACTCCCACTGGATAGCCCTTCTAGGTCTTCTCCTGTGCGTATTCCTCTTCCTCTCCTGGACTGCATCATCTAACTGCCTCAGAGCTTAGTCTTTGGACTTCTGTTTATTTTATATTTACAGTCATTTTCTTGGGAATTCCACCTAGTCTCATTGCTTCACATATCATTTGTAGCTAATGATTTCCAAATTGGTATTTCTGACTCAGTCCTCTGTCCTCAGCTTAGATATCTAACTTCTTGATATTTCCACTTAGATGTGTGATAGGTGTATCAACCGATAGTGAGCTCCTTCACTTCCCCCACCACTTACTCATTTTGTAGTATTTCCTGTAGCAGTAGATGGCTACTGTGTCTTTCTAATTGTTCAAATTAAAAATCTTGAGTTATTCCTGAGTCCTGTCTTTCTTTCATAACCCATACCTAATTGCTCAGCAGATCTTTTTAGTTCTATTTCAAAATATAGTTATATTTAGTCATACTCTTTCTTCTTACTGTATAGGACAGTCATTATCACCAATCTCCTGGATATTAAAATAGCCTTTAATTCATTTCATCTACCTTTGGCATCGTTTGGCATAGTAGAGATAAGTGAGATGATGTCATTCGTTGTTGAAAACTTTCTCAGTGCTTCTCAGAATAAAAGTCAGCCCCCTTAGTGGCTTGCCTAGACCTCGACTCTCTTCAGTCTGGTGTTGTCCCTCTCTCCCTTTTACCTCTGACCTCGTTTACTACCGTCCCTTTTTTGCTCAGCTCATGCCCCACACTGGCTTCCTTGTCTCCCTACAAGACACACTTAGGTTCTAGTTTCAGGACTTTTGTTCTTGATGATGTTTCTTCTCCCTAGAATAATTTCCCTGTAGATAAAAACATGACAGGCTTTTCTTCTTTCTTTTTCTCTTTCTTTCTCTCTCTTTTTCTTTGTCTCTCTCTCTCTCTCTCTCTCTCTCTCTCTCTCTCTCTCTCTCTCTCTCTCTCTCTCTCTCTTTTAATATTAGGCAAACATCTCAAAGAGGCCTTCTCTTGCAGTCTATCTAGAAATGCTACATCCTCTGCTTCTGGGACATTCCTGTATAGATGCTCACAACATGACCCCCATACAAAGGTTTTTAGCATTCCACATAAACCTGTGTCTTTAGTAAATGTTATGCCCAGTTTTCAAGTCAGAAACCTTGTCAGATTTCTTGCTGCCTTCTCATACCAGGCTCACATCTTGTCAAAACTTGAGTTTTCCCAAGTCTTTCTCCTCAGTTAGGAGTTTTCTAATGTTATTATTTATTCCCCCCAAATGTGAAAAGTTTGTACATTTTTATGTTGACATCTAAAGTGTTTAAGTTCATATGGTTGCAGAGGATATAATTTTATATGTTTTCTAAGTACTGATGCTTTAAAATAGTATTTTAAATGTATCTGATGAAATTAAATACTAAATGATGTGATACCCACCATTCATCCTTATAAAATAGTGCTTTTTTAACAGTTGGAAATTTTACAATTTTTTCCCTCTAAACTTTTCATCCCCCACTTAAATATTGCTCTAATTTTTTTGTGTGTTTAAGTCTTCGAATTTGTACTTCTTTGTGACAAAAGTCTCGAGAGTGAATTAAAAAATATTCCCCTGTAATTGTAAAGTTTTAAAATCTTTTTTGTTGATTAGTAGAATATAGTTGAACAAAAGAACACAAATTCATGAATTTTGAAAAATAGTAATCATAAAGCTTTATTGATATGCATTATTCAGTGACATCTATGCAGCTGTTTGCATTAGTTTTAAATTCATGTTTCATACATGAATATTGCTTATTGCTAGAATGAGACAGGGTCTTGATGGAGTGACACAAGTTTCAACATCAATTCAATTCCTATTTTTCATTTCTGTAGAGGCAAACCCTGAGAACTCTTGTTAACATAAACAGGACAACAACTTAAAGCATTCAAATTCTCTTTAAAAATTTTTTTAATTATATGCCAAAATTGTAGTTATCAATCAAAAAATTATTCTAAATGCTCTATTAGCCAACAGCTGTTAGATTCTTCTTCAGTTTTATTTAAAGCAAAAAGTAAGAAACCACTTGACTTGCGAAGTGATTTGTTACTTGATCTTTTATTTAGTTACTTTCTTTTCATTTTCTAGAACTTGTCAAATATATAAATATAAATATAACTATGATATATATAGTTATACTGCTTTAACTATATATAAGTTTTTTACTTCTTTTAAGAGGGAAGGAGGAAGGAAGGAAAATAGAGAGGGAGAGGAAGAAGCAGTTTTTAATTATTTGGTTTCCCTCCCCCTGACCCACCCAGAGTTGAAAACTTTGGTCCTTGGACTTTACATGTTCCATACCCCAGCCATCTCAGTCTCCTGAGCTCCCAAGTCTTTCACTTTGTTTAGTCCAAGATATCCAATAAATATTGGGAAAATAAAACAACTTTAACTTCAGTACACCTTAGCCATGACAATGTTTATTGATAAATTTATTTTATCTTATCCTATTCTTTAAATATATTTTCATTGACTCCTCGGAGCTACAGAGTTAGCTCATTATATTAGTTTTTTATTTCTGCATAACACGTTATCAAAAGCTTAGTGACTTAATGCAACACATATTTATTATCTCAAAGTTTCCATAATTTAGAAGTCCAAGCATTGATTCTCTGCTTTGGTCTCAGAAAACTGAAATCAAGGTTTTGGCTAGACTGTCATATTATCTGAAGCTTAGGGTACTCTTCCAATATCATGTGATTATTGAAATAATTTATTTCCTGGCAGTTGAATGTCTGAGATCCTCAGCTCCTAGAATCTGCCACCTGTTCCTTGTCATATGACTCCCTTAGTTTGTTTTTTCAAGGCCAACAGGAATACATCTGTGGCTATTTCTTGTCATACTTCTAGACCTTCTTTTAAAGGATTTGCCTGATTTATGTCAGGCCTACTGAGGCTCTTTTAATTAATTCAAAGTCAACTCATTAAGGGCCTCAGTCACTTTTGCTATATATGACAACCTCATCACAGGAGTAGCAGCCCATTGTATTCGCAGGTCCTGGCCACACGTAAGGGTAGAAGAGTATACAGGGCATGTATGCCAGGGGTAGGGAATCTTGGGAACCACCTTAGAATTTTGTCTACCTCACTTTTTCATTTTATAGAAAATATCTACCACTTAACCAATTGGTACACGAAGTTTTAATTGTCACACCAACCAGCCTAATCTTATTTATTTTCTTCAAGAAGAGTCTGACTTAATTTTTCAACCCAACTGTTGAATATGTTAATAATATATTACATGACAACTATCTCACTTCTGAATTCTACATGTAAGAAAGATAGATTAGGTATGAAAGCTTGCTTTGAATTTTTCTATTGAACAAAATAAACTAATGTTGCCTTTACTTTTTCTTGAAGATGCTTTCTTTTCTTTATTTGCGTGAGTTTTCCCCCTCAGTAGGATTTATTTTTTGACAATAGGCAAGCAAGGTGCTAGAAAAAGTAACTTAAATGAATAATATTTGTAGTTGTCTCTTTGTGTAGTGTCCTAGAATTTATTATTATTTTTTATTACACCCAGACAATGCATCATCGTGATATGTAGGATAAGCAGATGATCTGTCTTTCTTCTATAAAGTAGTAGGAGGGCATCTGTTAAAGGAAAGGTGGAAGAGGAGAATCTGCTATATTCTTTAAGTACAGGCACCTCGCCAGGCAGATAATCATTAAAAAAGTGTGCAGATCATCTTTAAGAAAGAAAACATACGGTAGTTTTGGTGGTGTAGGCACACCTCAGAGAAGCTGCCAGTTCAGCCCCAGACCACCACAGTAAGGCGAATGTGGCAATACAGCAAGTCGCACGCACTTTTTTGTTTCTTGGTGCTTATAAAAGTTATATTTATACTAATTATGATCTCTTAATTGAGCAATAATAGTATGTCTAAAATATCAAAATACATTAATTTAAAAATATTGTATTACTAAAGATGCTAACTATTATCTGAGCTGTTGGAAAAATGGTGCTTGATAGAAGTGGACACAGACCTTCAGTTAGTAAAAAAATGTAACGTCTGGGGAGTGTAATAAAGTGAAGCACACTAAAACAAGGTGTGTCTGTGTGCTGAAGGATGTGATTGGCCCAGGAGTCTTAAACTTTGCCTGAATAAAACATGTTTAGTAATAGTGATATTTTCCCAGTTCACAGAAAAAATAATTTTTTTCAATTACATTATTATTATTTCATAAGTGTTGCCTAAGTCTTCGGTGCCTGCCACAATTTCCTAGTGAGTAGTGAAAGATTGTGAAATAAAAAGAGATGCAAAGGTTTTATAGGGAAAACTGCTTTTGATACTTGTTGGATTTTCTTACAAACATGTGCCCATAATTTTAAATTTTTTAGTCATTGTTGTTAACATTATTCCTTCTTACTATGATGAACTGTATCTTATTTCACGTTCTATTAAGAGAGCACTGTGATTTTCAAGTCCTCTGCCATTGGAATAAGTTGGGAACCGTTGATCTAGACTTTAGATTCTTGGCTTTACTGGCTAATGGCCTGCCCATATGAGAAGGTACTTATAGATCATGTGCCATTTCATTTCAATAAAGGAAAATTTTATGACAAAAATTTTAGCTTCAGCTAAGTCTTTCCTATATGTTTTGATTATTTTATGGTGAGCCCTCACCTAATATTAAGCTAAGTAGAATTAAATTTCTGGTCTATACGTACCTGCATTTAAAATAAACTTGCAAGCATCTAATTAAGAATAATTAATCTAAGTGACACTATTGACAGGGGGGACAGAGGAACAGAGAGAACATTTATAATGTTATGTGGGATAATTGAGAATCTAGGCACATACATATCCAGTGAAATAAAGACAGCATTTTATCAAGTTGTTAGTTTTTCCCAGTCTCTAGATTTTAATGAGGTCAAGAAATCTTTCTTACCATGAATTTTTTTAACAAATGCGTTCTTTATATAAAATAGGGTACTATGTGTTAGGAATAAGAGTGGGGAAATAGGAAACAACTAAGAAATGATTGCTGACTTTAATGAGTTTATTGTGTGCAATTGTGGCTTCAGCTCTTTTTCTAGTTATAATTTTTATTAAAGTAACTTTGTATCATAACATGCTACTGTAGAACATTATATCTTTTATCTTTAATAACTTTATTGGGAGTATAACGGACATATAATAAACTACACATATTTAAAGAGCCCAGTTTGATTTTTTATGTATGTATGTATCAGTGAAACCATCATAAAAAGAGAATATATTCCTTAGCTTCCTAAATTTCTTCTTGATTCTACATAATCCCTTCCCAAGCCTCATCCCTAAGTAATCATTGATATACTTTTCATCACTATTGATTCCATCTTCTAGAATTTTATAGTAATAGAATCATGCAGTAAATACTAATTTTTTGGTCTGACTTCTTTTCACTCAGCATAATTTTTTGAGATTCATGTATGCTTTTGCACAAATCAGTAGTTCATTCCTTTTTATTACTCAGTAACAGTTCATTGTATACATAAATCACTTTATCCATCTACCATCCATCCGTCTACCTGTTCACATCTTAGTTATTACAAGTAAAGTTGCTGTGAACATTTATATACAACTCTTTGTGTGGACATGCATTTTTTTCTTGAGTAATTTTCTCTTGGGTAATTACCAAAGAGTGACTGGATTAGGTAGTAGGTGTATGTTTAACTTTTTAAAGTAACTATCAAACTTTTCTGTTCAAACCATTGTACAATTTTGCATTCCTACCAACAGTATATGAAAATTCTAATTTCTCTTTGCTAAGCTTGGTATTTAATTTAACTTTAGTAATTCTAATAGGTACAGGTCTTGTGTTTTAATTTGCATTTCCCTAGTGATTAATGATATTGTGCATCTTCCTTGTTTCTTTGGCTTTGTAAAGAGTTTGTTTAGATCTTTTACCCATTTGTGTTGAGTTTTTAGTTGTTACATTTTCTGAGTTCTTTTTTTATCCAAATTTAAATCTTTTATCAGAGGTGTGACTTTACAAAGATTTTCTTCCTGTCTGTAACTTGTCTTTTTACTCTAATATTTATCTTTTTTTAAGGAAAGGTACAGATAGGAGTGAAGGTGGTGAGCAGAGGCAGGCAGACAGGCAAAGAAAGGAGGAAGAAGCATTCTTATTTACTTTAGTTGTTCATCCTGGTTACTCTCTCCAGCCCCAGGATACAAACCCAGGACCCCGGGATGTATATGAACTGGGTCCAACAACTACTCCATCAGGGTGTGCCTATATTTACTTTTTGAAGAGTAAAAGTTACAAATTTTTATGCAGTACTGTGTACCCATTTGCTTTCTTTGAGATTGCTTTTAGTGTCATACCTAAGACATTGGTTAACACAGTTATAAAAATTTTCTTCTAGAAATTTCATAGTTCTAGGTTTTACATTTGATCTATGATCCATTTTGTTCATTGTTACATATAGTGAGATAATTGTCATTTTTTTTCCATACGGATATTGGCTATTCCACCACTGTGTGTTGAAAAGGCTGTCCTTTTTCTTTTGCTAAAAGGCTTTCTTTGTGCCTGTCTCAAAAATCATCTGTCTATGTATGTGTGATTTTATTTCTGGATTCTCTGTTTAGTTTTACTGATCTTTTTGAAATCAGATAGTTTGAGCCCTTCAACTTGGTTCTTTTTCAGTTATTTTAGTTATCTTGGGATTCTTTGTAGTTTCTTAAGAATTGAAAAATCAGCATATCCATTTCTACCAAAGAAATCTGGAATTTTGATTGGGATTTTGTTGAATCATTTGAGAGGACTTGACATCTTAATAATATTGTCTTCTGATCCGTGAAGTTTTATCTTTTCATTTATTTAGGTCTTAGATTTCTATCAGCAATATTTCACAGTTGTTAGTAGATATCATTAGAATGAAATTATTACCTTTGCTTTTAAATTAAATTTTAACTCTCAAAAGAAAAGAACCTCCCAGTATTCTTAATAGCATAAATGTCACTCAGACTATGAAGCCAAAGGAATTTATTTCTGCATTGTATCAGGAACTCAAATGTTAGTATATTGAGTAAAATGCACCAGCAAGATTTTTTATTTGGTTATGAATATGAAGAATGAAATATATGTATTAGGAAATAACATATCTGAAACTCGTTAAATCTAGTGTTTATCAGGGTAAAAACAATTTAAAATGTAATGCTTTTATATGTGCTTATGTGTAGATCTGTGGTATTATGAGTATTGTGTTTACAGCGTATGTGTAAGGAAATACCTTCTGGCAGTTTGAAAATGTGATGTAACTAAAATACAGGTCTGACTTGTTAATCTACTGTTAAAGACTGAAAATTATTTTAATTGCTCTTTTTCTCACTAGTCTTTCAGAAAAATTTGATAGGTGAGTTTGTTATGATGTGGTAATTTCATGTAATTTTTATGTTTACTGTCTTTTAGGGCACTGAGACTGTAAATACTGTGGAATTACAAAGTGTGGTTATCTTTCGTTGTCATCTTGATGTCTTATTAGTATTCATGGGTGGGATTTTAACATAGTGTATTTGTGTTTATGACTTTATTTGCATTTACTTCAAGAAGTTTGGCATAAGAAACTTTGCTGCTCAATTGTTAAAGGTGCTTAGGTTAATTTATAAAGTCATAATCACAGAAAAAAAAAGCATCCTACGTAGGCATTTAATTCCCATGCATAGTCATTTTCTCTGAGTAGGGCTCCTGGTTTTTATGGAAGAATATTATAAAAAGCATAATTATGCCACTGTTACACTTTCAATCTAAATGCTTATTTTATGTATAAAAATTTTATATTAATCTTTTAATTTCTGTTACTCTCGTAGAAATAAGTGATAAGAGTTCATTGTTTCCTCATGTCATATTAAAGAAGTGCAGAATATAAAAGGAAATGTTTATTTATCTAAAATATGTTTTGAGTTTATAAAAAATATATTCTAAAACATGCCTCTTTGGATGTTGTTCTTATGAATTTCTGACTACCTTACTTAAGCTCCTCTTACCCACAGTTCTTCAAAAATTGATCTCTACTGATTATCCCCAGTTTCACGTGTCTTTCCTCTTTTCTGCTTCCCCACTTCAAATCAAGTTTCTTTATAAGCTAGTTTATATTTTAAAATTAATCATGCAAATTCAAAGATAACTAGCTCTTTAAGGTTTGTTGTGAAAAATAGTAATATATTCAACCTTTTCATAAAGTTTTCTGCTTCCAGAGACAGCAGAAAATATAGCGTCAGTTCCCTGTGTTGAAGGGAAAAATTGTGCTTGTGTTGCACTTCTTGATTTTTCTGCTTTAGTCATTATCTGTTGATTTCCTACCAGTAAGGTAAGGATTTAATATTTTTTAAATACACGCGTATAACTATCCCTCCAACTACACATATACATGCTTCCTGTATCCTCTCTAACCCCATTGGTTGGATTAGTATTCAAAACTTACAGTGATATGACTATAAATGCTATTTATAGCTAAACCACTTTTTCTTTTCCTACCTAGCTTTTGCTTTTACTGGGGTTAATAATTATCTTATTTTCTTGTTTGTGTAGCTTTCTGTGTACTTACTAATTCAAGCTCAAACTCTCCAGTTGTTTAAATAGCCTCTCAAGATTTTTAGACCCATCAGCTACTCTCAAGTTCGTTTTCTTGAAATGGTTTCTCCCAGAGCTTTCTGGTCTGCTCGTCTGGTCTAGTGACCTTCATGCCTGTTACACACAGCTCTCATAATTTTCTTTCATTTCAGTCCCAGGCTTGTCTTTGTCCTTTCTTCTGTATTGGTTTCTTCTTTTTTTCTAGATACCATATTTTTCTCTTTCCTCGTTTATACTCTAGTTTTAGTGTGGTACAAATTATAGAAATTTCATGAGAATGGGTGTGTGAGAGAGAAAATTTTTGGCCTTGTTATGACTAAGTATGTCTTTATTTTTACCAGGACTTTTTTTTTTTTTTTTTTTTTTTGTCTTTTAAAGGAAAGGTGTAGGTAGGCAAGTAGGCAGGTAGGCAGGAAGAGTGAAAAAGACACATTTTATTTATTTTTATTTAATTGTTCATCTCCACCCCCTAGGATGTGAACCTGGGTCGTTGGGATGTGTGTGGACAATGTTCATCCAAAGGTAGCTGACCAAACCTCTGCTCCACCAGTGCACACCAACTTTAAAGCCATGACATTTGATTGACTGTTAAGATCTTGTTCTAGGTTGAAATCGTTGCCTTCTACTTTCTAGTGTTACTAGTGAAGTCTTGAGCTAGTCTTATGTCCACGTCTTTGTAATGACCTGCTTCCTTGCTCTATCTTAAGCTTGTAGGATATTCTTTGTCTCTACTGTTCTAACATTTAGTTTCATTCATTGAACGGGTCAGTAGAAGGGTCCTTTTGCTTTATTTTATTGATATTTCACCTCTTATTTTTCTGTTTGCTAGAGAATTCTCTAATTTTTAGAAACCTTATTAATGATGAAATTTAACACAGTTAAAAAATGCATAATGATAAATATACAATTTAAGAAACACTTATTTAACTATTAACAGGTTGCATTTATTGATTACTAAAGAGTGCACTTTACCACCTTTTTAGCCATTTGAATTTCTTCTTTCGTGAAGTGATGATTATTTTTTACCCATTTTTTTCTATTGGGATTATTTTTAATAGGGAACTTACACATATAAGTTTATTTTAGTTAAAATTAAAGTTACTGCAGTAAAAAAAAAAAATTAAAAAATTAGGGGTCAGAAGTTAGGGCTTCTGACACACAGCAGGTCTATTGTTTGACCAACAAATATTTATTTCTGAGGCTGAAAATGTGTCCTTTTCTGACTTTGGTCAGTGCAAGCCCAACTCCACTGCCCCATCCCAGGCCTAGAGCGCTGACCTTGGGGTCCCAGAATCTCCATCTCTGAGTTGTGCATGTGTATGGAGGTGACTCCTGGATGACTTCTAAGGGGGTTCTCACAGATGTTCAGTCACAACCTCCAGATAGGATGGCAACATGGTCAGTGTTTGGTAACCAAAACAGGGCTGATGGGGTCAGACCTCGGATGTTGGAGGGCAAAGGTGACAGCATTATGGACAGAGGTGCCTCTTAGTGATGGATGCATTAAAGAAGTGTCCCGCCTCAAGTTGGGCAATCACAGGAGTGTAGCAGGCAGCCATGTACACCTCCACCTCAATCTCCTAGAAGTCTTGGGAGATACTCTTCAGGCTCATAAGGCATATAGTGTCCACAAAGGAGAGGGCACTCATGTCCAGGATGAGGCTGTGGAAATGTGGCTGAGTCATGCCCAGAACCTTCAGTGTGGACATGTGGGTCATCTTCATGACCACTGACTGATGTATCTTCTAGTTCATTCTCTGCATTCACCTCCTTGACCTTGGAGTCTTCCACATTGTTGCTTTCAATATCTCTGATATTGGTGTTGGCATTGACAGAAACAGAAGTCCCCTTAGAGGTGGCAGTCTGTTCCTGGAGCTGCTACTTCTTCTGCAGTCACTTCAGCTTTAGTTCATGCTTCCTGAGCAGCAACTTCTTTTGGGAGGTGAGGTTGTCAGCATCTGACCACACCTCTGCTTCAGGGCATCAGTGAGAGCTCAGTGTTGGCAAAGTAAACTGTGGCTGAGGAATGGAAAACCTTCACACCTGGAATCTCCCTGGCCTCTGAGAACACTGCTATATCTCTGTAAATACCTATGCCTAGCACCTGCCCGAGGACAGAGTAGTGAGGGAGCTGCATGTGGACCACCATGAGCAGCAGGGAGAAGACTATTGCAACTGCCAGGCCAGGTTCCAGGTTCAGCAGGATGGTGGCCACAAAGGTCACCAGCCAGATGAGCATATCCACTCAAATTGCCTTCCATAGGGAGCATATGTCAGTGAACTGCATCAACATGCCCTTTAGGTTCCTAGCAATGACCCAGGATGGCTTTGGGTAGGTTTGGAAGAGTTCCCCACATTTGAGGATGATAATGAGATTGAAGGGGGAGGAGATGGCTCCAGCCACCTGAGTGTTACCCAGCACTGTCCAGTACCAGACTCCAATATATAGAGCAGCTGATGGGGAAGCATTGGAAAATGCCCCTGATGAGGTTACTGAGGCCCAGGGCCATCAATACCTGGTTGCTGTCCACCTGGTACCCATGTTTCGGGGTGAACCCAACCACAGCAATGGTAAAGGCATTTCCCACTAGCTTTGCAAACAACTAGGGGCTGGGTCCACAGGAGGAACCAGCCCTGCAGGGATGTTGGCCACAGTATCTACCCCAAATCTGTGCTTCGGGTCTGTACTATAGGAGATGCCTGGGGCCCCGCTGCACATGAGCAGTTGCCCAGGAATTGGTAGGGGCCGATGCTACTGCAGCTTGTATTCAATAGTTTCACCCCCGTCACCATAGCTGCAGTGACCATGGTGCCGACCTCTCTGTGAGGCAGCTTCCAGCAGACCTAGCACTGTATAGATGAGGGACAGGGACCCAAAGCAGCTGCTCGGATACTTGAACTGCGAAATGAAGACCCACATGGATGAGGCTGTGGTGTAGCTGTGGACCAGAGGCTTTGACAGACAGGTGACCAGGAAGCCACAGTGGACTAGGCCCAGTCCCACCTTGAAGAGGCTGACCAGGACACTGAATATCCAGGCCAGCTGCACCCGAGTAGCATCTCTATTCATTTTATTAGCCATGGAGTTCAAGGACTCATCATCAGGAACCAAGAATTCTGTCACTACCCACCATCACGGACATGACAGCAAAGATTCCCACAGAGGTGTGCTGGAAGGTGCCAAACAGGAAGTAGATTAAGACAGGGCAGAAGCTGCTATAGAGACCAAACACGGGGGCAATCCAGCAGAAAGGATGTAAGCTAGCCCCTCTGGTAGCTGCATAGTGGCCACACTCAGACTTGATAACAGGTCACCCAGGAGCCAGTCATACACAGGATACTGGGGTAACCAAGCCACAACTGGGAGGTGTTGAAGCAGAAGGACTGAGAGCAGAAGTGCTGCCTGGCTGTCCAGCAGTCACCCCTTCAGCTTGGGCCTGAGGCCGCTAAGAGCCAGAAGACAGGGCTGGAAGTAGGGCAAGTCCTCTGGCCTCTGTTGGGTTTTTTATCAGTTTTCGCTATTGAGCTTTTAGGAGTTCTGTATATATTCTGGATATATGTTCTTTAGTTTTATGTGTTTCATAGATCTCCAACTCTGTAACTTGCCTTTGTTTTGTTAAAGGTGTATTTTAATGAATTAAAGTTTTAAATTTTAATCTAGTTAACAGTTCTTTAATTTATAGGTAGTAATTTTTGTTTATCAGTCCTTTATGAGTAGTAAATTTTGTGTCCTCTTTAGGAAATCTTTCCCTGTCTTAAGGTCATGAAGGTATTTTTGTTTTATTTAATCAGAACTTTATTAAGCCTAAAATTGAAGTAAAATTGATTTTTGTATAACGTGTGAATAGAAGTTGTTCCATTTTTTTTCATGTGGGTATCCCATTGTTCAGCACTGTTTTGCACTACTTCTGGCTTCTCATGATACCTCTCCCCATGCTCTATTCCACCTCATCTTTATTGTGAATCAAGGATGTATGTATGCGTGAGCTTATTTTGTACTTGCTCTTCTATTCATCTGTTTATCATTATATCAATATAGCATTTTTAGTTATTGTAGCTTTGTAATAAATCCCAGTAATGATTGTAACAAGTACTTGTACCTCTTTAAGAGTATGTTACTGATTTTCTTAGAAGCCTTTTGCATTTCTATGTAAGATTTAAAGTTATCTTGTCAATTTGCAGAACTTGTTTGGTTTTGACTGTATTTGTCTTACATATTTATTTTAAAGGAAAAGTGTAGGCATAAATGAAGATGAGTAGGCAGGCAGGCAGGAAGGAAGGGAGGAAGAAAGATTTTATTTAGGTGTTCATCTTGGTTGTTCCCCTTAGACTTTGAATTCTTGGGATGGACTCAACCACTTCTCCACCAGGGTGTGCCTTGACTGTGATTTTACTAATTCCATGGATCAGTTGGAGGAGAATTGATATAGTTAGAATATTAAGTGTGATATTCATGAACATGGTATTATATTTTATTTATTTTGATCATTAATTTCTTTCAGATCTATAGTTTTCTTCCTAAGAGTTGTGTACTTCTATTTTAAGATTATTTCAAGGTACATGATGTATTTTTTATTATAAATTATAAATTAAATAAATTAAATTTTATTATAAATAATATTTTTACATTTCCCCCCAACTTTCTTGCTGTTGTAAAGAAATAAAATTTTATATTATTTGATTTTTTCCGATCTTGGATCTCAAACCTCGGCCCATGAGCTTGACATGGACTGCATGTTGTGGTCCAGGCAAGATTCCACATAAACTTAACTGTCAAAAAGGCAATCAAATCATCTGCAAATTTCTTTCTTCCTTTCTAATTCTTATACTTTGATTTTTGTTTCCTTCTGTACTGCTCTAGATAGGACTTCCAGTACAATGTAGAATAGAGATGCTGTTAATGAGTAGCTTCCCTGTCTCTTTGTTGTTCTCATAAGGAAAGCTTTCAGCGTTTTACCATTAACTATGATTTTTATTGTAGCTTTTTTGTAGATAACTCTTTAACAAATTTAGGAAGTTTAAGACATTTTGTCAAGAATGAATGTTATTTTTTTTAGATGTTTTTACTGCATTAGTTGAGATAATCATACTGTTAACATGGCTAATTACTTTGATTTTTCGAACATTAAAACACCTTTACATTCCTGTATAAACCCAACATCGTCATGTACTACTCTTTTATGTATATTATGGGATCTAGTTAGCTAATATTTTATTTGGGCTCTTGTTTCTAGGTTCATTGGTGAAAATGTCCTATAATTTTAATCTTTCTTAGGAGTTTTTATTTCAAGTCTAGTCTCAAAATAAGTTGGGAAGTCTCTCTTTTTCTTTTCTATTTTCTGGAGAAGTTTGCTTAAGATTATTGCATTTCTTCTTAAATGTTTGATGAATTTGTCAGTGAAGTCATCTAGGCCCATGTAATGAGCTGTAAACTCAAGTGTAAATTAATTTCAAAAAATTAAAATCATAGACTGTATTCTGACCATAGTGTAGTAATCTAAAAATTAAAAAGATAACTTTTTAAAATCTGTGTTTAGAAATTAAGAAATATTCTTCTAAAATTCTAGAGGACAAAGTGTCAAAGAAGATACCATAATGGAAATTAGAAGTTATTTTGAACTGTATGATTACAAAAATATCCCATGTCAAAATCTATGGGTTTGTTTTTCTTTTACAAAAGTATACACTTCATAAAAGAAGAAACATTGAAAAATAATGAACTAAGTATGTATTCTAAGAAGTTAGAAAAAATAAATAAAAAACAAGAAAATGAAGATAAAGCAGAAATAACTGAAATATGATGCACACATAAAATAGGATTAACAAAGCCAGAAGTTGGTTCTTGAAAACACTAATGAAATTGATAACCCTCTGAGAGACTGCTGAAAAAAAGAATGACCATACAAATAACATATGAGAAATGAAAGAGACTTCACTATAGATTCTATAGACCTATAAAACACACTATAATGAACAATTTTATGTTAAATTTTGAGAATTCACATCAAAGAGTTAATTTTACACTATTTTGTTTGTAGGAAGGCTTTTTTGTTTTGGGTTTTCTTTTAAAAGGATGGGTGCAGGCAGTAATGAAGGTTAGTAGGCAGACAGGCAGGCAGAGGAAGCATCTTTTATTTGTGTTTAGTTGTTCACACTGGTTACTTCCCTCCCATATCTGGGACTTGAACCCAGGGGTAGATATGTGGCTTGCTCCTTTGGTGTGGTGAATGACCTAATCGCTGCTCTACCAGGGTGTGCCAGTTTTTTATTACTGATTTTTTTTTTTTAGGTTTTTAATTATTGATTCAGTTTTTCAAAATAACTGAGAAAATAAGTTTTCTGTTGCTGTTTATGTCACTGGCACTGATGCTTCTAAGAAAACAGAATAATACTTAGACTTCTCATCATTCTTCCAATAAATATTTACATAATTGCTATGTGGCAAGCAGTAATTTTTACCTTAATCCTCATATACAGTCCCCAAAATGTTAAAGAACCACTGTTTGAAGTTGATAAAGACCAACAAATACAGGGGTACTTTTCTTTTTCTTTTTCTGCATTTTATGTATTTTAGTAAACATTCTAGTAAGTATTATTAATTATATATGATTCTCTGGTTTTTGCTTAATATAATTTTGTCTGTATTTTAACTGAAAACTTTTGTTTTAAAGGTTCAGGAGCAAGTACACCCCAATCTATCAGCTAATGAAGAATCTCTCTATTATATTGAAGAGCTGATTTTTCAGCTGCTTAATAAATTATGCATGGCACAACCAAGGACTGTTCAAGATGTAGAGGTAAAAAAATATTTTTGTTATTTCAAAAAGTCATTGACTATACAAATTAACTTTTATATCTAATTCTATATAATTTAAATTATTGTGCAAACTTAAACCATTTAAATTATATATGTATGTATATACATATATATCTATCAATTCATTTTCATCAGATTCAGGTGATTCAGTGGGGAAAGTAACATAGTCTTGAAGGACTTTTATACAGAATATATCTGATAGCCCCAAATATTGATGCGCTCTAGAACAACTATAACTCTTAAGATATTGCTAGTCAGTGTAAAATGTGATAACTGCTTTGTAAGTTTGTTGATAATTTCTTATAAAGTTAAATATATATCTAGATTATGAGCCATCAGTTTTACTCCTAGGTATTTAATAACCAAAAAGGGAAACTATTCAAATTTTCAATCAGCAAAACAATGGGTAAACAAATAGTAGTAGATTCATAAAATGGACCACTACTCAGTAATGAACAAGTGGTCTATTGATATATACAGTCATGTAACTGTAATTCAAAGACATTACATAGAGTAAAATAAACCACACCACAGAAAGAAGTTATGTGATGCTATTTATATGATGTTCAGAAGCAACTAAAATTAATGGTTTTAGAAATCAGGATGATAGCTATTTATGAGAGCTGGGAATTGAGATGATAGAACTAGTCTATATCTTGATTTAGTGTGATGATTACATGTGTGTAAGTATTCTTCAGACTCACTAAATTGTACACTTAATATCTGTGCATTGTATTGAATCTAAATACTGCCTCAATAAAGGACTAGTGCAAATCTTAAGGACATTTATTTGTTCATTGATTAATAGAACTATTTATACCTCAAAGATTATGTGTGAATTAGTGCAAAAACTTGTTTTGGCTTCATTACATAAGTGTACTTTTAGATTTTTAGAAATATCTATTATTGCAGCTTTGAAAAATTACCTTTGTACTATTCTGTTTGCATCAGATTTCTTTTGAAAATCATTTATATAATAAGATTTCCAATATAAATAACTTTCAGTATAAAAGAAACTCCTAATTTGGAGATTTGAGCTATTAAGGTTTTTAGGGACTCTGGAAATTAAAGCAAATTGCTTCTTTATTCTCTGCTCTATGAATAATTAAATAAATATGATGAAAGCATATATTTCAATAGCTTAATATGCTTAAAGCTGAGAATATAATTTAAAAATATGAAACACTGCTATATTACAATTTGTTTTAGTAATCATTAGTTCTTATTAGTTCTGTTATCACTGGTTGAATTTAAGATTAGATGAACTATAATAGTAATCTAAATTACTTGGATTATTTTTGCCAAGAGATAGATTTCCTTAAGCCATTCTTAGCTCTGCCACCCACATGACCCTCTTAAGAGGCATGTGATATCTCATCTTCTAAAATTTTTTCTATATTTTAAAAGCACTGATTGTCAAAAGGAAAGTGAATATATAATAATTATTAATAATGAGTTAACTACTGCTAGGTAAACCATTTTAACCCTAAAAATTGTACTGTAGAGTTGTTAATAAGGTAGTTCATGCTAGCATTAATCTCTTTTAATATTATTATTTTTCCTTCCAGTTCCATCTTAATTATGTTTACATTTAAAATTTTGTTTAAATTTCATTTTCTTTGCACATGGAATTATGTAGAAAATCTTGATAGTCCTGTTGATCTTTTTTTAAACAAAAACATTGTTAAATGAATTAAAAATATGTTTAATATTATCTGCTTACATTAAAGATAGTGATAAGTTTAATTTGATTTGAATTTTATATTTACGAGTACCTCAATTTACTGCTCATACTACTGTGATCTAACTAGGAACGTGTTCAAAAGACCTTTCCTCATCCAATTGATAAATGGGCTATTGCTGATGCACAATCTGCCATAGAAAAAAGAAAACGAAGAAATCCTCTCTTGCTGCCTGTGGACAAAATCCATCCTTCGTTGAAGGTAATTTAAAAAACTTAAACATTTGGTAAAGTGCTTTATAGCAAATAATACTTTGTATAGTATTGGTGTATTTATAGAGAATAATCTGTATTAGTGAGTTTTTACAGTTGGCATATATGTTTACTTGTGCATACATATGTGTTTCTTAATATGTATATAGAATTAAAAGTAAGTTAAGTATACTCATATATTATAAATTATGCAATATATATTATTTATAACATATAAGTTATATGATATATAAATGTACTCTGATAAAATCAGGTTGCATTTCAAGTAATGTTAAAAGCTAATGATGATAATTATCTTGTGGCACCTTCCTATGACTGCTGTCCCTGACTGATTCCTATATATGAGACCATGATCGACAGTCTTTTGTTGATTAAGATAATAATGTCAAATGCTCTTGTGAGTTCGAACTGTTTTAAAATTAATCTATATTTATTGGAAAAGTAGCCTAGGGAATATTATGTAGTCTATAGAAAAGATTTGATGTACATAGATTTGAATATCTCTTGGTAGCAATTTTAAGAACCCTTCTCCTCGTACGTACACTTCCTCCCCTCAATAGAAACCCCTGTATCTGGTGGGCTAGTGATACTGGTTGAAAGCAAGGTCCTTGAAGATACAAAATACTTGTCAAATGGTTTCGGATAACATATTAAGAATTTTTCATGTTTATTTTAGAATCACTTCCTTTCTTGTTTGGTATAAAGACAGATTTATTAGATTAGATGTTTATTAAAAACAGATAAGCAGGGGCACTCCCCTGTAACTCAGGTGACCATGTAAGCCCAAGGACCAGGATTCTTGACCCAGGGTTGGGGTCAAAGAACTAAATAAAAATAGATTCCTTTAAAAAAAACAGAACAAAACAAAAACACCTTCATACTGGAGCCAGTGGCTGATTTTGTATCTTCTGGTGCAGGTTGAGACATTGATTTGTAGAAAGTTCTTTATAGCCAAGAATATTAAATAAAAAGTTTAGTTGTTTAACTGATGCAGTCGAGTGCCCCTTTTTTTGAATTAATGAAGTGCTTGTTTTTCCACAGGAAGTTTTAGGCTACAAAGTGGACTACCACGTGGCCCTGTATATCGTGGCGGTGCTTGAGTACATCTCAGCTGATATTTTGAAATTGGCTGGTAATTATGTTTTTAATATTCGACACTATGAGATATCTCAGCAAGACATTAAAGTGTCAATGTGTGCTGATAAGGTAAGTGTTAAAAAGTATTTAAACGTAATTTGAATATTAGTGACTGTGTCACCTCTACTTCCATCACTGAATTTACATGATTATATTAATTTTTGTCATTCCTGATACTGGAAGACCAAAAAATGTTGACTTTACAGATTAAACGTGTTAGTCCAGATTTTCAGCATATGACAGGATGAGAATCTTTTTTTTTTATCAGGAGTATTTTGCCTGTAAGAAGAAACATCCAAAGCTTCAAAAAAATATTACATTTAAGAAAAGTAATTTGACTTTTATTTTTAGAAAGCGAGCTTACCTTGAGTGTTAAGATACTTTTACGTATGAGAAGTGATTTTGAAAATACACTTTGGTTTCACAGAATAGTTCAGTGGGGCACAGAGAGAGAGAAAATGACTTTGCAATGATGTTACTTCCTTTTGATAATACCTTTTGTTAATTTTGTCCTTCCTGGTTGGAAGCTACTTAAAGAAAAAGCTGTCTTTTCTTTGTTTTTCCTTGCCTCCTTTTCTATTTTTCCCCTTACCTTTTAAATCCACTTTTCTGTGTACCTATTATGTGCCACTCATTGTCCTGAGTATTAACTGATACAACACTGAATAAGACAGCAGTCCCTGTGTAAGAAGGAATTTATTTTAGTGGGAAATAAAAATATTATAAAAAAGCAAGCCCTGGTGAAATAGTGGTTAGGTCCATCATCTCTGGTGGAGCAGAGTTCACATACACCCTAGATTTGCTTCCAGGGGCCAGGGAGTATAACCAGGATGAACAACTAAATAAAAATAAAGTAAAATGAGGCTTCCTCTTCTATCTGCCTGCTTGCTTACTCACTTCCATTCCTGCCTTTCTGCCTGCACCTTTCATTTAAAAATATATATGTAACAAATAATTACAGCACAGTGTGATTAAAACTATTAAATAAGTGAAAGGTACAGAGAAGAAAGTAACTGCCATGGGGGAAGCCAGGCGCACTCACAGTGATGAAGCCTAAACTGAGCTGCTAAGAGTGAATAATCCCCACAATCTGACACTTGCCATTGGTTCTCTACATTGACTGGAAATAAAAATTATCAGAAAGCTTGTAATGAACACTAATGCCTATGTCTCACCCCCCACGCCCCTGCTCCTGGAAATTCTGATTTAATTAACTTGGTTTGGGCTTCCAACTCTCAGTATTTTTTTTGAAACTGTCATACGTGATTCTTGGATTATTGCTCGGATCCATTGTACGACATCATAGTCTCAAAAAGTGACTTTTCACTTAAATTTCATAATAGAAGTTCCTTCTATTTTTTAATTTTTTTGAAGGAAAGGTGCAGGCAGGAAGAGAGGAAGAGAGAGGAGGAGGAAGCACTTTATTTATTTTCATTTAGTTGTTCACATTGGTTGTTGCCCCTGGCCTCAGATCTCGAACCTGGGACCTTGGGATGTATGTGGGACTGGTCCCAGATGTACTAGACCACTTGGTCACTAGGTCATACTCCCTTCTTCTATTTTGATTTCTAAAATTTATTGTTATTTATTTATTTAACTATTCAGATAACATTAGTTTACAACACTATAATCTTCAAGTGTACAGCTTCACACTTTGACATCTGTATGTATCACTCCCATCATCATCATATATCCTCATATATCACATGCCCATCATCAAAACTAGTTCCTATTCAGCACCATCCAGTTGAATTTCTCTGTTCTACCCCCACTCTCCATACCTGTTTCCTTCTGATAACTAACATTCTGTTGTCAGAATCTAAGGATCTGTTTTGTTTAATTCTTTGCTTTTTTTCTTTATATTCCAGGTACAAGTGAAATCTTACAGTATTTGTCTTTATCCAGCTTATTTTGCTTAGCATGATCACTTCAAGGTCCATCTATGTTGTCCCAAATGGCAAAATCTCATCTTTTTTTTTTTAAATAGATGAGTAGTATTTCATTGTGTTTATATGCCAAATCCTCTTTATTCATTCATTTCTTGATTATTGCTTAGCTTGTTTCCATATTTTGTCATTGTAAGTAATGTTGCAGTGAATATAGTTGTGTATTTATCTTTGCCCGTTAGTATTTTTGTAATCTTTGGATGAATACCCATAAGTTGCTGTATCATATGATAGTTCCATTTTTAATTTTTTGAATAACCTCCATACTGTTTTCCATAGTGATTGCACCAATTTACATTCCCACCAACAGTGTTTTAGGGTTCCATTTCTCCGTGTCCTTGCCAACACAGTTTGTCTTTTTGATATTAACCATTCTAACATTTTTAGGGTGATATCTCATTGTGGTTTTGATTGGCATTTCCTTAATGATAAGCAATGAATGTATCTTTTTTCATGAATCTATGGACTATCTTTATATCTTCTTTGATGAAATGTCTATTCTGACCTTCGGACCACCTTACCCCCTCTTTTTTTTAAAAACAGGCAAGAAAGAAAAGAAGTATTTTTTTCATTTTAATGATGGTGATTGCATCTTTTTACTTTGTTTCTGTCTCAGACTTTTAAAAATGTTGCAAGTATAGTAAAGACTAATTCCCTGTGCTCTGACCCACTTGAGTATAAGTGTCCAACATAATTTGTATATTTTACAGACAAAAACATTTTGCTGTATATCCACACAGTATGACAATCAAAATTCAGGAAATTAGCATTAATACATTATTCCATCTAATCCTTAGACCCTTTTCGAGTTTCTGTGGTTGCCCCAGTCCTTTATAGCAAAATGATCCAGTCCAGAATCATGTGTTGTATTTAATTGCCTTTTTTTTTTCTTTTCATTTCTTCAGTCTGGAATAGTTCCTCATTCTTCTCTTAGCTTTTGTTTTGTTTTGTTTTTTTAAAGGAAAGGTGCAACTAGAAATGAAGGTGAGTAGGCAAGCAGGCAGGAAGACAGCAGAAAGAAGCATTTTACTTTTATTTTTATTTAGTTATACATTTTGATTGTTTCTCCCTTCCCTTCAGACCCAGGTCATGAACCCAGCTTTTCAGATGTATTTGTACTACGCTCAGCTGGAGGTGACAGACCTAACTGTTCCTCCACCAGGGTGCATCTCTTAACTTTTATGACCTTGATACTTTTGAGAATTTGTTAGTTATTATTTTAAAAATTCCTGTATTTAATTTTTCTGACACATTCTTTTGATTAGATTGAAGCTACAGATTTTTGGTGGGAATATCATGGAAGCGATATTGTATTCCTTTTGTTGCATTTTATTATATGGCACATAATTTCAATATGTCCCATTTACTAGTGATGTCCACTTTAGTCTTTATTAAAGCGTTGTCTGCCATGCTTCTCTGTTTTGAAGTACTCTTTCCCTTTGTAGTTAGTAAATGTTTTGTGGAATATTTTGAAACTAAGTAAATATTTTATTCCTCATCACACTTCAGTTTTATTTATTTGTTTTAATATGGTCTCATGGATCTTATTTTATTCAATGGACCATAATTTATTACTTCATTATTTATCTTGATATCAGATTGTCCCGTATTTGACCAGTGGGAGCTCCTTCAAATTGCTTCTCTGTTTCTACCATTCTTTGTGCACTCACCTTTTGACACAGATGTTCCAGGTTCTTTATCTGCTGCTCAAGCCTGGAATTATTCTTTTTCTAAAATAATATGTTTACTTTTACTTGAGAACAGTATTCAGAAGCCCAAAACTCGGTTGTTCGATGAGCTCATTGCCATGTAGTGTCTCTTCTCTGGTTTTTTAGAGGCCAGAGTTAGGGAGTGTGTGTGTTTTCATTATATGTATATACATATATACACACATCTGTATATGTTTATTTTTATTCTTTTGCAGTTTGTAGATTTATTAGAGAAGGAAGCAAAAACAATAGCACTATAGCCTCTCTCGTGGCCAGAGAGAGCTGCAGTGATGATTGGTGTGTGAGCTAGATATACTGCCTACATGGGCATGAGAAGGGGCTTTCCAGTCAGCTGTTAATACATTACAGAATAAGAAAGGGGTGCTCTAATAATAAAGACCAAGTAGTTGCTGTGGGCATTGTCTGGTGAGATAAGAAGGGGACATCCTGTAAATACTTCACAGAAGTCTGAAAATATTGACCCGGGTGCCAATGTGTTCTTAAAGGGATTCCCTGCTTCTTTGCTCTCATTGGTACTGAATTTGCTCCCTCCTGTCAACTCCCCTGTTATATTTATTTCTTATCTATCTTTTGAGTTCACATATCTCTCAAATCCAAAAACAGTATCACAAGGTTTATTTTAGCCTTCTTTTTTATATTTTGTAACTCCATTCTGTGATAGTGAGACACCTGGCTCCAATTTTTCTCAATATTTACTTGATTAATCCTCCTATTTATAATCAGTCTCCAGCAGGCATTTTTCTTCCTACTGGTGTAGGTACCTTCCTTAACCCTATTTTATCTTAGTGTTCACCTCCCTCTTGGTATATCATCTCCTTACCCACTCAAGCTCTGACAGTTCTGTTTGGCTGTTACTGCTGCTGCTAAACTACCTTCTTGTGCAAATGCCCTCCTTACTCACTCAGACCGCAACACTCTGTATCAAGTTGCCCTATTATATTGATAATTTCTTTAACTAAATTGATGTCTAACATTCTATATTAGCTTGTGCGCCCTGTACAGATACCCTCTTCTCTTCACTTAGGATCCAGCACCCTAAAATGAGCCACTTTTCCCCACTTGCACCCTTCAAGTATTCTGACATTTTTTGTCCCTTTGCTCCCTGCCCTCTCCTTATTGACCTTGAACAAAATTATTGAACTATAGGAAGGAGAGATTCATTAATATGAGAATTGGAAAGAAGGCAGATATCTTTTCTGGTGAGAGTTTTGTATTCTCTGAGTATCTGACAAGTGGGATTGCCAGATCGAAGTTAGATTCATCTTTATTTTTTGAGGACTCAAAGAGATTACACTAATTTACATGTCCACTAATAGTACAGGAGCGTACCTTTTTCTTCACATCCTCTCCAACATTTGTTTCTAGTCGTTTTGAAATAGGCCATTCTCACTTGTATATGGTAATATCACATTGTAATTTTTGTTTTCATTTCTCTGATGATGAGTGATGTAGAACATTTTGTCATGTGTCTCTAGACCATTTGTGTTGTCTTTGATGGGAATTGCATTAAAAATGTGTATCGATTTGTGTAGGGTGTCCATTTTAACAAAATCTTTCAATACGTAAGCATAGCATGTTCTTCCATTTTTTGTTGTCTTTTTCTATTTCTTTTGTATTTTCTTTTGTTAAAGTCTTATAGTTGTCAGTATAGAGATATTTTACTTCCTTTGTTAAGTTTATTCCTAGGTAATTTTTTGTGTGTGCTATTATGAAGGTGTTTCTTTCTTAATTTCTTTTTCCTCTACTTCATTGTTTGCATATAGGAATGTTACTGATTTTTACGTGCTGATTTTATGTCCTGTCACTTTGCTATATTCATTTATTGTTTATAGCAGGTTTTTGGTGGGTCTTTGGATTTTCTAGGTATGATGTGTCATCTGCATATAATAATAGTTTTATTTCTTCTTTTCCAGTTTCTATTCCTTTTGTGTGCTTTTTTTTTGTCTGTTGTTCTGACCATGACTTCCAGAACTATGTTCAATAGTAGTGGTGAGAGGGTGTTTTTGTCTTATTTCAGATCTTAGGAGAAAGGCTTTCAGTTTTTCATCATTGAGTATGATGTTGGCTTTGGGTTTTTCATACATTGTTTTTATTATGTTGAGGTCCGTGCCTTCTGTTACTGTTTTGGCAAAGGTTTTCTGTTGTGAATGGGTGTTGAATCTTATGTTGAACCATCCTTGAGTCCTTGGAATAAATCCCACTTAATCATGATGTATAATTTTTTTAATGTACTATTTAACTCAGTTTGCTAAGTTTTTGTTGAGGATTTTGCCTCTATGATCATCAGTGATAGTGATCTGCAATTTTCTTTTTTGGTGCAGTTTTTATTTAATTTTGGAATTTGGGTAATATTAGTCTCATGCAATGTATTTGGAAGTTTTCCCTCAAGTTTTTGGAAGAGTTTAAAGAACTTTAATAACAACCTCATTTTTTAATGTTTGGTAGAATTCACTAGTGAAACCATCTGGTTCTGGAAGGACTCTTGTTTATTTGAGAGACTTTTGATTACCACTTCAGTTTCTGTGATTATGATTGGTATGTTTAGGTTATCTGTGTCATCCTCCTTCAGTTTGGGGATGTTATAGGATTCTAGAAATCTGTCCATTTCTTTATGATTGATAAATTTGTTGACATATACTTGCTCTTGTAATAGTCTCTCATGATCCTCTGTATTTCTGTTATGTCTGTTGAAATCTTACCTTTTTCATTTCTGATTTTTGTTGTTAGGGTTTCATTCTTTTTTCTTCCGGAGTCTAGCTAAGGGTCTATCAATTTTGTTTATTTTTTCAAAGAACCATTTCTTGGATTCATTGATCTTTTGTTTTCAACTTTATTTACTTAGGCCCTAATTTTTATTATTTCCTTTCTTATACTAATTTTTGGTTTTGATTGTTTTTCCCTTTGTAGTTCCTTCAGATGTGTGGTTAGATATTTCATTTGTTCTCTCTTGGTTTTTGATATGCACTTGTATGGCTATACATTTTCCTCTCAGAACTGTTTTTGCTGCATCCTACATGTTCTAATAGTTTTCCTCTTCATTTTCGTTTGTTCCCAACTAATTCTTATTTTCATCTTAATTTCATCAGTGGTCTAGGAGTTGTCCAATCACCACATCTTTGTGGTTCTTGCAGTATTCTTCTTCTGCTTCATTCCTAGTTTCACTTCCTTCTGGTTAGAGAAGCTGCTGCCTATAATTTCTGTATTGCTAAATTTACTGAGACTTGTTTTGTGTCCCAGGAGATGGTCTAACCTTGAGAATGTTGTATGTACAGTTGAGAAGAATGTCTTTTCTGTTGAGGTAAAGCACTATGCCTATTAGGTCCATACGATCATTTGCTTCATTTACAGTCTTCATTTCTTTGTTGATTTTTATGCCTTGGTGATGTATCTGCTGATGTAAGTGGGGTATTGAAGTCCCCTACTACTATTGTGTTACTTTGACTGTCTCCCTTTAGCTACCATATTTGTTTCATAATTTAGATAATCCGGCATTGGGTGTGTATGTGTTAATGATAGTTACTTCTTCTTGATGGAGTATCCCTTTGGCTGTAATGTTGTTTCCACCCTTGCCTTGTGATACCCTTTTTACATGGAAGTTTCAGTGTTTCTAATTTCCTTTCATTTACATTGCTTTGATGTATTTTTCCATAGTCCTTTATTTTCACCATTATTTGTCTTTGGATCTGATATGTGTTTCTTAAAGGCATAATATTGATGAATCCTGTTTTTGATCCATGTAGTCACTCTGTTTCTTTTGATTGCTGAATTGTCCATTCACATTTAGATTGATAATTGAAATGTAAAGCTTTATTGCTGTTATTTGAGTATTTGTTTTCTGACTCTGTTGCTCCCCCCCCCCCCTTTTTTAATGAAAAGTACAGGCAGAAATGAAGGTGTGCAGAGGCAGGTAGAGAGAGGAGGAAGCACTTTCTTTTATTTTATTTAGTTGTTTATCTTGATTGCTCCCCCCAGCATCAGAATGTGAACCCTGAGTCCTTGAGATATATGTGAACTATGCCTACTGGAGTCAGCAGACCGGACTGCTATTCCACCAGAGTACATTCCATTTGTTTTTGTTTGCTTTTTTCTATGAATGGTTTTCAGTGTTGATTCTTTCAGTTTTTGTCTTTTTCCCAGCTATTATTTCTTTAAATTGGATTTTGTGGCTACCAGGTGAATTGTCTCCAACTTTATCACTGTGTGATAGCCTTTTGTGGGCTAGTACCATATCATGTTTATATGCCTGAATAAATTCCATGTTTTTCTTTCCCCGTTTAATATTTTATTGTTATTACTGTTCTGTTCTGTTCATCCTATCTTTCTTTCTGATTATGTTTTACTGTTTATCACTGTTCTTGGAGTTTGGTGACCCTGTTTTAATTTTCTCTGTTGTAGAGCCCCTTTCAGGATACCTTGAAAGGCACACTTGGTGATGGAAAATCCACAATCTTTTGTTTATCATTGAAGGTGTTGACTTTTCCATCATATTTGACTGATAATTTTGCATCATAGAGTATTTTTTTACTGATTTTCTTATCTTTTAGTATTTTAAATATGCCATTCCACTCTCTCCTGGTCTGTAGGGTGTCTGCTGAGAAGTCCGATGATACCCTGATGAAGGTACCATTGTAGGTTATGCTTCTCTTTGATCTAGCAGCCTTGAATAATTTTTCTGAATCATTGGCTTTTGCTAGTGTGTGTGTCTGGGAGTAGGTCTTTTTGCATTTAGAAATTTCATTGTGGTGCATCCTAGTGGCCTAGTGAATAAGGCCACCAGACGTAGTCCTCATATTTGAGACCTGAGACCCGTGAGGAACCACCAAGATGAACAACTAAATAAATGATGTTTTAAAAAATTGTTAGTGTTCTATCTCCTTCTTGTGTCTCCACTGTCTGTGACAAATATGGGAAGTTCTCTGTTACTTCTTTACGTTTTTTGCTTCTTTCACCCTTTGTTTACTTTCCAGGATACTCTTGTATTTGTTATTCTCATGGAATCTAATCATTCTCTCGGGGTTTCTTCATTTTCCTCAATCCTTTTTCTCTCACCTCAGAGGGTTGACTCTGTGATCTTGTTTTAAATCTCCGAGATTCCTTCCTCTGAGAGATGAAGTCTGTTTATGTAGCATTCCATGTTTATCTTCAATTCATTGACTGTATTTTTTATCTCTAGTATTTCTGTTAGGATACTCTTCCTACCCTCAATATCTCTGGTGATATACCTCTGTTGATCTGTTACTTCTTTTTTCTGAAGTCTTTCATTTGCCTTTGGGTAGATGATTGTGCCTCCTGTATCTTACTCAGCTTTCTTGCAACAGCTGTTTTGAGTTCTTTATCTGTTAGGTTGTCCCTCTCATTGTCAATGGATTTCTTCTCCAGGGAGCTCCTAGGCTCCCTTTCCTTTCTTTGGGCCATTCACATTTTGTTTGGGAGAGATTTAGATTTTGGCCTGGCTTTCTTTCCTGCCATGAATTTGTAGCACTGTGGCTTTCCTTTAAAAAAAATGTTATTTTTTTCTTTTGATTTTCCTCTTAGACTATAGTCTCTGCACTGCCCCTGCAGCTTCCTCATAGGAGCTGAAGGCTTCTGGAGTTTGCAGAGTAGGCGTTGGGAGAGAGGCTGAGTCCTCTCTCACCCATATGATGATGCTAAATCCCTGCTCAATTGGTGCCTTCTAGTTTAAGTTGGGGTAGGAGCTGGTTCTTCTTTGGCACAGGCAGGCACTTAGCTGGGCAACTGATGTGCTGTTTCCTGGCATATAACTGGGGCCTGGTGGCCTTGTTGGGGCCTGGGGCTTTAATATAAGTCTTACATAAAGGATTGTGTGGGATAGAAAGAACTGACCAGTTAGATTTAATAAGACCAGGAAGACAGTGTTCATGTTTATTGTTCATTTTTGCATTTTACCAACAAGTGGCACAATTTCTGATGATCAATAGATGGTTTTCAGAATTAATGAATGAATATCTTACAGTGTTGTCAGGAATTCTTCTCATTCCATTGAAGTTGTTTTGCTTTTTTTTAGGGTTTCCTTTTTTCTGAATTCTAAGAAAGTAGTATTCAGTCGGTCTTGAATATATAACTATATAGGACCAGTTTATTATTATTTTTTAATTCTAAAATGTATGGCTATTTTTTCTTAATTGCTTTTGATTTACAACTAGTTCTTGCCCATAATCACTTAAATCCAATGAAAATTAGACACTGATCTTTGTTATTTCCTGTAAGGGGAAACTGTTACCATAGCAATATAATCATCAGTATAATGGTTGGTTTTAGAAAATGAACTTAGTAGCAGTTGTTGGTATAGTAATTGTACATCAGAAAAGCATCACACTCTTATCCTATGTCTCCATGATAATATTTCATCTTTCTCCTTTTAACTCTACCCAAATACATGAAACTGTCTTTATAATGGTAAAGGAACTCTTTGCCAGACATAGTAGTAACTTTTTTATGTACATTATCTCATTGAATTCTTTCATCAGTTATATTTTTAAATATAAGGAACCTGACTTTCAAAAGAATAAATAACTTGCCTATAATCACAGTTGAGTAAGTGGTTGAACTGAGATTTGGCTCAGATTATTATTTCCAAAGGTATGTTCCTTTTTACTTCATATAAATGTATATCTGTGCTTATGTATTTTGTGTGTGTGTGTGTGTGTATATATATATGTGTATATATATATATACACATATATATATAAGGTTTTATCTTATTTCCAAAAATACTTGAAATATTTTATTTGGACATTACATTTTTCCCCTTCAACTTTCAATATTTCTCTTATTTTGAATTCATATATAAATTATCCTGTAATAACACACCTCTCATTGTTTTAATTCAAAGTACTTTGAGGTTGTTTTATAAAAGTAAGGGGAAATAAATTTATGGATTTTTTATTTATGTTTCTCAGGTTTTGATGGACATGTTTGATCAGGATGACATAGGTTTGGTTTCTCTCTGTGAAGATGAACCTAGCTCTTCAGGTGAATTAAATTATTATGACCTTGTCAGAACTGAAATTGCAGAAGAAAGACAGTATCTACGGGAACTAAATATGATCATAAAAGTGTTTCGAGAAGCCTTTCTTTCTGACAAGAAGCTATTTAAACCTTCTGTAAGTACCTTTTTAGGTTTGAAATTCTATGTATCCCCAAAGTCAAGTAGCAGCTTTAAATCATAAATAGTGATTTTGTATACTTTATGAATATGTGAAAAATATCCTTTTATGTTATTTTTTTATGGATTTTTTAAAAAGTATATGAATTATTATACTAATGTAATAAGTGCATTCGCAATGAAAATTAGACACTGAATTAGAGAAATATATTGGAATGAAATCTTTTTGCTATGCACTATCTGAGATTTATAGTTATTCATTTGAAGGTGATAAATAAGTTGTTTGGTTTAGAAAAGAAAGATGCCTTTTCTCATTTTAAATAAGTACTAAGACAGCAGTTTAAAGTTTTAATGATGGAGATTTTTAAGAGTACAGTTGATGCTGAACGTCACATAAACAAACACGCTTTGTTGTTGGAAGATGTGATGAGACTGGGGTGACTAGGATAGCGATCCAGGGAACCTTGTTCATCTTTATCTTCTGTGGCTTCTAAAACCAACTCTTAAGGAATTTAGTTAAATACTGTTGTTAAATGTTTTTCTTTTATTTCCTTCCTTCATCATGATATATTTTTCTGTAGCTATCTGTTGTCTGTCCTTTGCTTTATTTTTATTATTTTTAAAGGAATGGTATAGAAAGGAATGAGGGGGAGTAGGCAAGCAGGCCAGGAAGCAAGAGGAGGAAGAAGCACTTTATTTTACCCCCTGACCCTGGATCTCAAACCTGGATCCTTGGGATGTATGTGGACTTCACCAGTGGACTTAACTGCTTAGCCACCAGGGTGTGCCCTCTCCTTTAATTTAAATACTCAGTCTTTACCTCCTGACTTCAACTCTCAGGTAACTATTACATGAGGGAACAGTAGTGATACTCAGCTGCAGTTGGCTGAGTGCATATAATTAGAAACTAATTTCGCTTTTTGCTTCTTTTCCAAGAGTGAGTTTAAGTGATAATTTAAGACATATTAATTGATTTCTTTCCTTTTTCATTTGTACATATGTTCCATGTATTGTTTTAAAAGATTTCCCATTGAACTACACTAAGTAGTCAACATTTTATGTTTTTCAAAGTACTGTCCTGTTTTCAAAGTAGTATTTCATGTGACCCTTATAACAATCCTGTCACATAGGTAGGACAGGTACTATCATCTCCACCTTACTGGTGAGGACTTGGACACAAATGATTATGAGTTGGTAAGCTATAGATTGTGAGCTTGAACTTGGATTTTTATATACTAAGTATAATTGGGTTTTGTTTATAATGATAGGAAAAATAAAAACAAAAATGCTGGTAACTAATATTATGTTTTTTGCCTTTTCTGGTGCTTATCAGTTTTTTTCCTTTCAGAAGTTAAAATTTATGGGTTTATTTTCACTCAGTGCTGATTTTATAGAAAATATCTACCAAAGGGTTCAAGTGAAATAAAGTGTTTTCTCTATATCTACTCTGTTTTTTAGCATAGGCGTGACTGTAAACTTTTGAGATAAAAATCATTTGATAGCAGAGCATATCTTGTAGCAAGCATTTGATAAAATAATGAATTACTTAAGATTGATCTTAATACTCCTTTGGGTCTTCCTTCTATGTCTTCAAAACACTCAACTTTGTGGAAGGCCTAGTATATACTAGTAACATTTTGTAGAAATCACCTTATTTAATCCTATAAACTGCGTGAGATAGGTAATTAATATGCCAGCTGTATTATCCTGAGCAAATTATTTACTACTTGGTGCCTCTGTTTCTTCATATATAAAATAAAGATGATGATAACACATGTCAGATACTTAAAGTAGTAACTAAAACATAAGTGACTAAGAAATGTAAACCTTTCCTTTAACCTATTGTCATTATTTGTCCTAATTCAGGATCAGTCATGTGATGATGGGGCCAGGATCCAAGATCAAGTCTGTCAGGTTTCATAGACAATGATGTTTCTGTTACGAGATCCCAGAGTATATAATAATTGGCCATAACCTGAATCATACAAGTTGTTTGTATCCAGAGGACTTAATACATCTTAATCTAGATATAATTCACATGTGGGAGCATGATGAAATTTTTAATTTCTCACAAATCCAAGATACAGTCTACAAATTGTGAAATCAGATTATATCTGGATTAGAATCAGGTCTTCATTCTGACCCAGCTCTTTTAATTAACTGACTGTATACAATCTTGATCAAGTGTTTTAGAACCCTAGTTTATTTTAAAATACTCAAATGCCTAGATTCTTTATATTAGAGTCTTTATATATATTTATATTCTTTATATATATAAAGAATCATCCACAATATGGGATTTTAGGATTGTTGAGCAAAAAGTATCTAAAATTTTTATTTTCTAGTATTCTTACTGTGTATAATCCCAAGATATTTTCTGTTTGTCTTTCTTATTCATGATTAACTTTTGCTATGCTTTGGAATATATTATGTCTTGGAATATACTAGTATGTGATTGGGTGAAAATACATGCTTAAAATTTATATTTAATAATTTGTATTTTGGTTTTTTTCTCCACCCTGACCATGAACCTGGGCCCTTGGTCTTTACATAGTTTGCACCTTAGCAAACTCAACTACCTGAGTCACAAGGCTGTGCCCACATTTAGTAATTTTCAAAGAAAATTCTCAACCTTATATATCTTAACCTTTCTTCTTCTTTTTTCCAGGATATTGAAAAGATCTTCAGCAACATTTCAGATATACATGAATTAACCGTGAAACTTTTAGGTTTGATTGAAGACACAGTTGAAATGACTGACGAAAGCAGTCCTCATCCCTTAGCTGGCAGCTGTTTTGAAGATTTGGCTGAAGTAGGTTTATAAACTACTTTGTAGTTTCAATAAAGTGCTTACCTGATGCTGCTTTAAGAATCTAGTGAGCTGTGAAAATAAAAGACACTGTTGGCAACTATAAAAAAATACTTAAGAGTTAATCAGTAACAAACTAAAATTATGTTGATTGTGATACACTTTATAATGTGTATGTATGTAGCAAAAGTTTAGGTACACCTTCACTGACTCTGCGTATTGTCTAATTTATTTTGTCAGTCTGATGAGGAAAAAGCATTTAATTGTTCTTTAAATTTGCTTTTGTAAAAACAAAAGATCTTGAGCATCTTTTTATACTTATTGGCCATTTTTACTTCTCCTTGTAAAGCAGGTTTTATAAGTGCTTTCTTATTAAAAAAAATTCTAATTTTAACTCTGCCTATATTTTTCTGAAGCTATAGATCATTTTCGTAACATCCATTTTGTAATAGATAATAGGCTGATAGTGTAGAAATATTTGGTTACTGGTGCCTAACCCAAATATTTATCTGTGAATTATGAAGTTTTAATGTTGTTATATCTTAGCATATTAGTGTGTAGTCTAGTCGCTTGCTATAATCTTAAAGATGTGGTTCAGGAAGCAAGTATTAGCAAGGCTTCAGAGAAAAGAGAACTTTTATACACTTTTGGTAGGCGTGTAAAATGAAATAAACTAGTGAACTAAAACAAAAATAGTCTTTTCATCAATAAAATCAAATTAGTAGTTACAAGAAGTGAAGAAGGATGGGTTAGAAAAATTGGATAGATGGGATCAATTGTATGGTGAAAGCAGCACTGGACTGGTGATATTGAACTTAATGTATTAAATATAGATGTTAATTTACAATGATGCATACCTTAAACTTATGTAATGTTTTGACAGTTTCTTTAATAAAATTAATTAAATAGAAAATAGTAATATGTAATTCAAAACAATGTATTTTATAATCTTTATTTTCTTTTTTATTATGGTCAAATATATATAGTGTAAAATTTGCCATTTTAATTATTTTAAGTGCACAATGAAATGATATTAATATGCAATATTGTGAAATCATTATCGCCGTTTTTAAAATTTTATCATCATCCCAAACAGAAACTCTGTCCCCATTAAGTAATAATTCTTCCCCACCTCCAACTGTTGACTTTCTATCTCTAAGAATTTGCTCATTCTTGATATTTGTTGTAAATAGGATCATATAATGTTTGTCCTTTTGGTCTGCTTATTTCACTTAGTATAATAATTTCAAGGTTTATTTTTATCATAGCATAGGTAAGAAATTTAACCCTTTCTATAACTGAATAATCAGTATTTGCTTTTGTGAGTGTATGTATATATACATACCACATTTGTTTACTCACTGATATGTTGATGGACATTTGTACTGTACCTGCCTTTTTGGCTGTTTTGAATAATCATGCAGTGAACACTGACATATAGCTGTCTCTCTGTTTGAATCCCTATTTTCAGTTATTTTGGAGAATTGAACATAGTGGAATTGCTGCATCGTATGCTAATTCTGTTTCACTTTTTGAGGCACTGTCATAAACTGTTTTCCACAGAGGTTGTACATTACATTCTCAATGGCTATTACAAGGTTTCCACCCTTATCAGTACTTTATTTTGTGAAAAAACATACTGTGTTTTTAAAATATAAAAATGAAACATTCAAACTAAGCTATGGTGATACTGGTTATTTGTAATAATAGTAATTTATTTAAATGCAAACTTCGGGCAAAATATTAGCAGTTTCTACTTTGTTATTTTGCAGTATTTTAGTCTTCACTTTCTTTTTCTGATTTTGAAAAGTGTAGAATGGTTAAAAGAAAGCTTTCACTTTTTGCTTCCTTTGATCATTTCAACATAAGTAAACCTGACTGAATTTTCAAGTCCCAGTCGTCTTTTACTAATAAATACCCTTTTTGTTTACTGGGGATAAAAGTGCCTAAGTATTTTAATAGTTTGATACTTGGAGCACCAAATCAATAATTTAAGATCAGTAGCTTCTTATCATCTTTTGTTCTAGGTCATTACTTATATTTAAAATTTCTTCTGGTTATTACCAGAGTTATTGTTTGTCCCTAAAAAGTAAAGAACATAAAGGTACGAAACCCACTTGACAACTTGAATAAAAATTTGCCATTAAGAAATCTGCCATAGTAGTAGAAAAGATATTTATTTAAATATAACACATTTTCCTTTTTTTAAAAAAAAATAGGAGCAAGCATTTGATCCTTATGAAACATTATCACAGGATGTTCTTTCACCAATGTTTCATGAACATTTCACTATGTTGATGACCAGACCTGCAGTGACTCTACACTTTAAGGTAAACTTAAATTAATTTTTTTTATTTTTTAAATAAAGCAGCTACAGAAATATTTTACCATCTTATCCTTCAAATATTTGTAATTCTAGAATCCTTTCATAAAGCAAGTGATGAAATATTTCACCAATCCTTCAAAATCTTTTAATTTTAAGCCTGTTTTAGATTGTCTTTTGTTTTCCATCTCAGGTTCTTTCAATCTGTTTTTAATATGGAAATCTTTTATACTATACCATCACAAATACTGATTGACCAGAAGAATCAGGCATATTCTAGATCCTTATATAAAGATGAGCATGAAGAACTATTTCAGGATCTTATTCCCTATAGGAGACAGAACTAAAATCATAAGGAGCGAAGACTATCCTCAGACTGATTGCTCTATCAGACCTGAAAGGAGATAAATTTATTAATGGAAAATATGAAACTTACATGGTTCAGTAATGCAGATAAAATGAAAATAAGTGGAAAAAGACAAATGAAATTTCATTTTTATCTTCAACACTTAATGAAGGTTACATTGATACTGATGTTCACAATCTTATTACTATAGAAACTTTCTGCATCTAGACTGGCTCTTCCTCTCTAGTATATGGTCAAGTCTTTATTGTCCTAAAACAAGGAAGCAAGTAAGCAAACCTTTTTTCACTCTAACTAATTACTCTATATTTTTTCCCATGTGTAGCCAGTTGTCTTCATATTTTTGTCATTCTTGAATAAACTGTTATCTATGTTCCAATTAGGATATAACATGAAAAACTGCCCTTGACAATGAAGGATGCAGGCAGGAATGAAGACAAGCAGGATGCAGGAAAAAAGAGAAGGATGAAGCATCTTTATTTTTATGTAATTGTTCACAGTGACTCCCCCCTTACCTCCCCCAAGCCCTGGACTTAAACCCAGGGCATGTGGCCTATTCCTTTTGACACGATTGACACAACCACTGCTCGCTGCTCCAGTAGGGCACTACTACTGTACCTGATGTTTTAAATGCTATTTCTGTTAGGCATTGATATTATATATTCTTGTTATCAGATACATAATATTTTATCTTTTTATTTGCAGTCCATTGCTGACGGTTTTAAAGAGGCAGTTCGTTATATCCTTCCACGCCTTATGCTGGTACCAGTGTATCATTGCTGGCATTATTTTGAATTATTAAAGGTAAGATGAAAGATTTCTAAGCCAAAAAGTACTTGCATTTATGAGGCTAGAGGCTAACTTTCGATCTGATCATATTTTTAATACTTTTTATTCATAGAAAGTATGTTACACATCTGCCTTTTCACAGGCCATGAAAAAGGACTTATATTTCTTATCTTCATATTTCCGAGTGTTAGAGGAAAATATATCTTTTCTTTATAATTTCATAATATGAAATTTGAAAGTACTAACATTACAAACAAGTTTGTTTTTAATCATTTTTTGCAGATATGCAGCAACAGTGGTTTATCTTATTTTTATGACGTCATTGATAGCTTTTATGTATAATGCTCTGAATTGCCATCAATTTTAATTTATTAAACTGGGTAAAAGTGATCAACTATATGTTAATGAATGGAAACCTTAGAATTCTGGTGACAAACATAAAATAATTAATAAAGATATTGATTTAAAAGGCCATATCCCTGTAACCTGTATAGTGTTATAAGTAAACCAGTATTCAATTTAAAGAGGAGTGAACAGCCTGTTAGCTCAGGCACTAAGCTGGTACATAGACCATGTAAAGCCCAAGGACCTGAGTTTGCAACCCAGGGCCCAGGGAGCCAAACAAAAACAAACTGATAAATGAAAGTACACTTCCTCCCTGTCTCCCTCCTTCCTTCCCATCCTCCTTCTTCCTTATTTCCCTCCTCCCTCCCTTCTCCTCAGTCCCTCTGTACTCTCCCTTCCTTCCTGTCCTGAAAGAAAGGAAAAGCACTCTAAAAGTTGACTTTTTTTCCATGCAATATAGTAGATTTTTTTAGATTCAATTAACATTATTAAATAATGAAGCTTGAATCTTATCAAAGATCAGTAAACAAAAATATTTTGAATTCCTCAAGATTCTAATAATGTAAACTTTATTACAATATATAAAGAAAAGTATAAAAATATGTTCTACAATAAATGTAATGTGTAAACACACCAGAGGGAAACTACCTCAGAACTTTAGTGGCAATTAATTGCTTCTTTGCCTTTTTATATAGTTTACTCACCTATGTATATGTGACATATGTATATATATGTATATGTATGCATGTATGTGTATATATATAATTATATATAATGTATTTATGAGCTTATATAAATTAGATAAAATTTTAATTTCTTTGGTCTTATATCTTCTCTTAAAGTTTTCTTTGTGAAATTCATTGATATATATTGTCTTTTTGTATGCTGTTCTAATTTAATTTTCTTCCGTTGTTTGAATGAACCCTGATTTATTCATCCTTTTCTGGTTGATGAACAAAGTTTTACTATTACTATTGGCACTTGCTATAGACATATTTGTTCCTATCTCTTGGCATACTTGTACATGCATTTTATTCCTCTGTTCGTATATAGATACATATACATATATCTATATGTATTCAGGAGTGGAGTCATTTGGTCATAGGGTATATACATACTTACAAATTTAATAGATAATACCAGGCAGTTTGTCAAAGTGTGTTATACAGTTTATACTCCTACCAGAATGCATGAGAATTTATGTTACTCTTTGTGTATATTTTCAAACTTAAATTTCTGTCATCTGGTGTATTTATAGTGGTTTCTGATAGTTTTAATTTGTATTTCCTTGATATGTTTATTGGCCTTTTTGATAACATTTTGTAGAGTTATTCAAGTTCTTTGCCATACGAAATATCTATTCTGTGACTTAACTTTGCATTCTGCATTTGTATTTGCTCTGGTTTTTGTATATTCTAATTGTCATTATAGTGTTATTGATAAGATTGTGATTTCTCTTTATTATTCATTCTCTGAAGTCTTAAAACACTACTACTTGGTTATAAAAGAATATCTACTGCCTTTGGACAGGCATCGGAATTCATCAAAGAGTTTTTCTTTTCTACTTCAGGTTCTTTTTTTTTTTAAAGGAAATGTTCAGACAGGAATGAAGGTGAGTAGGCAGGCAGGTAGGAAGAAGCACTTTATTCAGTTGTTGATCTTTTATTGTTTCCAGGCCCCAGGTCTTGAACAGAGGACCTTAGCATGTATGTGGACTGTTCCTAGTTTAACCTGCTGGGCCATCGGGGCACACCCCTACTTAAAGTTCTATACACACTTACCCTTGATGTTTAGGACTGTTACGAAAGTGGGCATATGGAGGGATAGAGATTTTCCTGGGGATTATATATTTTCACTTTTCTACATTAGTGCTGCTGATCTTCATCAACTCCTGCTAACACTAAGGACTTTTGCCTTTTTCCAGATTGTTTCCCTTTTTCAATTGTAATTTTAATATATCTTGCTCAATATAATTTTCTTCCTCAACCTTTTTTATTGCTTCTATAAGTAATACACTTGCCTTTCTTGAGTATTTTGTACTTCTCCATTAGGGTGCAAGTTTATTGGTTTAGACAATCTGCTCAGATATGTTCCATCGGACTCATTAGTAATATTAAAATAAAAGTTAGAATAACTCTATATCTTGTAGTGGACATCTAGGGAAGGAATTCATTAGATGATTTCTAAAGAATACCTACCTCAAAAATTATTTATTGTGGTCTTATCACCCATATTATGTGATACTGGAGCTCACCACTTTCATACACAAATAGATGAACAACGTGATTGTGTATTATCTTAATGGAGATTAATCTATAAAGAATGAATATAAAGAATTATAGGCTTCATATAAATACTGCCTATCAGTCCCATATGTACATTGGAATTCTTAGAATTTTTTGATAATGTCTACTTCTAATTGAAAGTTCCATCATTTACAAATACTGGTGTAATTGTATACTTGAAGTGCTTTTTTTTCCCCTATGTGGATGATTTTTAAAATCCTTAAGACTGATCTTATAGCTACTATGTCTACATCTAAAATCAGGATATTAAATATGATAGCCTGACATCCTGAGGCCATAATTACTCTTACCACCAATTAATCACTAGAATTGAAGTCTTTTTAGCTATTGTTTTAGGACTAATAGTTGATCAGTTAATTAAAATAAGACAAAGAATTATAAAAAGAAATATATACATTATATTTGAATAAAAATGAAATACCTAAAACCCCTACAATTGAACATTTTTATGTACTGTATACTAATCTGTTAACATTAAGGAAATACATCTTTTCTTTGAGTATGACTTTTTTTGCTTAAATCACAAAAATTATCTCTGATTTCTGTATTCCATTTCTTTTAGATGGTACATGAACTTGAAAATGTTCATAAAGCAATCTTGAGTGCAGAAACCTAGATTTTTATTTTTCCAGATCTTTTACACTTACCCTCCCTATGCCTATTAGAACGGGCTTACCTTTAAAATTATTCAGATTGAGTTATCATATAAATATCATATTTTTACTACTCAGAATTCTTTGACTTAATAATATGTAATTAAATTACATAATTACAATATAAACATGACTGGTATATTTTGAAACATACCCTACTGGTGATTCTTGATAAGCACTTGACTCAGTTAGTGGGATTAATAAATTTCCTACTTATTTTTGACTATTTATTGTCCTGGAAACAGTGTATATATTATACGGTAGGATTGATCCATAGTAAGAAATACATTTAACATCATGACTCATTTCATATCATGTGTCACGCACACAAAACAAATTTCATGAAATGCTCAGTAGCATTTAAAAAATATTTTGGTATATTAATGGATTTGACATGTGATCTGAAAATGACTTGAAATTAGAACTAATTTTAGACACAGGCTAATGAATTATCACATGAACAAGTGAGAAACCACTTTTTATTCTGATTGTGTTAATTGTTGGTTTTAGTTATGGTTTGGTATATCTAGCATACTTCATCATATGTAACATCATATTTACCATCTTAAAACCATGTTAAATGTACGGTAGTAGAGTTGAGTATATTTTATGTCACCAGTGTGGTTAGACAGTTGGGTTGCTTCTTCTTTTTGACTATTGTAAATAATGCTGCTATGAATATGGCTCTAAATTATTATTTTTTTCCTGTTCAAATTTAAATCCCTCAATGGTTGATTACAACTTTCATTAAAATTTTTTTTCTCAGATAATTTTAGATAATTAATGATAATCACTAAAATTGTTTTTACTTCTAATCTTTTCATGTCAGGGCTTAAAACATATCAGATGACTCTGTGTTCCATATAAAGAATAATTTTTATGATATATAAATGAGAGGTAATGGATCTAGTACTCATGCAATGTCCATTTATTTCCTTGCTGAGGAGAACCATTGCTGAATGATTTTCAGATTCTTCTTTGAATATGTATTTGTTCCTGCACATGTGTATATTTATATCTGTATGATATATATAATATTTTTATTATGCTATACTTTGAATTCTCCTGTCAAATTAAACATTGGAGCATCATCCAGTCTGAATTATTATTATAAGGTAAACTTTATTCCATTTTGAGAGTGAGATACAAGAGAAATTTTTGTATAAATGAAATAAAACCACTATTGTTAGGATTAATAATGTGTTTTGTAAATTTTATTTCTAAGGGTTAATAAGACAGAATATTAGCTTTCATGGTTTCTTTATATTTACAAGATGGGTTGAATTTGATGTTGTAAAAATATTAATTGACGCCTTTGTGCATGTTTGTTGCAAAAAGTTTATGATAGATTGAAGGCTATAATTAGCATATTTGATTATGATTTATGGGAAAATATGCACGCTTTTAGAAATATCTAAAACTTGATTTTATCGTCAGAGAATATGAAGTAATGTATTTTATTTTCTCTAGTTATAGTAGCTAACAAATAAAAATGACTTCTATGCTTAGAGTTTATATTTGTTGCTGCTTCCTCTAATCATGAGAAAAGGAAAGAATTCAATAATGTATGTTTAATATTTCTTTTTGGTTTCTCTTAGCAATTGAAAGCATGTAGTGAAGAGCAAGAAGATAGAGAGTGTTTGAATCAAGCTATTACTGCTCTTATGAATCTCCAGGGTAGTATGGATCGAATTTACAAGCAGTATTCACCTAGACGCCGCCCTGGGTAATTTCAAACTGTTGAAAATATGAATGCTTCTGCATGTTTCTTCAATCTAATGATTAGTTTTCTAAAGAAGTGTTATTGGTACTGGTAGTTTGCATTTTTAAAAGTTATACTTTCGTTTTGCATTTTTCTTTTGGTCTTTTAAAATAAGCATTGTCCTCTTAATAGGTTATATTTAATCATTTATTGTATAACCTATGTAAGAAATTTACGATCTATTGTCCTTTTAATTCTTACATCATTAAGAATGAAATAGTACCTTAGCACTTTTCTTTCACACTATTGAAATTGAGGCATATGTCATTTAGTAAAAAAGTAAATGTGTGCAAAATCTAGTGTGTTTAAGTTACCATTTTTGTCATTTGATTTGAGGTAGTTTATACTTTAAGCAATTACTGTTGCTTAGCCATTAACTAAACTAAATTTAGCTTTTTTTTTTTTATTTAGAGATCCTGTTTGTCCTTTTTATAATCGTCAATTAAGAAGCAAGCACCTGGCTATAAAAAAAATGAATGAAATTCAGAAAAACATAGATGGATGGGAAGGCAAAGATATTGGACAGTGTTGTAATGAATTCATTATGGAAGGTCCATTGACAAAAATTGGTGCTAAACATGAACGGCATATTTTTCTTTTTGATGGCTTGATGATTAGCTGTAAGGCCAATCATAGCCAGTCTCGCCTTCCAGGTTACAGTAGTACAGAATATAGATTAAAAGAAAAATTCATCATGAGGAAAATACAAATATATGATAAAGAAGATACTTGTGAGTGCAAGCATGCTTTTGAATTAGTATCCAAAGATGAAAATTCCATAATATTTGCTGCTAAGTCTGCTGAAGAGAAAAATAATTGGATGGCAGCACTTATTTCTCTTCATTATCGTAGTACTCTAGATCGAATGCTAGATTCAGTATTACTGAAAGAAGAAAATGAACAACCACTGAGATTACCAAGTCCTGAAGTATATCGTTTTGTGGTAAAAGACTCTGAGGAAAACATTGTTTTTGAAGACAACTTACAAAGTAGAAGTGGAATCCCCATTATTAAAGGAGGAACTGTAGTGAAATTGATTGAAAGGTTAACATATCATATGTATGCAGGTATGTTAAACTCATTATAAGTGCATACCTAAGGCAGAGAATCTAAAAGTTTTATTTTTATATAAAATAAATACTTGAGACCTGGAAAAAGAAATGGATTGTTTCTAAAATATAAAAAGGAATACTGCAGAATCTAAAGGAATAACTAATTAAATATCTCTAAAATATAATATTAGCTTCATTAATTGCAAAATATTAATTACATATGTATTAGTATTGAATTTGAATACACTCCTCATTTATCAAGAGGTAACACAATTGACAGAAAGAATCACAGTGAGAGGAATTAGAACAAAAAGAAAAAGGAAGGTCTCCAAAATGTGCTTCTTTGAATTAATTGAACTGAATAAATTGACCATACAACCTGTTTTATGTTCTACCTTTTCAGATCCCAATTTTGTTCGTACTTTTCTTACTACATATCGCTCATTTTGTAAGCCACAGGAATTGCTAAACTTACTGATTGAACGGTAAGAACAATATTTATTTCATGTATATTAACATTTTATAAAACTGTTTTTGAGCTTTGCAAAGTACTGGGTACCTAGTTTGTACTCAAGTGGTTTTTTGACAGTTTGTTTGGTATTCAGTTAGCAGTATTTTGGTTCTCTTCAAACACCATGTTCACTGAAATCCTTGTTTATAACAGAGATCAGTTTAGGTCTTAACACTAATGAAATATTTTTCTGTGTGATAAAGCAATAGTTCTTAAAAGAGCTTATTTTACTTTAAAATAAACTTTTTATTTTGGAAAATTTCAAAATATGTATCAGAATAAATAGACGAATATAATAAACTCCATTTAACAATACTCCAGTTTCAGTTATCACCTCAGATACCTATTTTCCTACTTCAACACCTAACTCCAGTATTATTCTGAAATAAATCCCAGAGACCTTACTTCATCTGAAAACATTTCCATTGTATTTCTAAGAGATAAATGCTCTTATTGAAAGCATTACAATATTATTATTAGATGAGATAAATAATTGTTTTATTATAATTTTTAAAAAATTTTAGATTGAATTTTTATTTTGTATTGAATATATTAGTGGCATTTTAAATGTTTCATATGTTAAAAAAGTAGCTAGACTCCAAAATAATTTTTGTTTCATATTTAGAAACTTAATACCAGAATTTTTTCTTGACCTCTGTTGTTACATTGTTTGATGAAACCAAGTTTACCAGATTAAAAGTAATGCTCTGCGAAGGTCTACTTTGTTATATTTCCATGTCCAAAATAAGGAAAGTACAATTGCTAGACTTATATTTTAACTATATTTCCCATAGTTAGGCAAGGCAGTAGTGATTATAATTATTTTTAACTTCGCTTTTTACAATCTCCAATAAGGTATCTTTAAATATTATTTATTTTTTATATTATTTATATATAGTTTATCTTTAAATATTATTTAAAATTCATTTTGGACTTTGTGTGTTTAAGGTAATTTATATTTACGTAACTTTGAATACAATGTTAAGGACAAATTATTAGATAAGTCTTCTATTTTCTTTAAGAGGTTATACTCCTTATAGATTTTTTTTTTTGGATTTTCCATTTATCTTGTTCATTTTTATCAGTGATGGTTGTTAAAGAACACTGACCACTAAGAATATAAAACCTTAGTACTATATAAATGAAGGACACTATTTTGTAGTATGTAGTTCTTTAAGGAAGTTTATCAGTAATTGCACTTTTGATGTAAGTTGTACGAAGGAAATGTTGCTTAGTTAAAATACTTTTCCTGATATATTTGAAATCTTTTTTGTTTATTAAAAACTCCAAGAAAGTTCTCTAATTTTATTCTTCTTTATAGGTTTGAAATTCCAGAGCCAGAACCTACTGAAGCAGATAAATTGGCTGTGGAGAAAGGCGAGCAGCCAATCAGTGCAGACCTTAAAAGGTTTCGCAAGGAATATGTCCAGCCAGTGCAACTTAGGTTTGTCCTCAATATCATATATGCATATATATATGTGTGTGTGTATTTATGTATGTGTGTATTATGTATGGTATTTGTGGAAATTTGAATTATTTCTCCATTTCTTCCAAATATATAGACCTTTTTTTAATCTGAAAAATTGTTTCAGTAATTTCTAAAAGTGTATTTGATAATACCAGCTGCCAGTTGTTAGTTAATTATTGGGTTAAGTTCTTTTATCTTTTTTTATCTCATTTTTGCAACACAATTTCTATTTCCAGTTAAATATGACAAAATTGAAACTTAGCAGGATTAAGGTAATAAGAAATACGCAAGGAGTGGCAGGACAAGACTCAAACTCTAATCTCTCTAACTTCTATGCTAGTTCTTAATCACTAAATGTTAAAAATTGGAATCTTTTGATTAGCCTTGTTTACAGTTCAAGTGAGAAGCAAAATATTACCTATCCCTTTCCATGGAAAAATTTGGTTATCTTATTAATTGTATTTGACCTAAATATTTTTTTCTCTTTAAATGTGAAGGTTCCTTGATTATTGTTGACTATTAAATTGTAACTTTGGGGCATGCCCGAGTGACCTAGCAGTCTAGTACACCTAGGGGCAGTCCTACATATATCCAGCGTCCTGGGTTGAAGACCTGCATCAGGGAGCAACCAATATGAAACATTAAATGAAAAATAAATGGAGTGCTTCTTCCACCTCTCTCTTCCTGCTTGTCTACTGAGAAAAAACAGAAGCAGAGGCTATAGAGACATAACAGCATTTACTATAACAAAATATAGGCAAAAACTTCAGGAACCGGAGCTACACTGCAAATTCGGGACTCAGGATTTAGGTTGAAGTGGAGGGGGTAGAACTATGGGAAGAAACAGGCTTCCTAAAGAGTGGCTCCAAAAAAAACCAAAGAGCCTGCCCACCGGGACCAGGAAGTGGACTTGCAGGGCAGAAAGAGAACCAGCACTTCGGGATCTCATGGAAGCCCATATGGGAGCCCATATGAAGAAATTACACTGGGCTCAGCTATAACCAGAAGGCAGCTAAGGGAACTCACCACATCTTAACCCCTCCTACCACCATATTGCATCAAAACCTCAGGATCCATCCACTGGATATCCTGCACACCAGATAGCTTTGGATTTTTTCAGCCCCAGCCAGTGGATGGAGACAGAACTGTTGCCTGATTGCCAATTGTGGACCAACAATAAGGTGATCACCCTACACAATTTTATCACTGCAGGGAAATCAAACCACAGAAATATAAACAATGCCAAACAAAGGAAAGTCATAGAGAAATATACATGAAATGATAGATACAATCAAAAACCCAGAGGGAAATCTGAATATAGCAGATGTATGCAAACTAATGGAGGATGAATTTAGAACAAAAGTGATAAACATACTCATGAAATTCAAGAAAACAATAGAGGAAGACAGACCAACAAAAATGAGAAGATATGAAGCAAGAAGTCAATGAAATGAAGAATACAATAATTGAACTAAAGAGCTCAATAGAGAGACTCAAGAATAGGATAGATGAAGCCTCCAATAGAATCAACAAGATAGAAGGTAAGGCAAAGGAATGCACTCAAGCAAACCAGCAAAGAGAAAAGAATGCAAAGAAATGAGAAAGCATTCGAGACCTATGGGATAACATCAAAAGAAACAACATTCATGTCATAGGGGTCCCAGAAGGAGAAGAGAGAGAAAAGGGGGGCAGAATCTATTTTTGAAGAAATAATAGCTGAGAACTTCCCTAATCTGAAGAATGAAGCTGTTCTCCAGACCCAGGAAGCTCAATGAGTTCCTAATAAAAGAAACCCAAGCACACTTACACCTAGACACACTGTCATCAGAATATTAAAAATACAAGATAAACAGCCAGAGAAGAATGAGGCACATTCAAAGGAGTCCTCATAAGACTGTCAGTGGATTTCTCAACTGAAACTCCGAAGACCAGAAGAGAATGGCATGGTATATTCAAAGTGCTAAAAGAAAAGGATTTTCAACCTAGGACACTACCTGGGAGATTATCATTCAGAACTGAAGGAATGATAAAAAGTTTTTCAGATAAATAAAAGTTAAAGGAATTCATCACCACAAAACTAGCTCTACAAAAATATTAAAGGATGCTCTATAAAGTATAAAGAAACCCCACTTAAAAACAGTAAGTGGGGAGGAGAATAAAAACGTGGCTGGTTAGAAGGAATGTAAGACTAATCTTCCAAATAAAAATACAGAGTAAACATAGAATTGTTAATGCTAACTTCAGACGAAAACAAGACCAATAAAAACATAACAACACCTAAACCAACTAAGAGGAAAAAGAGAACAAAGGCATTTTCTGAAACAACACACAGAAGACACATTACAAAATAACAATAAGTAGCTATATATCAATAATCACCCTAAATGTTAATGGACTAAATTCACCAAATTACACAGAGTAACTGAATGGATTGAAAAGCATAACTCAACCTTCTGCTGCATTCAGGTACCCAGCCTTTCAAAAAATAGACAGTCTCCAAGTCAGTGGTTGGAAGACAATCCTACAGTCAAATGGCAACCACAACAAAGCAGGAACAGTACTTTAGTCAAGATGGCGATCTGGTAGGAGCAAGAGTCACATCCTCCTCATAGACCAACTAGGAATTCACCTAACTTCCAGAAACAAACACAGGAAAAGCAAGCACAGAGGTTGTATATACACAGCAGCAATCATGACTACAAAGGGTTGGCAAAAACTTCTGGGTTCATAACTACACCACAAACTCAAACTTGGAATTCCAGTCGTGGCAGATTTGGTGGAACTCAGGAAGAACTGCCCCTCCCAGGAAAGTAGCAGAGAGCCTTCCCAGTGGGACTAGGACACAGAGCCAGAGGAAGGTTCTAGGTGCAGGATGGAAGGAGGAACAGTGTTCCAGTATTTTGAACAGGAGACCTGGCGAGAAAATGACTCTGGGTGCTTCCATACCGGAAGGCCGCTGGGGAACTGCCCATCCACACCCCCTCCTACCATATTGCCCCAGAGCTGCAGGACCCATCCACTGGAAATCCTGCCCTCTGACTTAAAGGAAGAAGAATCTTCCACAGAGAGAAAGAATCAGTGCTGCTCAGTATCCCCATCTTGTGAGTGGAGGTTATAATGCAGCCTGATTGTTGGCCAATAGCAAGGTGATCACTGGGGTTGAAAGCTGGAACACTAGGGGAAGATTATGCATACCCCACATAAACTCCATAAACTGAACTTTTGGGCTACAACAGAGAGCCCACATAAGAACTTCAACAAATCCAACCAGTGGTGATGTCAAAAAATTCAAGAAATCCCAATGTTCAAACCAAGACCTAGGCCCACTCAGTGCAAGTTGATACCCTACACAAGGCCATAACTGCAGGGAAACCTAATCCACAGAATCAAACAATACCAAACAGAGCAAAGATACAGAATTATATGTGAAATGATGTGTCCAATCAAAAATCCAGGGGAAAGTAAATACAGCAGGTGCATGCAAGCTACTGGAGGATGAATTTAGGGCAACAGTGACATACATACTCATGTAAATCAAGAAAATAATGAAGAAAGTAAAAGAGAACAACAAAAAAGAAGAAATGAAGCAACTCAAAACAGTTGTCAAATAACACAATAGCTGACCTAAAGAATTCAAAGGAGGGACTCAAGAATAGAGTGGATGAAGCCTCCAGTAGAATCAACAAGCTAGGAGATAGGACAGAGGAATGCACTAAAGCAAATCAGCAAAGAGATAAAAGAGTGCAAAGAAATAAAGATAGCATTCGAGACCTATGGGATAACATCAGAAGAAACAACATTCTTATTATAGGGGTCCCAGAAGGAGAAGAGAGAGAAAAGGGGACTGAAACTGTATTTGAAGAAATAGTAAGTGAAAATTTTCCTAACCTGAAGAACAAAACAAACCTCCAGACCCAGGAAGCTCAAGGAGTCCCTAATAAAAGAAACCCAAGCAGACCTACACCCAGACACATTGTCATTAAAATGTCAAAAATACAAGATAGAGAAAAAAATCTTAAAAGCAGCCAGAGGAAAAATGAGTCATGTAAAAAGGAGCACCCATAAAATTGGATTTCTCTACTGAAACTATAGGCCAGCAGGGAATGTCATGATATATTCAAAAGGCTAAAAGGATTTTCAACATAGGATACCATACCCTGTGAAATTATCAATCAGAACTGAAGGAATGATAAAAAGCTTTTACAGTAAGCAAAAGTTAAAGGAACTTACCACCGCAAAACCAGTTCTACAAAAATAAAAAAAATATGTTATATAAAGTGTAAAGAAACCCCACTTTAAAACAGGTCTGTTAAAGCTATTCATCTATCTTATTAGAGATATTGATCTGTAGTTTTCTTTCTTGTTGAAGTCTCTGTTGGCTTTTGATATCAGTATAATGTTGGTCTCATGGAGATTGTTTAGGAGTAATATTTTGGAGGCATTTAAGAATAGGTATTGAATGTTCCCTGAAGGTTTGGTGAAACTCATTGGAAAAGCGATATGGTCTAGGCTTTTATTTTTAGGGAGACTTTTGATTACATCATCAATTTCTTATGATTATTCTGTGGGGCCTATTGAAGAACTCGTCATACATTATCTTAATTAGGATAAGCTTATGATGTAGATATTGTTACCCCATTTTACAAATGAGAAAGCCAAGACTAAGAAATCTGCCTAAGGTTATATAGTATATAAACAAGTGTCAGAGCCAAGGTTCAAATTTATGTTACATGTCTGAATCCTATATGCTTAATATTTTATCCTGTTTAGTTTTATTGTTATTGATATTGTTTTGTTTGGAAAGGTAACACTACTCAAAAAATTTTAATTTTACTTTGTCATGCTGAGTTGTTTACCTTATTATTTCTGATAATTCCAATTTTCAGCTTTTCTAAATTAAGTAATTGTGACTCAAGCTTACATTATGAATTTTTATATATTCTACTATGTTCATTTTAAAGTTTAATTGTTTGGAAATATCCAATATATTGTACTCTCCTGAATTTCTCTTGAAAATAGAATGAAAAAGACAAAAACCAGCAACAGCTATACTTACATTGCATAAAATAGACTTCCAAGTAAAAGCATAGCAAAAGACAGAGACAGATATTAAATAATGATTTAAAGGTCAATCCAGAAAGAAGACATAATGCTTATTAACATATATGCACCAAATGAAAGAGCATCAAAATATATTAAGCAAGTATTATTAGAAATGAGGACAGGAACAGCAGCACAATAATAGTGGGAGAATTCAGTATCCCACTTACAACAATGAACAGATAAACCATACAGAAAATTTTCAGGGAAATAGCTGCTTTAAATGACCATTTGGAACAAATAGGTCTAATAGACATGTACCAAACACGTCACACAATGACTACAGATTTCACTTTCTTCTTAAGTGCATATGGAACATTCTCAAGTATAGATCATATGTTGAAGCACAAAACATGTCTCAATAAGTTTACAAAGATTAAAATCATCCCAGTCTTCTTCTCTGCCCACAGTGGCTTAAAACTAGAAGTCAACCACAAGAAGAAAGTTGGAAGACCCCAATTTAATTGGAGACTAAACAGTATACTTTTTTGAATGACTCGGGTAAAAGAGGAATTTTTAAAATACTTAAGAGAAAAATGAGAATGAATATATGTGCTACCAGAATCTATGGGGTGTGGCAAAAGTAGTACTAAGAGGGAAATTCATTGCAATCCAGGCCTTACCTCAACAAACAAGAAAAATTGTAAATAAGTGCTCTGACTCTGCATTTAGAACAACTTACAGAAATAAGAACAATTAAAGCCAAAAATCAGTGAAGGAAAAAAATAATTACAATTTGAGCAGAAATAAATGAAGCAGAAGACAGAAAGACAATCCAGAAGATCAATGAAACCAAAAGTTAGTCCTTTGAGAAAAATAAAACAAAATTGACAAACCATTGGCTTGACTCACAAAGGAAAAAGGAGAAAAAACTCAGAATCAAATGAAAGGGGAGAAGTTATACAGATACCCTAGAAATACAAAACATCATAGGGCACTACTATGAGCAGCTCTAAGCCAACAATGTGGACAACCTTGAGGACATGAACACATTTTTAGGAAAATACAATCTATAAGACTGAACCTATAAGACTGAAATGTTAGGGGATGTGGAAAAAAGAACTTTTGTACTATTGTTGGGAATGTAAATTAGTGTGTACCAACCCCTATGGAAAACAGTATAGAGATTCCTTAAAAAGTTGAATATGGAAATTCCATGTGATCCTGTGTTCCCACTTCTAGGTGATTTTCCAAGACCTATAAAAATGGTAATTCAAAGAGATTTATCCTCCCCATTATTTATTTCAGCTGAAAACTGAAAACTACCTGAGTGCCCAATGTCAGATAAATGAATAAAGAAGATGTGGTATATATATATATATATATATATATATATATATATATATATATATATACACAGTGGAATACTACACAGCCCTTAGAAGAGATGAAATCTTGTCATTTGAATCAACATGGATGGAATTACCGGGGATTGTGCTAAGTGAAATAAGTCAAAAGAAAAAAGATAGATACCAGGTGATCTCACTTATAGGTAGAATATGAATATTAAGTAAAAAAGTTGAGGATGGACTTCTAGTTGGCGACTCAATAGAACACATTTTCGGGTCACACCCCACAGTCACCGGAAAAAAAAACCAACTTATTTTCTTGAGACAAACACCAAGAAACAACTGGCACTTCACCTGGAGGGATCGACTAAAGACTAACGGTGGATGAAGGCACACTGCATGATTCTCAGCTAAGCCACTGATTTGGATTTGGGAAGGAGCTCCTGAAGTCTCTGGACGCATGGTGGGGCGGAGGCTAGGGTTTCGGGATCAGCCTTGGAGGCAGCAAGAGGTGGGCCCAGTGGGGCTGAGTCACAAGAGCACAGAGGGCCAACTTGGAGGGGGTGAAAGGAGAGCCAGCACACCAGGAGCTGAGCTGGAGCGCACATGGTGAAGCTCCCGCTGGGCGCAGCCATAAGCAGAAATTAGTCAAAGAGCTCAACCCCCTCCCACAGTCATTTCATGCCAGCACCTGGGGTTCATCCACCAAGCAGAAATCCTGCCCACCACATCCGCATAGCCAACCACTGGAAATACCACCTGTCGGGTGCCCCACCCCCTGGAATATAGTGAGAAGGCAATCCCATACCGTAATGTACCCACTAGCGCCACCTTGAGGATAGAGGCGAAATGGCAGCCTGATTGCCAATCCTGGGCAAGTCTTAACCTGTGCAACAACAGGGAAACTAAACCCTCAGAAATATAAACAGAATGCCAAATAGAGCAAAGGCAAAGAGAAATATATGTGAAATGATGGATCCAATCAAAAACCAGGGAAATATCTGAATACAGCAGACATATGTAAATTACCTGAAGAGGAATTTAGGATAGCAGTGATTAACATGCTCATGGGAATCAAGAAATCAGTAGAGACAGTAAATGAGAATGTCAGGAAGCAAAGAGAAGAATCAAAACAGCATCAGACAGATAAGAGACACCATGGCTGACTTAAAGAACTCAATAGAGGGGTCAGCAATAGGATGGATAAAACTTCTAATAGAATCAGTGATCGGGAAGATAGGACAGAGGAATTCAATCAAACAAACCAGCAAAGAGGTAAAAAAAATTTTAAAGAATCGAAGACAGCATTCAAGACCTCTGGAATAATATCAAAAGGAACAACATTTGCATTATAAGGGTCCCAGAGGAAGAGAGAGAAAAGGGGGCAGAAACCATATTTGAAGAAATAATATATAAGAACTTCCCCAATTTGAAGAATGAAGCAAGTCTCCGGATCCAGGAAGCTCAAAGAGTTCCTAATAAAAGAAACCCAAACAAAAATACACCTAGACACATTGTCATCAAAATGTCAAAAATAAGAGATAAAGAAAGACTATTAAAAGCAGTCAGAGAAAAACGTGTCACATACAGAGGAGCCCCGATAAGATTGTCAGCAGACTTCTCAAATGAAACTCTACATGCCAGAAGGGAATGGCAGAATATATTCAAAGTGCTGAAAGAAAAGGATTTTGAACCTAGGATACTATATCCAGCAAGATTATCGTTCAGAACTGAAGCATTGATAAAAACCTTTTCTGACAAGCAAAAGTTAAAGGAGATTATCATCATCCAGCTTTGCAAAAAATATTAAAGTCTGAAAACTACAAATGTTAGGGGATGTGGAAACAACACAGAAAAACAGTAAAATAGCAAATATTAAAAGTGGGGAAGAAGAGAAGAGAACAAAAATGTGGATAGTTAGAATGAGTGAAAGACTAATATGCTTTCAAATAAAATTAAGTAGTAAACATAGAACTGTGAATGCTAACTTCAGGGTAACCTCAAAATACATCCCCAGGGAGAAATGAAAATGAAAGCAAAAATGAAAACAAAAGGTGAAATCAATCAAAACATAACTGCACCTAACCAACCTAAAAAGAAAAAGAGAACAAAGTCATCATCTGGAGCTAAATACAAAAGACAAATTATAAAATGACACTAAGAAGCTATATATCAATAATCACCCTAAACGTTAATGATCTGAACTACCTGTCAAATGATGCAGAGTGGCTGAATGGATTAAAAAGCTTAACCCAACCTTCTGCTGCATTCAGGAAACCCACCTTCCAAAAGATAAAGATTCAAAGTCAATGGCTGGAAGACAATCCTGCAGTCAAATGGCAACCTCAAAAGAGCAGGAACAGCTATACTCATATCAGATAAAAAAGACTTCCATCTAAAAAGCATAACAAAAGACAGAGATGGACACCGTATAATAATTAAAGGATCAATCCAGCAGGAAGACATAATGCTTATGAACATATATGTACCAAATGAAGGAGCATCAAAATAAGCTAGTATTATTAAACCTGAAGAGACATTGACAGCAACACAATAATAGAGGGGGACTTCAACACACCATGTACAACAATGGACTGATGAGCTGGGCAGGAATTCAGCAGGGAAATAGCCACTTTAAGTGACCATCTGGAACAGATGGGTCTAATAGACATATGCTGATCACTTCACCCTACAACTACAGATTTCACTTTCTTCTCAAACACTCATGGAACATTCTCAAGGATGGATCATATGCTGGGGCAAAATATTTGTCAACAAATCTGCAAAGATTGAAGTCATGCCAAGCATCTTTTCTGACCACTATGACCTAAAACTGGAAATCACCACAAAAAGAAAGCTGGAAGACCCCATACCAATTGGAAACTCAACAATATGCTCCTGAAGGAATCTTGGGTAAAAGAAGAAATAAAAAAGGAACTTAAAAAATACTTAGAGCACTTATAGGTGGAATGTGAATAGACAAAACAAAGGAATAGATGAAAAATAACCAACCCTGAAATATTTGCAACAGAACTGAGCTTACCAAAAGGGAATGGTGTGTGTGGGGAAATGGTGGCGTCCACTGGACAATGGGAAAGAGCACTTGGTGATTTGGTGGAGAGCACGGTGTGTTGAAATATATCTAAGAAATGGGTAACCTATACATAGGAAATTATTTTAATGTGTAGAATAATTACTACAATAAAAATAAAGAAAGGGAACAGATGAAACAGAACCAATGCTTTGACACTTGCAGTAGAACTGAGATTACCAGTAGGTGATGGGACAGAGGGATTGTGTGTGGGGAAAGTAGTTGTGGAGTCTACTGCACAATGGAGAAAAACATTTGGTGACGTAGTGGAGGGCAGTGTGTGTTCATATTTATTTTAGGAATAGGGAAACTGCACATATGGGGAACCTATACTTAAGTTTATTTTAATGTGTAAAATCAACTGTGATACTGTGATACTGTGATAATTATTTAATTGTAATTTTTGAACTGTATGTTCAAAATATTTTATTTTAATATGTTATTTATTTTATAAGATAGTTGCTATAAATAAATATAATTTTAGAGGAATTATAGTGCTCTCTTGCTATATGTCTCTCAGCCAAAACTTGGACCCTGAACCTAGGTCCTTAGACTTTGCATGGTTTACACACCAGCATCTCAGCTGCTTGAGCCACCAGAGAGCAACCAGTCATGTATATTCTAAAAATATTTATTTCTAAACATGTTTCTGTGTTCTTAGTTCTGTTCTTGAAACTGTAGTGGATATAGAAATAACAGATATCATTTTTGTCACTGTATTATTTATTGGAGAAAAATACATGAAATAGTTATGTATTATTCTCAATGTTTAAGTCTTTAAATAGTTTAGTAAAATACATCCTAAGTTCCAGGAATAGCTAAGATTAAACTGGAGTAATTAGTGACAGAATTTTGGAAGAGGTAAAATCTGTTCTCTTTATGAAGTATAAGATTTAGATAGGTACAGAGATAAATGTAGGTATTCAGGGTTGTGGGAAGTAGCATGAACAAAAGCAAGAATGCAATTTATACGTCTGTAAATCTCTGTGGTAGAGAGTAGAGTGTTTATTTGTATAGACTAAATGTCTATTTGCAGGTTATAAATAATCATTCTCGTAATACTGCAAAGCAAAATAACTATCCAAAATTTTGGTTTTTGAAATGAAAACAAGAATTTAGACATTTGTTGATACCACTTGTATTTAGTACAAATAACTGAATATTGTTTGGCTTTCCATCTTATGTGAAAAATATATCAAACCTTAGGTCTCAAAAGCTCTTTTAATTTAAGAACTTAAATACTTTTGTACTGTACCATGAACTTTATATTAATAAAGAAAAGGTACTTTTCATAAGCATAAATGAATAAATGCATAACCTACAATGTTTAATGTTTATACATATTTTAAGTATCTATTTGAAACAATAAACATTCTGGATATCTGCTCTTTTCATATCATTGAACTACTTATGGTACTAATTGAATACAAATTAGTCTCTGATTGTTATATTGACCTTTGTATGTAAAGCTATTCCCATGGCATTAGAGATGAAAAAAGTATAATCGAATGCTTAATTTTCACTAAAATGTGTTTCTTTCCACTTTATTAGGGTCTTAAATGTGTTTCGGCACTGGGTTGAACACCATTTTTATGACTTTGAAAGAGATTTGGAGTTGCTTGAAAGATTAGAATCCTTCATTTCAAGTGTAAGAGGTATATTATTTAAAGATTTGATTGACTCATGTCACATATGAATTTATTTTTAAATTTGTGTGCTACTTCATTTAAGAAACTAAACTGTTTTACATTGTTAAGAAACTAACATTTGGAATAAGTTTTATCAACTCTGGAGAGTTCACATATATTTAGCAGAACCTGAATGGTGTCTTGCCTTTTCAGGTTTTTTTTTAGGCAAGTCTCTTAAAGAAGTTAAAAGTCTTTAATAAATTCAAGACTTTTCATTTGAATTTCATCTCAAGATTGCCATTCCTTCGGTTAATTAAGTTTGTGTGTGATTTTATATATTTTTCTTAATGTTATTCTTAGTTTAAATGATTAACAGTTTTTTAAATATTATTTACTTCTTCTGGAAAAGGTTTTGGTGGTGGTGGTGTTTAACATCTGAAAGATAAGATAACCTGAACTTTCAGAAAACAGCCATGAAATGAAACTCTAGACTATGAACATTTATACCAAAATATGTCATTAATATAACATCACAAGAGAGATAACTAGACATTATATGCCTCCTATTGGAATATTGTTGCAAACATTCGTGTAAAAAATTGATCCTGAATCAGATGAAGAGTCTATGCATTTGATTCACAGAAAATACAGGGGACATGAAACATGAAAGATGACATCACAGGAATGGAATTGGCAAAATTCAATCTTGAGAATAACCAAAGGACAAATCATTCAATTTCTAAAAATATATTGCAAGCAAAAATAATTGGAACTATATTGGTCAACAGAAAAAAATGTCTTAGACTCCAGTGCCTGTTGTTACCATCCAACTTCCTGGGAGGAAATGTTATCTAGTAAAAAAGTTTGTAGTCTTAAAAAGAGAGAGAGAGAGAGGGAGAACCTATAGATTAAAAGAGACTTTAGACATTGACTCAGTATAATGTGCAGATCTTGTTCAGGTCCTATTTCAAACTATAATCAACTGTGAGAAGACATTTATGGGAAAAAAAAACACATAATACAATCAGGGAAATTTGAGCACTAACAAGTTATTTGAAGATATTAAAAAGTTATTTTTATACATATTAATGGTGTGGTTATTTTTTAACTTTCAGAGATACTTAAATATGCATTAAATAATGGATCTGCTTTGATAAAACATAGGGTGGAGGGAGGGTTAGATAAACAAAAATTGGCATGAATTTATAGTTATTGAAGCTGTGTGAAAATTAAAGGTTAAAGGAATATCTGCAGTTATGTATATCAAGTCAAAGACAATTTTGTTTGTGCTGTTCTTTTAGGAAAAGCTATGAAGAAATGGGTAGAGTCAATTGCTAAGATCATCAAAAGGAAGAAACAAGCTCAGGCAAATGGAATAAGCCATAATATTACCTTTGAAAGTCCACCTCCACCAATTGAATGGCATATCAGCCGACCAGGACAGTTTGAAACATTTGATCTCATGACACTTCATCCAATAGAAATTGCACGTCAGCTGACACTTTTGGAATCTGATCTCTATAGGTAGACAATTTATGTTGTAGAAAACAAGGGCTCAGGGATAGCAAAATAATTACAAATGAAATTGAAGTTCTTTTTGTAATTCTCCCCAATCTTACTCCTCTTCTTTCTTCCAAGGAATAACCACAATCCTGTATTTGGGGTTTATTATTCTTGTGTATGTCTTTTTAATTTATACATGTAACATGAATATTAATCAACAATTTATGGCATTGTTTTGCACATTTTTTTAGCTGTATGTACTTAGGTACCGTTCTGCAGTTTGTTTTATACCTTTTTTTTCCTGTCTTTTGTTCAAGTTGATAAATACAGCTGTGGTTTGCTTATTTTAATTGTGCATTGTATGGATACCTGATCATTTAGTCAATCTCTTGATGATGATCCTCTGGGTTGTTTGAGATTTTTAACTCCTGCAGACAATCCTTAACTGAACATTCTTAAACATTTCTTTATAATCTAGTGTATCTAAAGTATATATACTTAGTTATAGAATTGCTGGGTCATCTAGTATGTATATCTTCAGTATATTAAATGTTGCCAAATTTATTTACAAAGTGGTTCTCTTAGGTTTTACTTTTCATATCAGTATTAGGGAGTTTCTCAGTTTGGGATTTGTTTTTTTTCATTTTTACCCATTTGGTCCAGACTTTTGATACTTCAACAGGTGTAAAATGGGATTGCATTGTAATTTAATGTTCTTTTTCCTGAGTCAGAGAAAAAAGTTATTTTTTTTCAAGTTTGTGGCCATTTCAGTCTTTTCTCTCTGAATTACAATTACTGATTGTCCATTTATCTTTTTGGATTGTCATTTTCTTACTAAGTTTTAGGAGACCTTTAAAAATTTTGATATTAATCCTTTGTAGGTTAATTTGCATTGATATTTGGTTTCACAGGAAAGTCCAACCATCTGAACTTGTAGGGAGTGTATGGACCAAAGAAGATAAGGAAATAAATTCTCCTAACTTATTGAAAATGATTCGCCATACTACAAATCTTACCCTTTGGTTTGAAATGTAAGTTTTTAGAATAATGTCTTATTAATGAGACATATATAAGCTAAAATTCTAACTGAAAAAAATTTTCTTTATGAAGTGAGAAAATTGCTAAGTCATGAAATTTTTGTTCTTTTGTTAGATGCATTGTGGAAGCAGAAAACTTTGAGGAACGGGTGGCAATACTAAGTAGAATCATAGAAATTCTGCAAGTTTTTCAAGATTTGAATAATTTCAATGGTGTATTGGAGATAGTTAGTGCGGTAAACTCAGTGTCAGTGTACAGACTAGATCACACCTTTGAGGTAAGTTTAAAACTTAAATATTTCATCCTTTGTTGGAAAACAAATTAATATAAAAGAAATTGCTTCTCCACTGATCTGGTTGAGTAAATTCTTTATAAATCCATCTTATTCCCTTAATTAGAAAATACATCAATATACACTAGTAAGCTTAGGTTTTGGTAAAGAATATGGGACTTATAACTGCTTTTTAATATTCTTTTCTAAATGTATTAAAGTTCCAAGTGTACTTTATCAATGGCATGTTGTTTCCAATAAGTGATAAAGGACTTTAAATAATCACTTGATAGAATAAGGCTAAAAGAGCCCTTTCTAAACTTAAATTTTTTTCATTATAAAGTAGAAAATATTTAATGTTCACTATACAAAATTCAGGAGATACAGAAAGGTTATTTCATATACATTTTTAATAACAAAATTAAGATCATGTTGTACATAGATTTTTATGTCTTGGTATCGTCTTATCAGAAACATTTTCCTTTTTTATTTATCTTCAAAAATAAAGTTTTAATGGCTGCATGGTTTTTATCCTCTAGATAAGCCATAATTTATTTCATCACTCTATTGTGGGGCAGTTATGTCTGATATTTTTCCTGTGATAAATGATTAATATGCAGTATCCATATGCAGAAATCTTTGTAAGAATTTGGTTATTTCCCTAGAATAAATTTCTAGAGGTAGAATTCCTGGGTCAAAATATTTGTGCATTTTAAGACTTAATACTTTTACCAAGATGCTTTCTAGCAAGATATGATAAATACTCCTAGGTATTGCCATATTAAAATTTTTTTTTTTACAGATTTTATGGGTCAAAAAAAAAAGAGTACCAACTTCTCATTTTTAAAGATACATATTTTTTTTTAAATAGTGAGTTTGAATATTTTAAGTGTTCTTACTGGCCATTTTAATTTTTCTTTATAATATTTCTATTCCTATCCTTATTTTTCTGTTTGGATATTTGCGTTTTATTGATTTGTATGAACTTTTTATATACCAAACATACTAGCAGTCAAATATTGGCCATATTTCCTCTAGTTTCTGTTGTATTTATTTTATGTTTTTTTAATTTAATAAAATATTTATTTTATATAGTTTTCTCACTTTTATTTAGCTCAGCATATCAATATCTACATTTATGAATCCTTTTGTTTTTATACCTAGAAAGTATTTTTTTTTCTTTTTAAGAAAAGATACAGGCAATGATGAAAGTGAGCAAAGGTGGGCAGGCAGGGAGAGGAGGAAAAAGCATCCTAGTTATTTTATCCAGTTGTTCATCTTAGTTGTTCCCCCCTGACCCCAAGGCATGAACCTAAGACCTTGGGATATATTTGGGTTGCACCCAACTGCTGCTTTACCTCAGGGTGCGCCTAGAAAGTCTTTTTTAAAATGCTGAAGTTAAGGGTAAAAGGTTAGAGACTCAGGTGCACCCTTGTGGCTCAGGTAACTGAGACACTGCCATGCAGACCATGTAAAGTCCAATGACCTAGGTTCACAACTCAGGGCCTGGGTTTAAAACCAAAATAAATAAAGATGTTTCTTCCTTCTCTCACTTTTTTCCTTCCTTAAAAAATACTTGTTTCTTCCTTCTCTTTCTTCCTTCCTCTCTTTAAAAAGAGTTTCAGCCATACATATATATTGCCTTTGGGAATGTGAATTTTATAATCTTTCTGGAAAGTAATATATGTTAATATAAAGATACGCATACTTTTGGACCCAGAAATAAAAGCTCCAGACTGTAAAGTTAATGTAATTAGTACAGCATTAATTGAATGATGCATCATCAGATATAATATTTGCTGTTCTGGAGGGTGTGTGTGTGTGTATTCATTTCAGGTTAAAATAATTTTCAATGTAAAAAATATAATAATGAAATATAAAAGAAATTACTCTGCTTTCTTGGTTTATAAAACTTTTGTTCAATTTTCTCCCTCTCACAGTCTCCTCTTCCTTTCTAAAGCCTTGCCCTTAGCTTTATAAGACCTTTCCGTAGAAAAATATCTGAATGCTGAGGAATGCATTATATTTTTCTCCTATAGCTATAACTTGAAATTGATCCAAATTATATAACTAATAAAATCCTGAGGAAGAATGTTTTATTGTTTAATCTTCTAATATATTAGAAGAAATAGCTTTCTAAGTTTTGTTTATAGATGAATCAGGCGAGTCTCTTAATTAAAAATACTTTTAAAATATTTTAAATTGTCGTAAAATTCACAGTGTTGCATCCATAAGCTGTGATTGAATTTAAAAGAAATTATACTTAATTTATATATTCTAAAGGCATTACAGGAAAGAAAAAAGAGAGTTTTGGATGAAGCTGTGGAATTAAGCCAAGACCATTTTAAAAAATACCTAGTAAAACTTAAGTCAATCAATCCACCTTGTGTGCCTTTTTTTGGTAAGTTACTAAATACAGATTTTTGTTTTGAGGGAGAATATGTTATGATGAAAATAGATCAGCCTTTAAAGGCAAGTTGTCCTGATTGTATATCTCAGCTCATCTACTTTTATTAGTAGTCTGTATTGATAAATAAAGCTTAAAGTTTCTTGTTTCTTTATCTGTAAGATGAAGATTATGACACACACAGTTGTTGTAAGGAGCCCTGTGAGGTCTCCTCAGTAAGAACACTAAATGCATTTATGAGGGCTCCACCCTCATGGCTTATACATCTCAAAGGCCCCACCTCCTAACACTATTTTCAATTTAGGGACTAGGATTTCAACTTATGAATTGTGGACATTCAAACATATAAACCCTAGATTGTACATGCTTGCATGCATCAACACACTCCCACACACCACACACCACACACACACACACACACACACACACACACACACACATACACAATAACGAAAAATGTCTCCTGACATTCCTAGATGTTACCTGGGAGACAGAATTATGCCCCATTGAGGCCCACTGATTTAAATAAGTCAGTTAATAGTTCATGAAAGGGGAACTAAAAACTTTCTTGCTGTCTCAGGTAATAATTACTTTTCTGTCTAAATTATGGACTTTGAAAAAACAATTTATATAAGTCTGTAGTCTTAGTAATCAAAGTTAACTTAAAATTAATTTATTGATTTATAATCATTTAAGATTATTGATATTAAATATTTATAATCAAACATTAAAATGTTTAAAAAGATTTAACACTATATTTAGACTTTGTGAATGAATCCACTCTTTTATTTTAGGTGATTAGTCTAAGAAATAGCAGATTAAGCCTTTCTAAAACTCTTAATTTTCTTTTTATTTAAAATTATTTCCATGTTAAAAAAATTCTTAATGTAACATTAGTGATTAAATCTATCAGAAACTTATCAGTTTAGGAGTAGAATTGCTGGATTATAGAATGTCTTTCAACTTTACCAAATCAGTTATTTTCGCAAATGATTAAGTAACCAATTTTATAACTTTTCTCCAAATATTTTTATTAGGAATATATTTAACAAATATTTTGAAGACTGAAGAAGGGAATAATGATTTTTTAAAAAAGAAAGGAAAAGATTTAATCAATTTCAGTAAAAGGAGGAAAGTAGCTGAAATTACTGGAGAAATTCAGCAGTATCAGAATCAACCTTACTGTTTACGAATAGAACCAGAAATGAGGGTAAATATTTTTTTTGTTTATCTTTAAAAGAGGACATTTTAAATCCTTTATAATCTCTAAGGAATACTATAACCACACATTTTGCTATTGATCTTGCTATGAAAATGAATTAATAATAGTAGTAGTGTTTTTAAATATTAGATGTTTACACTAACAATCTGCAGTTATTAATATTATTAGGTACTTTCTGTTGAAGGGGTATTGCTTTTTCTGTGCATCTGATTCAATTAACATTTCAAAAGAGAATGGCAAAATAGAATAAAAAGCCTTTCTGATGTCCATGAAGTAAAAAGAAAATCCACTACTAGTCCATTGAGTGATAACTATTTTAGATATATTACATGTAACATTAAGTAATTAACCCTTTCATAATAAGAATGCTGATTTTAAATAGAGGAAGGGTTGAGAGAGTGGTGTGTATATATATATATATATATATATATATATATATACACACATGTGTATATATATATGTATACACACACTTAGCAAAAGTTCTTTTTTTTTAACATTCTAGCAGTTGATCTAGTTGGAACAGTAGTTCATGTTTCTGTTAAATAAATTTTATTGTATTATTCTTGTTATACTTGAATATACTTATATATTCAGAACCTATAATATCTATCATAATAAGCTCACCTGTCACATTAAAAATTGTGCTAAGTATCCTAAAGTCTTACGAAAGCAACCGAGAGTGCATCATTATGAAAACAGATATGACTCTAAAGAAAATGGTGACAAGTTACCGGTGATCACCCATTTCATTCCATTCCCTCACCGTTGGGCCAACCCTTTGTGATTTTGGAGCTTCAGAGGACTGAGGAAATGTGTTCTTCCAGCTCAAATTAGAGTTTACAATATATTTTCCCACAGAAATAATGTTTTATTGTAGTTAGGTATACTTGAAATAGTAGTTTTATCCATATCTCAGTAATTCCTTATAGGTTTTTGTGATATGGTCTGGCCTTCCTGCCATGGTTTCAAGCATCTTTTTTTTTTTTTTTTTTTTTTTTTTTTTTGGTGGGGATGGGTGGTAGAGAGGAAATGAGTGGAGAATATTGTCCATATATTCACACACAACAGTAAAACATTGAAAGAATATTCTGATAGTAAAATAATTAGCAGTGAGAGATCTCTGGTTAGTGAGGTTACTGTTTCTTTTTGCACTTTGCTGAATCATCAATTTCTACCTTAAATTTAAACTTGCAAAAAAGTTTTATAAAGACAGGTTATTTTGCTAGATGTTAATGTAATTTTGTTTAAAATTGTTCTCGAAATTACTTTTGAATAGACCTTAATCCAATGTAACTATTTTTTTCTGATTTCATTGCCAATTATAACTATAACTGTATTCTAAACACTTTTGATAGCTTACTGATAATGATCATTTTGTTGCTATATAGTAAGTAAGAATAATGTTTACTGGGGAGAGTGAACCATTAAGATGGTAATAATAGAACTTTAAGACTAGAATATTTAACTTTCATAGAAATTATGCAGTTTTGTTAGAATAAAAAATCCATGGACTTCTCAGACATGATCTCTTAATTTGTTGATAATTTTTTATATTAAAAAAATGTAATAAGCAATATTTTAATAAGATCTAAAATGTGTACATGTGGATTTTTATTTAATTGCAGAGGTTCTTTGAAAACCTTAACCCCATGGGAAATGCTTCTGAAAAAGAGTTTACTGATTATTTGTTCAACAAGTCACTAGAAATTGAACCCCGAAATTGTAAACAACCTCCTCGATTTGTAAGTTCGTTACAATTTTGGAAAAATTATTGCGCTTTTTAAAAACATTATTACTCTTCACTGCTTAGTGATCTATTTCCTAGTACCTGATTCCTGTTAAAATGATAATTTACATAAAATATCCGTTTTTAAGTTTTGTAGTTCTATACTATTTCTATCATATGTACCATAGAGGAAAATATAAGCTTTTTGATGAAATCTGGTTTATTCTTCATCTCAGTACTATTTATTTGTCCACTTTTGGTCCTTCCTAGTATAAAGGAAAAAAATTGTGAGGAAGTGAGAACCTAAAATATAGGTAACTGAATGGAACAGGAATTGAAAAGGCCTGAGAAGGCATGAGTAGATACATCATGACTCTGGCTTGACCATGTATGATTCCTGCCATTTTAATACCATGATTCATGGTAACCACTAGAATTCACCTCTGTTGCTACACTTCCTAGTTATTTCTGGGGTTTGTAATAGCAACAGAAGTCCTGGAAGACCAATTTGAAGTCACTGAAAGAAGTAAAAGCATTTATAATGCATCAACTTTGAACCAAGCAATAAAAATAGTAGTTTCATGTTGCCTCCTCTTCACAAAAATGATATAGATCTTATTCTCATTTTACAAACAGAAAATGACTCAAAGGAGTTAAATAACATTTTCAATACTGCATAGCCAGATATTGGTCCAGTTGAGATTTCAACTCAAGTTCTCTGAATCTGAGGTTCGTGTTTTTTCATCAGGTTACCACTGTGAGAGTTTTAAAATGGGGGTGGAGGTGAGAGGTAGGAACAACAACAGCAGTTTTCTCCAGAGTTATTAAAATGTTGTTAAAGAACTTCATCATTTACTATTGGGAAGGGAAAAAAAAAGTTGCTGTTTCTTTTTTTCCTGAAGCATCTAACATAATATATTGCATATATTATATCCACAGTAATCAGTGATTTAGAGAAGTTCAGGTTCAAGTGTTTTACGCACAAAAGATTTTCACACAGATTTTCTCGAGTTATATTTCTACAGTATAAAAAGTTTTACTTATATCAAGATCATCTTAAAAGTAGACCAAACATATCCCAGAGTCCTCTACTGAAATATTACAAGCCATCCTTGGTAGACTTGGATTTTATTGTACTCTCTTAACTTTATGCTTAGAATAAATAAGGTAGAACTAAGTCATAAAAATAAAATACATCAAGTTAATAATGATAATTATGTTTGTTCTAGCCTAGGAAATCAACTTTCTCTTTAAAATCTCCTGGAATAAGGCCTAATACAGGCAGACATGGCTCTACCTCAGGCACTTTACGAGGTCATCCAACACCATTAGAAAGAGAACCATGTAAAATGAGCTTTAGTCGGATTGCTGAAACTGAGCTTGAATCAACAGTGTCAGCACCAACCTCTCCAAATACACCATCTACTCCACCGGTGTCTGCTTCTTCAGACCTTAGTGTGTTTTTAGATGTGGATCTCAACAGTTCCTGTGGTATGTATTTGCTGTAAACCACTTGGTTTAAAAAACAAAACAAAACATGTTTCAGATCATTCTTGCATCATTTTAATTAGGGGACTGTAGAATTCTTTGTAAGCTATATTGGCATGGAAAGTGACATCTAAATGTGAAAATACTGATTAATACAGGGGTAGAACATTGTTTGTGCATCATTTGTGCATATTATTTTCTAATTTGTTCACTCAACAAAGACATACTTAGTACCTTTGATTCCACAAGAGGACGAATGAGAAAAGAAGTAGATTTTGTGAAAAAAAATTTAAAAAGAAACTAATTGGAAAGGAACACTATTCCAGATACAAAGATTATTGGCTTCATTTCTTTAAAAACAAACTGGAAACGATGATAATAAAATTTTGTGCTCTCTGTCACTACATGTTACTTTATACAGACATTTTAAAAATAAAATGGTATGGATTTCTTTTTCAAACTAACTTTTTTGATTCCAATAGGCAGTAATAACATCTTTGCTCCAGTCCTCTTGCTGCCACAGTCAAGTAAGTAAGAATTTGATTTGATTCTAATAAAATGACTATAAAGATTTTTTTTGAGAGGAAGAAAGGAAGGGAGAACAGGAAGAAACATTTTAAGGGTGGAAGAGGAGAAAGAAACATCTTTATTTAGTTAGTTGTTCATTTTGTTTTTCATCCCAGTCCCAGGTCTTGAACCCAGGTCCTTGTGCTCAATCCCCTGAGTTACACGGTGTACCCAAAGATAATTTTTTAGTTGATTGAATTTTGGACATGAGTATTTTGGGTTTTAGCAACATTTTAAAAGTTTAAGAAATTCTTAGAAATAAATTGGATTATTTGCTTACAATTGTTGGGTACAGTATAAATTTTACTAGTTTTCATCATTTTATAATCTATGTTCTAGGGCCTGTGTGATCTTGAACTTACTATTTGCCATTTCCAAAGTTACTAAGGATCAAATGAGAGAACTCTGTAGAGCACCTACACACACTGCTTGGCATGACACAGAATGAGCAGTGATTTCTTATCAGTTATCTCTTCCTTTCCCATCCCTTCTAATTCATATTCCCACAGTAATATGCTAAATGTTTATCAGGTTCTCAGGTTAGCTTTTGGTCACTTAGTTCTTCATATCATTTTAATTAAAGCAGTATTTTAAGTAAGATATTCTGCCATTCTTATTTCATAACTTTTAACATGAATGCGGTCGGCTTTCTTCCTGTGGTCTTTTCTTTAAAACCAAAAAAATAAAAAAAGACACAACAGCTTCAGGAATAATTCTCCCAATCTGGAGGAGTTCTGCTTTTATCATAGTGAAATGTAAATAATTCAAATAGTAGCAAAAGAATTCCTGTCTTATAACAAAAGTAAATTTATTCTTTTAAAACTTTCAATTCTATACTTGGATTTTAATTTTTAAATTTTTATCAAAATTATATATATATATATATATATATAAATAACGCAAAATGAAATTAACAGCAGTTCCCTACCCCATCTATCCCCAACTCTTTTCTTGGTCTCCAGTGACAGATTCACATTTTAAATGGTGTTTTTTATTTTTTTCTTTCTTAAACATTAATTTTAGAGAGTATATACATATTTCCTATTAGGGTAAATAAGGATTTCACCCTTTACTCTGCCTAATATACTTACTGCATTTGGGGTAAATATTATTCACTGCTATATCAACTAGTGTATGCTGCAGTTTTGCTCCCTTTCTTGTACAGCTCTGTTTCCTGAAGTTAATAGTAGCCTCATTGGTATTTAGGGCTTTTAGTTTGTTAGTTTTTGGGTGTTTTTTTAACATCTTTGGTCACTCTTCCCACATCTTTTCACAGCAGTTTTCTGTAATATGAGAATAATCAGAGAAGCTATCAGGATTTTTTTTTTTTTAACTTTTAACTTGGGAAGGTACTTCCTGGTGTCCTTTTGTCGTCCTGCTGCAATTTAGGCTGGTTGGTGTCCTGGTCTCCAACTAACTGCCATCCTAGAACTTTCATTGTTATCCTAGAAATCATCCCCCCCACCCCCAATTATCATTTTTCAGTCAGTAGGAAGGTAGATTTGTTACAAAATCACCATCTGGGAGTTTCACTTGTCACTCCTGTCCCTGTCTCATTTAACCAAAACTTAGTCATATGAAAACACTCAACTACAAGGGAGACTAGGAAATGTTTCTAACCAGGCAGCCTTTCATGTTCCTAAACTTCATGAGATTCTGTTACTAAGAGAAAGGAAGGGAAAGGTATTCTCGGGAACTGTTAGTAGTCTCTGCCATGATAAAGTCATGAAACTTAGGGACTTTTCTTTATTCCAAATTATATATATTTGTATGTATATATGTATATATATATGTATATGTGTGTATATATATATATATATATAATCACAGTGATCTTTGATGTGGGTCTCTTTTTCTTTCATTTGCTCATTTGCTGTCTACTTAATGAGCCTTTTAAAGTTGAAGAGCCATATCTTTGATTTTTAGAAAATGTTTCTTATATTGTCTGTTTCTCCCCCATCATGTGCTCCATCTCCCTTTTTGGAGCTCTGCCAACACCTCATTGACTATTTGTATCTACTATTGATTTGGAGGCAACAAGAGGCCCTGAGGTGACTGTTTGATATGGAGTAATGAGTTTGATGTCTCTACTTGTATGTCATATAAGTTGTTCACACTCAATGTATTTAAAATTAAACTCATAAACTTCTTTCCAAGCTAGCTCCTGAGAACCCAATCTCAGTATAAACAAGATATGTTTACTACCTTCAAAATAACTGCACAGAGAGATTTCAAATAAAGAGTTGGTCCTTAATTATAGGTATTTTGATCATATGAAAAAAAAACAAGGACTATCAAAATGCAAATAGATCTTTGTGGGTAGTTTTTCTCCTAATATTTTATTTATTTCCTTTAATGTGGTTATATAATAGGTACATTATCAATAAGGCACTTCCAAAAAGAAAGAGTTATATGATACATCCCTACCTTATGGTCTCCTATATGGATGTTTTATTACCTGTGTAGAAATATATCTGATGTTAGCTACCTCAACAGTGTATGGTCTCTGATTATGAATAATCTTTCTCTGAAAGTCACTAGTGTTTATACTAACATGTTTTTTCTTTTTTAGATTTTTCAGGGAGCAGAATCTCATTATTAATTTTCACTAAATAGTATGCCTCCACTTAGGTGCTAGATGCTAGGGATAGAAAAATAAATACACACTGTCCTCAAAATATTGCAGTTTAATGGATAGAATAACTAAACTAACAGTCATCTACAGTGTAGTCTGATAGTTGCCATAACAGAAGTGATCACAGATTGAAGCAAAGTTTTGTCTTATGATTTTACTGTGAATTATGATTAAACTAATCTTTTCCCCCCCAGAGTCTTTCTTCAGTTCCTGTGGTAGTTTACATAAACTAAGTGAAGAACCACTGATTCCTCCTCCACTTCCTCCTCGAAAAAAGTTTGATCATGATGCTTCAAACTCTAAGGTAGTTAATAGGACTTAGGTTTGGCTCAATTTATTCAGCTTATTATTCAGCTTACTCAAAGGTGTGAATCTTCAGAATGATATTCATTCTTAATAAGTCTGTCAGTTATAATTTGGCTGTCTTTTATGGTTTTTAAACATTTGGGTTGTTTTCTCTGAAAACATTTTAAATAATTATTTAATCCTATAATACTTTTTCTAAACAAGAAAATGGGACGATTCAGATACTCAAGTACATGTTTCTGGTAAAGATGGAATGAACTTTAGTATACAGCGCATTCTTCAAACTTTCAACTGGTGCTTCTTAAACTTTCGGTTATATCAAAATCACCTGGAACACTTTTTAAAACCAAATTGCCAGTGTTTATGAATAAGTAGGTTAGGGATGGGCCCAGGAATTTGTATTTCTAACAAGTTCCCTACTAGTGCTGATGCTGCTTGTTACCAGATCACACTTTGAGAATCACTACTATAAGCTTTACTGCAGAAAGAAGAAGTAAATGGCCAGAAAGCAGAAACTGGACATTTAAATGCTCTTAATATCATGTTCTTACATGTCTACAGAGATAGAGAGATAGATACCGATATATATCTTTTCACTAACTTGCCTGTAATTAAAGTGCGTACATTTATGAAATGTATATACAAAACAAGGTAACCTGAGAGTTTAAGATTTCAATTAAAATGTCTCATAAATATATTAAACTGGGAGCAATTTACTCACATATTTGATCATTAAATTAGATGAACCTGTTTTGATCCTTTGGATTTAAGTTGACACAAGAATTTTTCAATATTTCAAAAATGTTTTATTAAAATTTTTTCAGGAAAATAGAGAGATAATTTAATGACTTTTTTAAAGGGAAATCTGAAATCTGATGATGACCCCCCTGCTATTCCACCAAGACAACCTCCTCCTCCAAAGGTAAAACCCAGAGTTCCTGCTCCTACTGGTGCATTTGATGGGCCTCTGCATAGTCCACCTCCACCGCTGCCAAGAGAGCCTCTTCCTGATACCCCTCCACCAATTCCTCTTCGGCCTCAAGAACACTTTATAAACTGTCCATTTAATCTTCAGCCACCTCCCCTGGGACATCTTCACAGAGATCCAGACTGGTTCAGAGATGTTAATACATGTCCAAATTCACCAAACACTCCTCCTAGTACTCCCTCTCCGAGGGTACCACGTCGATATGGTGTGCTCAACTCTAGTCACAATAATCTTGCTCATCCTCAAGCTCCTCCAGTTCCACCAAGGCAGAATTCAAGTCCTCACCTACCAAAACTGCCACCAAAGACTTATAAACGGGAGCTTTCACATCCCCCAATATACAGACTGCCTTTGCTAGAAAATGCAGAATCTCCTCAATGACCATCGCCATATGTAGTCATTGACACTGGAATGGTATTTGTAAAGCTTTTTTTTCTTAATTTATTCAAATAGGCATTGTATTTTAGTACTTTTTACAAATAATGCTCTTACAAAAATGCTACTGATCAAATAAGCTTTTAAAAATCAGAAAAATAAAAATACAAAAGTCCTTCACCATTATCCTCAGGTGATCAGTAGCATTGCCTTGTGTTGGATCCTCAGTGCTGCCAAAAGGCCAGTATAAAGAATTTATATTTGCACTGTAGACTCTGGTAAAATATGGTTTCAAGTAACATTGCACTGAAAGGGGATAATACATTTGTGAAATTTTTCAAATTTGAGTAGTAGATACCTTTTTAAGGCAATGAATTCACACAAATATAGGTGCATAGTGTTAACTGATTTTTAAACTTCTTTGATCATCTTCTATATTTTACTTCTAGTTTTTACATTTGGGAGAATTGTAACACCCACTGTTCTTAAAATCCTTATTGCCATGTCTTAAATGCCAGAATTTGCTGCTGAAGACAAAAAAGAAAAATAGAATGAATATATTAGAACGCACTATCTATTATTTTGTCAAAATTTAAACAAAGACTACTTAACCCAATCATAGAGGAAAACGGGCATATATCTCATTCAGGTGTGCCTTTTGTTTTTGCAGACAATGGTGTCTTTAGATAATGAATTGCCTATTGTTTTGGAAAATGAAGTTAATATGCCATGTATATACAGTTTTGTTTATATTGTATATTTTAAAGTAATGCTAATAACCTATATAAATTTAAGTGACTCGAGGCCACTTAATACAATCTGCTACTTTACTGATTAATAAATTCAGAGGAAAAGTTTCTGATGGCATAGGCTCCAACTACCTTGCCTTGAAAGCCTAGTAACTGTTTATAAATCTCACGTTAACTAAAATTAAAAACGTTATTTTTTAGATTGGTAATATTTAAACCAGGAAATACTTAAAGCTTCATTAAACTTTTTAATCAGAACTGAGTAAAACTTGTATTTGCTATTTGGACTTTCTTTCATAGTGGTGTAAAAGCTTGTTTTACCCATTGTGTGGTAGCAGCAGTTGTAAAGTAGCCAAAAGCCACGTTGTTTATTTACTGGTCTGTGGCCTTTTACTGTGCTTTGTATCAGAGTTCTTACAAGATTAATAAATCACCCTGGTCTTAATTTTTAAAAGATGTTTAAAATCATGTGTTTTCATTATAAGGAACAAAGGGGAGAGAGATGTTGAGTTCTGAGATATATACACAACGTTTCACTGTTTTGAGCAATTTAACGTGTGTAATCTCAAAGAATTTCAGTGATGAGATTTTATTAGAGGACTTTTTCCTCGCTGTCAAATGCAAGAAATGAAGTTCCGGCAATCATTTTTATTCATTCAGATGGAAAATCTCTTGCTAAGGAGTGTAGCTATCCTTGGTAGGATTTTGGGAGATGCCTTTAAAGTCCCTAACCATTGTGTGGCTCGATCTCCAGCCCGGTAAAGAAACATTGATTGGCTTTTTTAAAGAGCAGATTATACAATTAGCTTTCTCTGGGATAGTGATTTAAACTGTCAATTCGTAAAGTCAGATTTGAGAATAAGGCCCTGGGTCAGGGAGAATAGAGAGCGACCCAACGCTCCGCGTAGCCGGGGTGATGCTACCTTCCCAGGTTTGTGTCTTAGCGCACGCGCAGTGACCACTGGGTTTTGCCGGGCCCCTCGAGGGGCGGGGCGTTGAGAACGTGCGTGTGTGACGTCATGCCGCCTCATCTGCGGAACCGCGATGGCGGCCTCTGTAGATACCTCGGTGGAAGACTCACTGCGGAGCTTTGTGCGTGTTTTGGAGAAACGAGATGGGACAGTGTTACGATTGCAGCAGTATGGTTCCGGCGGTGTGGGTTGCGTTGTTTGGGACGCTGCCATTGTCCTTTCTAAATATCTGGAAAAGTCAACTTTTTCCAGCGATGGGGTCCACACCTTGAGCCGGCGGTCGGTGCTGGAGCTGGGCTCTGGCACCGGGGCCGTGGGACTCATGGCCGCTACCCTCGGGTAAGAGCTGGCTGGAGGGGGCGCCGTCTTTGGGGGGAACCTCGATTGCTGGTTTCCCACCCTGTGCCTTCACCTCAATCTTATAGGGCAGATGTTGTGGTCACAGATCTTGAGGAATTGCAAGACTTGCTGAAAATGAATATTAATATGAACAAACATCTTGTCACTGGTTCTATTCAAGCCAAGGTACTGAAATGGTTTGTATGGCATTTCAGCTTGTTTTAAGATAACCATTTGTAGTTTGCTTTAAGCTGCTTTAAGCTAAAAGCATGTTTAATATGAAGGGGGTTTTCCACGTCTTGTTTATAAAACGAGCATTTTTAAATTATTAAAGCAAAAGTTAAAATATTTAATTGACATTTTTAAGGGGGGAAGAAATTGAAGACTTTACTTCGCCAGACTACATACTGATGGCTGACTGCATATACTATGAAGAGGTAAGATTCAGTGAGAGAAGTCTCTACCTTTAAAAGATGTACCCTAATTCGTGGGTTGTTAAAGCATACTTTTCTTCACATTTCAGTATGTTTGTCTTATAAAGTTACCAGGGACCCCACACACGCTCCTTAATCCATAGGCCTGTGAGGCTTGTTCAGAAGTATTTAGCATTGCATTTTACTAGCGACTTGCATAAAATGTTTAAAGAATTTTGGCATTTAGATCTGTTATGAAAAGGTTAAGGTTTCTTTGTTTTTTCATGTAACTGTTTCTAGTAAACATGTTAACCTTGATATTGAAGATTAAGTTGGATTGTAAAAAATTCATTGTTCTGTGGCAAGATTTTTAGATTCATAGAGTGATTTTTTTTTTTTTTTAAAGAAATAGTTTGTATAGCTTTCTGGGTGTCACCCATTTTTAAATAATGAGCTTCAAGCCAAAATATGTTTAAGATAGGGTCAGACTTGCTTATGTGGGTCAAATATTGATTGTTTAAATCCCAAGTTAAATTAGGTTAAATAAAATTGAAACTTTAAGAGTGAAGTCGATTCATTTGTTTTCTCATGGGAATTCCAAAATGCAGTCAACTTAAACCTTTCTCTAGAAACTGAAATCAGTCCAGGTGTTGGTTAGTTAAGAGGCATTTACTAGTCATTAGTTAAAAAGCTTTACGTACTTGTGCTTTAAACAATTCGAAGATGGATAAATTGGAGAGGATTTATAATTACCCTTGCTACCTCATTTTATAGTAAAAATATAAATTTTCGAAATCATAAAAAATTATGTTCCCTTTGAACAGTCTTTGGAGCCATTGTTGAAAACTCTGAAAGCTCTCAGTGGATCTGAGACTTGTATTATATGTTGTTATGAGCAACGAACAATGGGAAAAAATCCAGAAATTGAGAAAAAATATTTTGAGGTAAGTAATCCACTAGGTCTGGTTTGTAGTGATTACCCTTTAGAAATGCTATATGTGACTATGTGTTCAAATATATTAGGGTACTTTGGGGCGGAGAAAAACATCTGATTTATAAGAACCCAAGGAAAGGATTCTTCATAGCCCACCTACTAAGTCACCCTCGCCCCATTTTTCATCTTTGTCTGATCCTTTATTTTTCTTTTCTAATTAGTTTATCTAAACATGAAGTAATAATAGTAACATTTATCTTATCTGAGAAAGTTTTCAATATTTATTTTTTAAACATGATACTGACTTTGGGGCCATATTAATAAAACTTTGACAAATATTTTTAGGTTCTTTTTTCCTTAACTTTTAATTTTGAAATGAAGATTCAAAGATTCAAAAGTAGCATGCAGAGTGCCATGTGTCTTTCATCTCTTTTCCCTGAGTGGTCACCTAAATTCTTTTCTATGGGCAAGACTATCCCAGTGCAAGGGACTCTTCTTGAGGGTATATTTGTATAGCCTTGCAGTTTTAGCCACTGGAAAGACTACTTTGGTTTAGTGAGAAAGCAGGTGTATAACTGTTATATACCTCAGGTAAATGCTGAAGTGGTTTTTATTGTGTTTTTCTTGAATGTGAAGAATATTAATGAACTTTTAAAACTAGAATTGAAAAATTTATCATTTATACAATTACTATTAAGATATATGTAGAATGCATATATATCAAGTACTCTGCACAGTATTTTGTGTTTATTTACCTAAATAACCCTTACCAGATACAAAGATATAAAATATTTTCTGAACTTCAGAAATCGCCTACATTCCCCTTCCTAGTCAGGACTCCTCCAAAGGTAATCACTTTTCTGACTTCTCTCACCACCGAATGGTTCATATTATTGAATTTGAAGCTTATCTCTTTTAAATTTATAGCTCCTTCAACTAGACTTTGACTTTGAAAAAATTCCTTTGGAAAGACATGATGAAGAATATCAAAGTGAAGATATTCATATTTTATACATCAGAAAGAAAAAATCGGTAAATGCATTCCTGGTTCTTCATCCTCTGAAAAGGATTCATTAGCCAGCGACTTGATGTGGGAAAATAGCTATGATGATTCGCTGGACTTAGGCACTAACTCTCAGTGTTAAGATCTCTTGACCTAGCTGACCTTGAGTTCTTCCTCTAAAATGTCTGACTTCTTTGGTAAAGTTCTTTTCCAGCTATAAATTACATAGCTTTATAGTTTGGCCGTTACTTCAGACAAGTAACTTAGCTATTTATAAGTGTTGGTTATCTCCTAGATTTTTTTTTTAAGGTGCAAGTAGTGATGAAGGCAAGTAGTCAGGAATAGAGAGAGAGGGAAGAAGCTTTTTATTTTTATTTTTTATTTAGTTATTCACACTGGTTGTGGGCCCTTTATAAACTTCCTCCATTCAAAAAATTTTAATAAGTCAAAGTAAAATATAACCAGGCAGATCTGTCCATTAAAGAAAAATACTCAGTTAAATGTAAATTATCTAAGTTTTCCCTTTACCTGTTAAAACAGCATTCTACGTAAGTTGGATCTCTGATGCCCAGAGTTTGAAGCTATAAGAAGGAAAACTTACATAATTTATTTTTGTTTCTCCAGCACCTTTTCTGTATGTAACTGGTATAAGAGCAAGAATGTGATATATTTCGTGAATTAAGGATGCTAATTTATTAAGTTCTGCTTGATTTCTATTCTTTGCTTTGATTGATTTGTGAAGTTAGTTCTGATTCCAGTAGTTGTCCCTTACCTACCATTTCTTTTTCCAAGATTTCAGTTACTCACATTGATCTGCGGTCTGAAAATACTATGTACAATAAGATATTTTGAAAGACCACATTTGCATATCTTATTACAGTATATTTTTATAATTTTTCTATTATATTGTTATTATTAATCTCTTGCTGTGCCTAATTTACAAATTAAACTTCATTATAAATAGGTATGTTTAGGAAAAAAGCATAGTGTATATAGGAATGGGTACTATAATATGGTTTTGTGGTTTCAGGCATCCACCGAGGTCTTACGAACATGTTATCACTGGATAAATGGGGACTACTGTATGTGAATTCTAGCCAAAAGCAGAAAACATTGGGGGATCAAGACTAGCTGTTTGGACTATAAGGGAAGAAGAATGATGATATTATAAGTTCAAATCAATTTTTATATGGTATGGTGCTGAAGATAACAAATATCAAACAATTCTTTGCATTAGAAGAATCCAGTTTTAGCTGAAGCTGTTGTATAGTTTGAAAGGTGGAAATTATTTGAAACATGAAGCCACTGTTTCCTAAACATAAAGGCTTAAAGCCTAAGTAATAATATTAAGTACCAAGTAAGTCTTTAATTGGTAATAATCAGTCATTAAAGTTTCCTTTTTGTTTTCTGTAGAAATTTCCATCATGAAATCTTTAGCCATCTTACCCAGTCTTCTAACAACCTGGGTAAGCTAAAGATGGGAATACAGCATGGGAAGATTGTGTTCACAGATTTTTCCAGCATGTCCTTAGAGATAACAATATATAGACGACAACCACCGTGGGCCTGCCTGCCTGCCTGCCTGCCTGCCTGCCTGCCTGCCTGCCAAATGGACCTAAAATCTAACTTAGTTCACTTACCTCGGCATCAAGTTCTGCTTAAAAGAAGCATTATGTATTTGTCACTTTCAAAAATAGGTAACAAGGTTAGCCTAAAGTATACTAAAGAAAGTGAAAAAGCATGGTTTTTACCTGGTGTATTTTCAGGAAAATAAAGATAAATTGATCCAATTTCTAAAGAGATCTATTATTACTGTATAATAATGTTTAAACTCCAACCAGTCACTTTTCATTTTCAAGGTAGATAAATTTAAAAGGAATTTTTCATTTTAACATAATTATGCAGTAGTTTTTTAAATCGTATGTATCTTCCACTTGACTGTTTTTAAGATAGTTTCAATACATTGACCTCAGTTTTATTTTCTTCCACATGTCTATATTTGTTAGATAGCAAATTAAACTGTGGTACATTGGTAAAATGAAATTTACAAATCAAAATTTTGGGAATGGAGAAAAGGTGCTTTTACAAAATTTTTCATTTAAGAATGGAGAAAAACAGTTTCATGTACTTGTGTGACTCATGCTTTTTCTTCATTTATTTCAGAAAAATTGGCTAAAAACACTATTAACTTGTTTACATGAAACAGAAAAGTTTCTGAATAACTATAAATATAGCTCTATATGCATTTACCAAATGACTTTGATTCTGTGTATTCTCTACTGATAATCATTTGCTCACATAGACTGGTCTGTCAAGGACTTCAGTCACACTGGTTCCAAAGAATAAACAGTAACTGGATATAATTCTGGTACTTATAGGCGTTGGTGCTAGGTGACACATTTTATGTGCTAAAATAAACATTGTTTTTGAGACCCTGTGACTTTGCGAATGTTTCAGAAATACCTTTGAAGAAAATTTCTAAAAGATGGCTGCTTTCCAGAAAGAGCAAACACAGTCCTATTTAGAAAAATGAAGGATCAAAATCAAGAGAACTGTTATTTCTTTTGCTCTTCAATTTTTAATGTTTGTTTTGCTGTTCTTTTTCAAAATACTGTGTTCACATTGTCCTGAGCATTTCATTAAGTGTTCATCAAGTAGTGTAGCCTAACTATATGATACTTTATTAGAGATAGCACCAACTATTACTAGTAAGGTCTGAGACAAATGGCCACTTTCTGGTTTGGTCCGTAACATTATGGAACTTACAAAAATGAGTGACAATGTCCAGTTATTGTAGTCCTACCCAGATTACTCAGATCCTGTTTCCCCTTATGACATTGCTTTTCCTCAGATAGGTGCACCCTACACTCCAAAACTTTAAATGATGCTAAGGTCAGCTCTATGTAGCTTTGCCAGAATCATCCTTGCATGTGCTTCTTTGTGCTTTCCTGTCTTGTTTCCACTCCTTGACTTTTCACCTCCTTAACAAGTCACTTGAATGCATTCATCACCATCTGTTTCTGTATGACTTAAGTTACTGGCTATGGAGTTAAGAAAGTGGATTTTTTCCTCTTCTAGGTAAGGCCAAAACAGATTAAAAGGTACCCGACCCCACATTCAAAGATCAGAACACCGCTGGTGGTTAGAACCAGTGAGCACTGTAAGACTTAGTTACTGAGGGTGCCAGTTCATCTGTGGTGGCACCTATGTGTGTCTCCACAGCCAGCCAGATAGGTGTGGGAGAGTCTCCTTTTGGAGCAGTGTAGTGTTCAGAAATGTGATTTAGTCTTTTGAGCTCATTCATGTTAAAGGGAACAGGGTGCATATGCACTCAGAAACCACAGGAGGGAGACCCGAGGGAATCAAGCTTTAGGTTACCTTCAAGAAGAGTGACTAGTATTCTTTTCACCTGGTTGACTTGTTTACCCAGTAGGTTAGCACATCTGTTGTTTCATTCCAGACCTTTGGAATAGAATTGGGTAGGTAATATGGGGGCTATCAGGCTGAGAGGTACTGAAGATGAATCCTACAAGCCTGAGAGTTAATGCATGAGTTAGGGGCTAGAGGACGGACTTATGCAGCAACATGGAGAGGTTAAAAGGCAGGTCTAACACATGATTGAGGTGTGATCACTAGCAGTGGATCAGCCAGAATATAGCCAAATCAAATCTCAAAGGACAGCCAGTGTGATGTGGAGTTACGTATCACTGAAACCCATGGGACATTCCACAGAATGCAGTTAAAACCATTTAGAGAACCCCCATAAGAAAGCAGTGTTCTCAAACTAAGCTACATGTGAGGTCAGCTAGAAAATTAAAGGTGAACACTTGTTAATCTCTATGTGAGTCAAATTAAGTCAGAAGTATGGTATTTTTGTTAAAAGGCTCCAAATGGTTTTATGCTTAGCCTAAATTGAGAAACACGGCAGTGAGGAACCTAGTATCTAGTTCGAAAGGGGAGGATAGCAAAAAGGGAGAAGTATAAAAACCATCCTGTGATTAGAATATGCCTGTATTGCACACGGAGGGAAAGAGCTCTGAATCAATGTGGAATCTTCTGTGACATAGGTTTTCAAGTAAACGACGAACTTTTAAAAACAAATTATCTGAATATTTAGAGAATCTGGCCACAAAAGGTGATGGCCGCACAAGAGGAAAATTCAATAGCTGGAACGCAAGACTGTTAGAAATGTAGTCTCGAACGACTTGATTCTTTATCATTTTAAAGGTCTTTGAGGTTGCATAGTTTTGAACCTTAACCTGCTACATTTTGATAACTAAGGGTCCATGTGATTATTTTTGGTGAATTTGGAAGTGAAGTTAGGTTATTTTTTAATTAAGAAGTATTAATAATTCAGAATAATTGTTAGTGGGATTTTTTTTACACAGCATACTTTTTCATTTTTCTTGATTTTGAATTTTTCCTTGTTAAATGATGTCAAATACTATATTAACTCAGACTATAGATGACGTATTCATTAAAGCATGTGGGGCAGAAATCTGGTGGTGGTTCTAAAGGTTCCCTGTAGATGGCACTGCTTGACTTTGTTGTTAAGTTTATAGAAAGGAAGTTGTTAGAATATTGTATTTTATGATGAAAAATGGGACATTTTAAAGGTGACTCTAAAGAATAAACCTACTTATGAGTTGATTTCAGAATATAATATGTTGTTCTTAGTCCTTTCACACTGATAAAATATTATAGACTGAGTAGCTTCTAAACAATAGAAAATTATTTTTCACATTCTGGAGGCTGTAAGTTCAAGATCAAGGTGCCTGCTTCCCTATCAGCAGCTGTTTTCTGACTGTAAGCTTACATGAAGGGAAAAGCAGGAACCTTTCTTAGGTCCCTTAAATAGGGCACTGCACCTGGTTTTGAGATTTTCCCCTTTGTGACCTCCCATCGCAAATGCCCCACCTTCACGTGGGGAAATAGTCTTCAACATATGAATGTGAGAGAGTGACAAACATTCAAACCATTATAATATAAACTGAATTCTTTTTAAGTTTGTTATTGTAGTAACTTTGATTTTATACATGAAAATAAAATTATATGTGTAGATTACCCATATGTGCAATCTCCCTATTCCAAATGTATACATCAACACACCCTGCCCTCTATCAAGTCACCAAGTATTCTTCACCATTGTCCAGTGAGTTCCACCACCATTTGTCCCCCTCCCCCATGCCATTCCCTATTGGTAACCGTAGTTCTACTGCAGTATTGAAGGGTTGGTTTTGTTTCATCTGTTCCTTTGTTTTTTTATATTCACATTCCACCTATGAGTAAGATCATCTGTTCTCTCTCCTTTTGGCTTATTTCACTTAGCATAATCCCCTATAATTCCATCCATGTTGGTTGAAGTGACAGGATTTCATCTGTTCTAATGGCTGTGTAGTATTTCATTGTGTCTATATACCATATCTTCTTTATCTGTTCATCTGACATTTTGGGCACTTATGTAGTTTCCAGTTCTTAGGAATTGTGAATAACGCTGCAATAGATATGGGGTGCATAAGTCCTATGTATTAGTGTTTTTGTTTCTTTTGGAAAGATACCTAAAAGGATAGCGGGATCATATGAAATTTCCATATTCAACTTTTTGAGGAGTCTCCATACTGTTTTCCCTAGGGGTTGCAGCGATTTACATTGCCACCAACACTGTAAAAGTGTTCCCTTTTCTCCACATCCTCACCAACATTTGTAGTTTCCAGACTTGGATAATAGCCAGTACTCAGGTGTAAGGTGATATCTCAATTCGGTTTTGATTTGGATTTCTCTGAGAGCCAGCGAGTAGGAACATCTTTTTATGTTGCCCATCTATATGTCCTCTTTAGAAAAATGTGTCACCAATCCCTCTCCCCATTTTGTGATTAGATTGCCTGTTTTACTGTTGATGAGTTGAAAGAGTTATTTGTATCTTTTGGATATTAAGCCCTTGTCAGACATATGGAGCACAAATATCTTCTTGTTAGTAGGCTTTTTGTTTTAGTGGTTTTCTTTTACTGTGAAGAAGCTTTTTAGTTTGATGTAATCCCAGTTGTTTATTTTTCTTTTTGTTTCCCGTGATACTGGAGTTGAGTCCCCAAAGACCTCTGTAAGGCTGTCATGGAATGTCTTTCCTATGTTGTCTTCTAAGAATTTTATGGTTTCTGGTCTCATGTTCAAGTCTCTAGTCCGTTTTGAGTTAATATTTGTGAATGGTGTTAGAGAGTGGTCTAGCTTCATTTTTTTGCATGTGGCTTTCCTGTTTTCCCAACACCATTTATTGAAGAGACTTCCCTTTCTCCATCATATGCTTTTGGCTCCTTTGTCATAGATCAACTGACTGTGAGTGGGTCCATCGTTGGTGATTTAGTTCAATTCCATTGATCTGTGCCTCTGTTATTATTCCAGTACCATACAGTTTTGATCACTTTCACTTTGTAGTATAACTCAGTATCTGGGAGTGTTATCCCTCTAGATTCGTTTTTTTGTTTTTTTGTTTTTTTTTCTCATTATTGCTTTGACTGTTCTAGGTCTTTTGTTGATCCACACAAATTTGATTTTTTGTTTTATTTTCTGCAAATAAGCACATGGATTTTAATAGGAATCGCATTAAATCTGCATGTTGCTTTAGGTAAGATAACCATTTTAATGATATTGATTCTTTCCAACCATGAGCAGGCAATGTCTTTGCATCTCTTTGCATCCTCTTCTATTTCTTTTAAGAAGGACTTGTGGTTTTCATTGTACAAGTCTTTCACTTCCTTTGTAAAGTATATTCCAGGATATTTGATTCTTTCTGCTTCTAATTTAAATGGTGTAATTTTCTTTATTTTCTTTTATTCTAGGCATGTTGTTTGTATATAAGAATACAACAGATTTGTGTGCGCTGATTTTGTAGCCTGCCACTTTGCTGTAGTCATTGATGAGTTCTAGTAGTAGTTTTTGCCTGAGTTTTTAGGGTTTTCAATATATATAGTCATGTCATCTGCAAATATTAATAGTTTTACCTCCTCCTTTCAGTTTAGAATCCATTTATTTCCATTTCTTGCCTAATTGTTCTAAGACCTCCAGTAAAATGTTAAATAGCCGTGATGAGAGTGGACAGTCTTCCTTGTTCCTAACCTTAGAAGATACATGTTTAATTTTTCATCATTGGTCATGATGTTGGCTGTGGATTTGTCATAAGTGCCCTTTATTATGTTGCAGTATGTACCTTTTATTCCCATTTTATGCACAGTTTTTATCAAAATTGGGTATTGGATATGTTGAATCAGCCTCGAATCCCTGGGATAAATCCTACTGGGTCATGGTGGATGATCTTTTTGATGCACTTTTGAAGTTCAGTTTGCTAATGTTAAGAATTTTTGCATCAATGTTCATTAGATATATTGGTCTGTACTTTTCTTTCTTGATGACATCTCTATCAGCTTTTGGTAGCAGTGTGATGTGGGCCTCATAAAAAGCATTTGAGAGTGATCACTATTTTTCAATATTTTGGAAGATTTAGAGAAGAGTAGCTATTAATTCTTCTCAGAAGGTTTGGTAAAACTCATTAGAAAAACTAGTCCTGAGCTTTTATTTTTTGGGAGACTTTTGATTACCTCTTTAATTCCTTTGCTTGTGATTGTTCTGTTCAGGTTTTTTCAATTCTTCCAGGTTTTGTCTTGATCAACTGTTTTTCTGAAACTGTTCATTTCCTCAAGGTTGTCCACTTTATTGATATAGAACTGTTCATAGTAGTCCCTTATAATGTTTTGTGTTTCTATAGTATCTGTTATAACTTCTCCCCTTTCATATCTGATTCTAGTTAGGAGAGTTTTTTCTCTTTTTTTTCCTTTGTGAGTCAAGCCAATGGTTTGTCAATTTTATTATTTTTTTTCAAAGAATTAACTCGGTTTCGTTGATCTTTTGGATTGTCTTTATTTATTTTTGCTCAAATTTTATTACTTCTTTCCTTCACTGATTTTTGGCTTTAATCCTTCTTTCTGTAGCTGTTCTAAATTTGGGGTTAGATTATTTACAATTTTTCTTGTTTGTTGAGGTAGGCCTAGATTACAATGAACTTCCCTCTTAGTACTGCTTTTGCCATACCCCATAGATTCTGGCAGCATATGTCTTCATTCTCATTTGTCTCAAGTATTTTTTAAATTCCTCTTTGGTTTCCTCTTTTACCCAAGAGTCATTCAAAAGCATATTGTTTAGTCTCCAAGTAAATGGGGGTCTTCCAAGTTTCTTTTTGCAGTTGATTTCTAATTTTAAGCCATTGTGGTCAGAGAAGATGCTTGGCATGTTTTCAATCTTTGTAAATTTATTGAGACATGTTTTGTGCCCTTTGAGATTATCATATGATGATATGATATCTATCCTTGAGAATGTTCCATATGCACTTGAGAAGAAGTGAAATCTGTAGTCTTTGTGTGAAGTATTCAATATATGTCTATTAACTATTCCAAATGGTCATTTAAAGCAGCTATTGCCCTGTTAATTTTCTGCCTGGTTGATCTGTCCATTGTTGTAAATGGATTTTGAATTCTCCCACTATTATTGTGCTACTGTCTCTGTCTCGTCAGTTCTAATGATACTTGCTTAATATATTTTGATGCTCCTTCATTTGGTGCATATATATTAATAAGTGTTATGTTTTCTTGCTGGATTGACCCTTAAATCATTAATATCCATCTCTGCCTTTTGTTATGCTTTTTTGTTGGAATTGTATTTTATCTGATATAAATATAGCTGTCCCTGTGGTTGTCATTTGTAGAATTGTCTTCTAGCCTTTGGCTTTCAGACTTTATCTATCTTTTGAAAGAAGTTTGGTTTCCTCAGTGCAGCAGAAATTATGCTTCTTAATCCATTCAGGCACTCCAAATCGTTTGACTGGTGAGTTCAGTCCTTTAAAAAGTTTAGGGTGATTATTGATATGTAGCTATTTATTATCATTTTGTAATGTGTCTTCTGTGTGTTGTTCCAGACAATGCCTTTTTTCTCTTTCTCTTTAGGTGAGTTGGATGTAGTTTTCTCTTGATTATCCCTTTTTGTTTTCTTCTTTGCTTTTTCCCTGGAGATGTATTTTGAGGTTACCCTGAAGTTGTTAGCATTATCAGTTCTATGTATATTTCCTTTTTTATTTAAAAGCTCATTAGTTTCGCACTCCTTCTAACCATCCACATTTTTGTTCTCTTCTCCCCACTTCTTGTTATTAAGTGGGATTTCTTTATACTTTATGGAACATCCTTTAATGTTTTTTGCAGAGCTGATTTTATGGAGATGAACTCCTTTAACTGTTGCTTATCTGAAAAGCTTTTTATCATTCCTTCAGTTCTGAATGTAATCTCACAGGATATAGTGTCCTAGGCTGAATATTCTTTTTTTTTTTTTTCAGCACTTTGAATATATCACGCAATTCCTTTCTGGCCTGTAGAGTTTCAGTTAAGAAATCTGCTGACAGTCTTATGGGGACTCATTTGTATGTAACTCATTTTTCTCTGACTGACTTTAAGATTCTTTATCTTGTATTTTTGACAGTGTGTCTGGCTGTAAGTCTGTTTGGGTTTCTCTTATTAGGAACTCTGAGCTTCCTGGATCTGGAGGCCTACTTCATTCTTCAAGTTTGGGAAGTTCTCAGCTATTATTTCTTCAAATATTGTTTTGCGCCCCTCCCGCCACCTTTCTCTCTCTTCTAGGACCCGTATGGTGCAAAAGTTGTTCCTTTTCATGTTTTCCCATAAGTCTCAAATGCTGCCTTCATTCTTTACATTCTTTTATATCTTTGCTGGTTTGCTTGAATATATTCCTCTACCCTGTCTTCTAGCTTTCTGATTCTGTTGGAGACTTCATCCATCCTACTCTTGAGTCCCTCTATTGAGTTCCTTAATGCAGCTATCATATTCTTTTTTCTTTGATATCTTTCTTCATTTCTTTCTCTTTATTGTTGTTTTCATTTTCTTTCTCTATTGTTTTCTTGGTTTCCATGGGTATGTTTATCACTCATTACCCTAAATTAATCCTCAAGTAGTTTGCATACATCTGCTGTATTCAGATTTTCAGTTGAATCCATCATTCATGTGTATTTCTCTTTGTCTTTGCTCTGTTTAGCATTCTGTTTATATTTCTGTGGATTTGGTGTCCCTGCAGAGATGACTTTGTATTGATTCATAATTGGCAACCAGGCTGCAGTTCCACCTCCATCCACAGGGTGATGCTAGTGGGTATCATTGAGCGTTTGACCCTTCTCAGGGACTATCTTCTTCCTTTAATCCTAGGTGTGGACTCTCCCATTGGCGGGTTATCCAGTGGGCAAGATATCTAGTGGGTGGATCCTGAAAATTCTTTGTAATAAGGTTGTGGGAAGGGTAGAGAATTCTAGCTGCTTCTGGTTATGGCAGCGCCCGGTGTAATTTCACTATGTGGGCTCCAGCTGAGACCCTGGGGCACTGCTGGTTTTCTTTCCACCTTGAGTCCAGACCGTTTCCCCCACCTCCATTTCCCTGTCCCCTCGGGTGGGCTCTTTGCTGCTTTGGAGCGACTCTCCAGGGGGCCCATTCTTTCCTGTGGTTCCACCCCCTCCACCTCACCCTGAATCCAGAGCCCTGAATCTGCAGTGTTGCCAAACCCTGACATTTTCCCCTACCCTTTGTCATCATTCTTAATGTTGCATCTCTTTAGCCTCTGTACCTGCTTTTCCTCAAAGTTTCTGGAAAACAGGTGAATTCCTACTTGGCTCTGTAGGGAGGATCTGAATCTTGCCCCTACCAGGCCACTGTCAAATGACTGTCTCTAAACTGGACATTTTTTCTTATAAAATTATATTTGATCTTTTTTCATTATGTCCATGGCATCTTGAGATTCCTTTTGAATTTTTGAATATTATTCATAAAGCCACATGAATTGTAATTTATAACCATTTCTCTGCTATTGATACCTTCTGTGAGAGAGACAGATATTTGAGTCTACATTTAAGTCAAGTTCTTAAAATTGAATTCACCTTGAAAGTACCTTTTATGTAATGTATGATTTTATATCTGAGGTATTTGAAACTTCTAATTAATTTAATTAGCTTTTTATACTAGTGTACCTCCCTCACTAGAGTAGTAACTTTTACATCAAAATACTGAAACTGTCCTTAGCTATATACCACACTACCGCATCCTGCCAGATGCTTAAGTTTGTTTTTTTCCTTCAAGGATTTGTCAGTTTTTAATTCATTGATAATAAACATTGCAAAAATAGAATACTAAATGTTTTCCCATTACAGAGAAACTTTCAGGCTAATAAAAATACAGAAAAAATTATAGCAACAAAATTTTATTGAAAATCAAGTAATGGAAAGGCAGAGTATTGTACATGATTTTGGGTTAGGAAAAAAATTGTCAGACCCTGTTCACTAATTAGATTAAAACTTCAATATTTGAGGTCCTTAAGACACTAATGTTCTGATATGTGGGTGAAGTTCTGTGATCTGGTGAGTCCATCAATTGTAAGACATACTTTGTGTAATTTATTATGAATGTCAAGATATTTCCAAGTAATGGACTTGTGAAAGTATGTTAGAGCATGTTAATATGTTATCTCTATGATAATTATCTTGTCTCATGTGCACTCTGAAAATCGTGTGTTAGAACTGAATCCCAGCTCTGCTATTTACTAGCTGTGAGAACTTGAGGAAATTAGTCACATCTCTGTGCCTCAGTTCCCTCCTACATAAGGTGTTGATCATAATAGTATCTAATTCATAAGTTACCATGGGAATTAAATCCATGTAATACCTGTATAACTTTAGGTACCGGGCACATAGTAAGTGTTCAATAAATGTGATTATAGCAGGGGTAGAATTACTTTACTTATGGGTACTGGGGAAATGTGCATAAAAGAAGTCGATTGTTATCTATATTTCAATTGAAATCTGGGCATCTTTTTGCAAGTACCCATGTAAACATTAAACCCGCATCATGGTGGGAATGGCACTTGGGTTGAGAGAAGATTGAGAATGCTCTTACATAGTGCTGTTTGAACAGGTAAGCAATTTTAGAAGAAGAAAACGTGGGGAAAAAAAACCCTATTTACTATTCATTTTTATGGTTCTAAAGCAAGAGCCATAAACATTAAAGTCAAAGTTCAGTAGAAACAGCAAATCCTCATTTGTAAAGACAGGAGCCTGGTCTGCCTGGCTGGAGCTCCACAAGATTAACATCCCACTACCCTGGACCCTTAGTCAGTTAGGTTCTTATCTCTCTGAAACCTTAGACCAGCTGGTTAGCAAGTAATGAAAGTACAGCAGAAGGTCATTTTTCTGAAGTCTGAGACTTGATGTCTCTGTATAACTTTCCAGAGTTTAAACGTATCAACTTTGAAAGAGAAAAGGATTCAAAGACTTGTAGCCATTGATACCTGGATAAGTGATCTTTTACCACTGTAGTAAATATACATGCTAGGATACAGAAGCTTAATTACTTAGGCTATTTGACTACATCTTTACCAACAGACAAAACTGAGAGTCAGAACCTTGAATTGTATCTGCTTCCCCATCAGCCAGACTAAAGCGGCACCTGTGCTTCACTGCGTTATGTTAAACTGTAAAAGCTTTTTTGTTTTCGGTTGATGGAAAAGATTGTAATGAACACTAAATAGCTGGTCTTAATTTTTAGAAAACTTGATTATCTATATAATAATATACCAACTATTCTGATGAATTAGTACGAATTGTTTAATACTCACAAGGTTAAAAACAGTGATCTTTGCAAAACAAAATCAAGGCTTTTGAAAAGTTACTGATGGGCATGCCCTTGTGGCTCAGGTGGCTGAGACACGGATGTGGGGATCATGTAAAACTCAAGGACCCTGGTTTGTGGCCCAGGGCCAGGCTGAAAAACCTGCAAAAATACAGGTGCTTCTTTCTGCTCTTCTTTCTTTCCTTTCTGAAAATGCTTCTTCCTCGTCTCCCTTCTTTCCTCTCTGAAAAAATTAAAAAAGAGTTCGTCTAGATGCATTTTTTATAGACTTAAATGTTTGAATAGTTAGCAGATTTCCTTCAGGATATTAGTGCTAATAAAGTACCACCACTGGCAATCTGCTAAACCTTTGATGGGTCAGTGCTTTGAAATGCTCTTGGGTAGTAGTATTTTAAGTTTACTTGTATTTCAATTTTATCATCTGAAGTCCAGGCATCAGCAGTCCCAAGTTGCAGAGCCACGTGTTGACTTACCATTGCTTTGACAAATCATTGCAAGAGTTATGTGCATACAATATAAACCATCCTGTGTATTTAAGCTCAGTACCTGACCTTGTTCTTTCAGGAATGTGTCCTAAAAACCCACTTGTACTGCATACATTTGGGGTGCTCCAAATATATAGCATTTGGGGTGCTCCAAATATATAGCATGTTTATCCCACACTTAAATCAGAAACTTTCCATGTAGAGTAACAGTGTATGTTATTGATATATAATTTTCATAGAACATAGACCTGACTTCTTGAAACTTAAGAACAGGAAAAACAAGTTTCATACTCCCACAAATAATAAATGTTTAACCCAAGAACATCTTTGAATTGCAATGACATTTATGAATATAGGTATAATAATGTGCTTTTGAAATAGCTATCTTCTTTCTAAATCTTGTTACAAGGATTTTTTTAAAGTTCTATTCAAAACTCTTCACTTTAAATGAATTGGATGCCCATGCTCAGTCGATTACTCTGTCTCTGTAAAAGAAGTATCTGGTTGGTTAACCTGGGAGCCCAGGGAATAGGAGAGAATAGGAGGAGGTTAGTATAACTGCTACGAACAGAATTCCCAAGTAGCTCTGAAAGAAAACAGCCCCAGTTCCATTTTAAATCCAATCACCTTTTCATGCACTCAAGCTTGAATGTTGTGTTTTTCCTCTGAAAGAGAAAATGAGTGGTTTGATTACCACCTAATTAGCTGTGTGTTCTTGGGCAAGCTAAACTCTGAATGTTAGTGTCCCTTTCTGTAAAATGAGAACTTTATGTACTGGATAACACAGTGGTGATGGTGACACTAGATAATGTGTGGGGACAAGGCTAGGGAAGAAAGCAATCTTTTCCTTAAGTCTCCATATTCCCTTGAGAATTCAGACTGTACACTCCAACAAGCTCAAGAGGTAGGAAAGAAGTCATCCTCAGTAAACAAAACATAACATGGTCTAGGAAAAACAAACAAACCGATGGCCAAAAAGAAGGGATTCCAAGTCTTGCAGCGTATCTGTCATTTACTCTTCTGTCCTGCTGAGACTGCACTTCATCACAAGAAGGGAGTATATAGTTCACAGGGAAAAAGACTTAACAGGTTGTACTTACTTAGCAAAGTACTTAGCAAAGAAGTCCCAGCAGACGCCTCAAGATACTATCAAGCAAATGAAATTTGGTTTATTGCTCTTTCTCCACATTTAACCTGAAGCTGAGGTCCTATATATAAAACATCTAGAAGAACAGCAGATGTAAAAGATCCGCAGTGTATTTAAATTCTCTTCTCCATCAAATCTACCTTCCATGACTTCTCTGAAACATTGCACAGATTTCTTCACTCATCAGTTCTGTCAGCAAACAGGCATTGTACTTGGTGTTAGAAATACACATTGGAACTCAGGCATTTGGGGTAAATAAGATGCAGTCCATGTCCCTTAAGCTGCTTGTTTATAATAATAGAGACACATGAGAAAATTATAGCAATTCTGGGAGAAGTGCAATATTAAAGGTGTAAATTGGCTATGGGAGCATACAAAAGAGAATATGGTCAGCTGCCTAAGTTAATCAGGAAAGAGACCAGTTAGTTAACTTTTGAAGGATGATTTTTAATGCATTGGACAAGCTGCCAGGTGTTCAGACACATAGTCAACAACCTCAAATAGGATTTTGGTGTCTTTGGAACATAAGGTGTATGTAGGAAATGACAGGTAGAAGAGCAGAGGAAGAATAGGGAAAGTCTTGTATGCCATACTTAGGAGTGTAAGTTGGATTCCATAGGTGAGAGAATATTGAAATACTTTAGAAGTGACTTGGTCAAGTGGTTTTAGAAAGATTCTGACAGCAGTCTGGAGGGTGACAAAATATGCAGTGAAGAGATCATGAAGAATTAAAATGGCCCAGGCCTTTAATACTGGGGAGCTCTCATGGGAATAGAGAAGAAGGACTGAATTCAAGAGCCATTGTCAAGCTAGATTGAACAAGACACAGTGAGTTGTACCGGTGCCCACAGAGCATCCTGGTGGAGTTCAGGCACCTACACTTCATAGAGTAGGAACCTGTGCAAATCAGAAAGGGTTATTTTTCTGTAAAGTACTTTCTGTTGGAAACGTCATACTAACTTTATTGGAATTTCAGACTTTATTGCCATCTGCCAGAAAATTGTCATGTATACAAATGATACAACTTTGGAATCAACTGTTGCAGTTTCAGTTTTTTTGCTTCAGCTCTAAAGTAATAATGATTGCTTGGGTCTCAAATCAGTACCCCTTAGGCCAGGGTAGAAATAGCGTGTCCATTTCTGAGAATTTCTGTCTCATTTTCTAGTTTTATAAATGGCATCATCATCGTCTCACTGTCTTTAATTCCTTCTGCCTCGGTAGTCCCCTGATGGGGTCTCTCAGTCTTCCCTTTCTGTTTTGACTGCCATCGTTCCTCATCACTGCTTGGCCTCATCACCTCTGATTTATGTTCCTCTAATAGTCTCCCTCTTCCAGTATTTCTCCACACGCCTGTGTGTTGCCACAGCACTCCCCTACCCCGAAGTTCCGAACTCAGAACTCAGGTTCCTGCTCAGAAACCTCCCCAGAGCCTACCGGGTTAGGCAGAAACTCCCAGTCTAGTGCAGCGCTTTTTACAACGTGCATCCTTCTGTTTCCCTCGTGTTATCTGACCACAGGTACTTCTCTGGATCTATACAGGGTGTGCTACTGCTTCCATCTTTGCTCATTTATTCTTCCATGTAGTGAACAATTTACAACTGTGACTTCTGTCCCCTATGAGACCCTCTTCCAGCCATCTGAAAAGGACCAGATTACTTTTGAAGAACCCACTGCACTAACCCCTGTCTGCCCCATGACCAAGCCCTGTCAAACAGCCTCATCTCCCCAGCTACAAAGATGGCTGCATGTTAGCCCTACAAGCCTTCTCAGACACTAGGTTTGACCTTTTTTCTGGAGTAGCTAATGCTAATGATAAAACAAGCCTTGAGCTGCCTAAGAATAAAAGTCAACACAGAGGAAAGCAGAGTCTAGAGCAAAGAGAGAAACCAAGACACTGTCCTGATGATTCAGTTTGAGCCTCTGAAACCAGCCATACCTAAAGCCAGGTATATATATTCTCTGGACTCCCCTTTTGTGTAATCTAGCTAACTTTGTTCTGCCAATTTGACACTGGGTTTCTCCCCAGCCATGGATCAGATCCTAACTGATAGAGCCTTCAAAGCTTCAAACCCTATTCCCAGCTTAACATCCTCAACCACCACACTTACCAGGAAACAATCTGTTTTTTAAGTCTCATTTTGTCCATAATACCAGCCAGATCATCGTAGCAATTGATTCCCAGCACCTGGGAATGATGGTCATTCTGTGAAAATCTTAGCTTATCACACTACGAAAGTAAACATCATAAACTAACCAAAAAGCAAAAGTGAAGAAGCTAAATTGTATGATGACAGGGGTTTGATTTAAGTGTGTTAAAAGAGCAAATCCACCCCCTTTGCACTCAGAAAACATTCAAACCTCCACCTCAACATGGGATCAACACTTTATATAACTCAAGAGTTGAGAAAATAAATTGCTTAGGAGAAGGGGTAGATTCTCAAGCTGGATATAACGAACCTCTGTAAGTTTGGGAAGGTTCCTGAAAAGCCGAGGGAGAGTTAACAATATGTGATGGGAGAGGTCCTTGGGCAGTACGGTCTGAGATCTGGAGAGCAAGACTAGGGACAGATGGTGTCATCTAAGAAAGGTTAAACTTCCTGCTGCTTTTCTCTTGGGCTTATGGGGAAAACCCACATGTAGTATGGAGTTCTCTGCCTCTTCAGTTGTAACTCTCTTTAGTTGTCCACCTCTCGGGAAAGTCTGATGGCAGGGTAGATATGCATGTGGTAGCAGAAAGTGAAGGGAGAAGCCAGTGTAAGAAGCATGCTTGCCACCTAATTTCCCCTTGCCCGCAGAAAGGGAGCCGCAGCCTCTGCACGGGGATGGGTTTGAATGCGTCAGTGCCAGGCAGAGGTGAGCAGGGCAGAGCTGAAGGGCTGGGGAGGACGCCACTCAGAGCAATGAAAGATTAACACCCCCTCCTCAGAATCTATCAGGATTCTCAGTGCCCAGGAATGGAGGCGAGCTAACCCTTGGGGTTCAGATGTTCTAGAGCAATACACATCTTACAAGACATTGGATGTAATACTTCAGAGCAGTCGGTAGCCGAAAAGATTGAAGTACGCTGCATTTTTTTTTTTAATATCACCATATTTTAAACTCAATACAATTTACACTCATGTTGTTCTAAATAAACTGGTAAGGTAGTTTTTAAAATTAATTTAAAAATTAATTAATTGTGACTTGTATAGGATGTCTGAGGTCTGTATGCTGATTATACAATCTCCTGAGACCCAATTGAGGTGGCGAAAATCTAAAGATCATGAATTTCAAAAGTCTCCAGAATGGTCCCTGGCTCTCACAAGGGCTAATTTATGAAAAACATAAGACAACTAATCACTTAACTATTCCCACAACAAAGATGTGTATTATTTAAATTACCAACCAATAAAAAAAATCAAATTTAATGTTAAGGCTGTCAAAATGGATATAAATGCTGCAGTCTGGTGGCCTAGTAGGTTAATCCACCGCCGCACAGTCCACATATTTCCCAAGGTCCCTGTTTCAGGACCTGGGGCCAGAGGAAACAACCAAGATGAACAACTGAATAAAATAGAGTGTTTCTTCCTCCTCTCTTCCTGCCTGCCTACTCCCCTTTATTCTTCCTGCACCTTTCCTTTAAAAAAAAAAAATGATGCAAGTGCTGCCTTATGTGATCCTTCTTAATGTAATGATGGCGAACATAAACCCAAGTTAATATTACTACTTTGCAACTCAGAACTTTACATTTACATTAAGGCCAGGTCTGTGAAATGTGAGCACAGAGGAGGAAGAGGATGTGTGTAAGGAAGGGTGTAGGCTTGTAAAGAAGTTTGTAATTAATTGATTCAAAACTGGAGAATATATGGCTTATTTTTTTTTTTCTTGCCAGTGTCTCAAGAGCGGAGGCATGACTTTCCAGATATCCTTGACAAATATGACCATCATTCTGCAGCAAAAAGAATGGCCTCATTTGCTATACTTCTATGAGAACCCTGGTAAGGAGAGCAGGATTCTGTAAAGAGAGGCCCCTGCAGTGGGGAAAGGAGGACAAAATGGCTTCAGCTTCTGCATCTTTTCAGAAGACTTCTTCCCCACAGGGATTTCCCATAACTGACTCATCCATGAGTTCCTGGGGCATTTTGCTACTATCTCCCCAAAAAATCAACTGCAAGTATTGACAATGATTAGGAGAGTAGCCACACAGACCCGCTTCAGGCCATCCTGTCCTCCCAATCAAAGATTTGCCTCAGTCAGTACCACTTGTGGGAAACTTCCTGAACTAGACAGAAGGCAGGGGTGAATGCTAAACTCCTGTCCCCTCAGTTGACACACTGTCCTTGGCAGCATCCTTGGGCAGGTCTCTCAGCCAGAGTTTGTTTCTCTCTGTGTACAATGGGGATGCTGACATTGTTCTGTCTACCCATGGAGTCTTAGGAAGCATAAACAGGAGAATGATGGGAGAGCCAAACGTCAATTTGAGAGCTGAACAGAAATGTGAGTCACTGTGTTTGGTATTCATGACTGACAAGAGGCTGATTTCTTCTTCCTCCTTCTCGGCAGAGAAGTTCCATTTGAAAATAAACAGTCAGTTCTCCAGGAGTGCTAGTTCCTCGTTCACAGTAGCTCTGTGGGTCTAGTGCATCTCAGATGAGCAGGGTTCTTAGCCACGATCCATAGACAGGAATGAAGGTAGATTATGGATCAGCTCCCCTTGGTCTCTCAGGTTTTCTTCCTTTCCTTATTTGATTTTGGACCAGATCTTATCAATCTTCCCCCTCACTCTTTCTCTTTACAGAAGACATCCAGACAGAGTCACCATCTCTCCTGATGAATCCAGCTCTCTGTTCTTGAGCACCTAGATGTGTGTGCTAGGATAAGTGGGAAATATAAAAATGAGTAGATGTGAAAGGTGAGTCGAGAGTGAACACAGTAGTAGCTTATTCTGTAATGTTTCATGAGAATGAGAGAGTTGAGAGAAAGCTTGTAGAAAAGGATGAAATGGGACAGATTGTGGCTGAAGATAAAGGGGCTTGAGGACAATTAAGAGGAGTTTGATAATTGATGAAGTGAGATATGGCAGAACCTGGAAAGAAGGAATGAGATCCAGAGCACAGGCAGGTGAATTGATTCTGGAAAGAGGGTCACCTCTTTAACAGAATTTATGGAAGAAAAGAGGAATAGGTAGGAGGGAGGAAAAGATGTAGCTGAATTTGGACATGAATGTTGAGAAGAAAGGGGTTCACCACTAATGTCTTCAGACGTTCACCGTCAAATGAATGGAGGAACGGACTTGGACTTCAGCATTACGGAGTTTATGCTGCTAAGGATTTATTGCTGGGGTGGAAGTGGCATCTGTGACACAGAAATGGCCATGTGACTTGATTGGAAGTGGTCCAGGGAAAGGAGGAGGAAAATGCAAAGTTGAGAAACAGGAGTTACCTCTCGGGTCATCTTTTCCTCCTGCAATCAGCCTCCCCCAAGTCCTGTAGTTTGAGCACCTACTTTCCTTCTTCAGAATGCCTCTTGCTGGCTACCTGTCAACTAATTGCTGCTATTCTGTCAGTAGCTGCTCATGACTTTGGGTGCTTTTCTCTCTCTAGTAACAGTGTGATGTTGGGGGGACGGGAGGTAGTCAGGAGTCCCAAAAGAGCAAGCCCTAGGCCAGGAATCAAAGTTTGCGTATCAGGGCAGTGAATTGTCCCTGTCGCCACCGGCTGAGCAAAGGAATGCAGTCATCTGGATCCATGAGGAAAGCCCACAGATGAGTCTGACAGGCGCAATGTGTCCCCTGTGTAATGACCAGGACAGACGTGACCAGGACGGACCCTCTGCACGAAGGAACATAGGAATGGCACCAGTCGAAGCCCACCAATAACTTCAAAGGCCCATGTCACCTGGCCCAATCAGGAACTGAAACCTGGTCAGACAACCCTGTCTCCATCCCGCTTTCTCACCATGTGGGTTTTTTCATTAAAAACCCAGGCTCCTAGCATGGCAGACTGGGTCTGGACCTCCCTTGGTCGGCTCCACTCCTTTACGCTCTAATTAAATCTCTGCTTGCTCACTTGCCTAACTCTGTCGTGAGTAATTTGAGTGACCCGAACCCCTCAGTGACATATTTAGACTTTTTGATAAACCCACAATGAAAGAAATCGAGACAAGGAAGTTGATATGCTCTGAGGCACGACTTTATTGTCCCCAGTGCAGGCCGGGAAAATCCCCTTTCTGAGAAGAGACAGAAGGAACATTCCAGGGAATCTGTGTGAGAGGGGCTCTTAAGGAGGCCAGTCTCTGACTAGCAGGGAGGGGGCTAGAGGTGGAATTCTGGTTAGGCCATCTTACTGAGCTATTGATTTAGGGGTAGGGAGCCCATGGGCTGGAATGTCAGGTGAGCAGAGGGGTGGGGATAGAGTCCTTGAATTCAGTAAACAGGAGGTGGGTTGAACAGCATCTGATCTTGCTTCAGGCTGCAAAATGCCCCATTTCTCATGCTTGGTTGGAAAGTCACAACTTTCAGTCCTTTTGTCTTCTCCAACCTGTCCTCGGATGAGCCTGTGGCTTTTGGCTTTGGTGTAATACCATATATTTGAGGAAGACCTAGAACTTAGTCTTGTAAAACAGTGTTACCACAGTAAAAATATGTTAAGTAATTAATTAATTTTAAATGTTTAAAACTGGTTAAGCAAGAGTGAGCCTAGCTCTTCAGATTGGCTAAACAGGCAATCAAAGGCACGCCCTGGTGGAGTAATAGTTGAGTCAGTTCTCCAAAGAGGGTTTGAGTCCCTGGTGGGGAGGGGAAGCCAGTGTGAACCACTAAATAAAAATAAAATGGAATACCTCCTTCTCCTCTCTCCTCCTGCCTGCCTGCCTACTCACCTTCATCCCTGCCTGGACCTTTCCAAAGCAATCAAAGGCTGTTGCTGCCAACACAGATTGTATGATTGAAACCAACAAGACACTGGAATAAATGTACAATAAGTCTTCCGTGGATCAGACTGTGCTTACAAATTAAAACTCCACAACTGACAAAAAAAAAAAAAAAAATGGGTTCACATAGGTTTTCATCTGCTCTGGATCAATATGCCCAATACTTAAGTCTCAGCAACAAGTCATTTCACCATATCTGTCAAACTTACCAAGAACCAGTTTACTGAAAGCTTTTTATTCAAGGAGTACTCTCCAGGAATTAATTTTTCTCAAATATAGTTAAATATATTCTTCATGCATAGTCAGTGGTTCTGGAAATGTACAAAAATGGGAATATATTTCTATTATAAATATATATATTTGTATGGGCCGAATTGTGTTCCCCCACAAATTCGTATGTTGAGGCCTTCACCTCCGGTACATCAAAATGTGAGAGAGAGGGTCTTTAAAGAAGTAATTATGTTAAAATGAGATCTTTAGGGTGGACCCAGTCCCATGTGACTGGTATTCTTTTTCGAAGAGGCAATTACCAATCAGGACGCAGACAGGCAGAGGGGAGATGATGTGAAGACACAGGGAGAAGGCTGCCTTCCATACATTCCCGTTTGCCACGTGGTAAGACAGTCCTCTTTGCAAAGGGGCTGGCAGAGTCAGACTCAGAGGTCTGTGGTAGAAATTCTCCTTGCACTCCCAAGTGCAAGCAGGCGATGTGCTAGATGCCTCCCCCAGTGTCAGTCCCTGAATTCTCACAGTGGTCTCAGGAGCTAGGTGGGTGTTCTTCTGCAAGAATATCTGAACTTAAAATATTTAAGTCAGTCCCATGGTCACGAGTCTGACAGACCTATGTGTAAGTCCCAGTTCTATGCAGCCCAGCTGTGTGACCTAAGGCAAGTGGCCTAACTTCTCTTTGCCTCCATTTATAAAGAGGGGACAATGCTACGGCTTTTCACCATGTGGGGTTATTTTGAAGTCAGCATTTCCCCCTCAAATTTGATTTTTTTTTAAATGAGCAACATATGAGTAAACCGTAAAGAAGTAGAATATCTTGTGCACTTGGCACACAGCCTTATACGTATTATATACTCAAAGGTTAGCTATTTGTATTAATTTAGGAAATAGGATGAGCAGATATCAAACATTACGTAGCATTGTTTACAAAGTGCTTTCGGCTTCTCAGATGAGGAAAGAAAGGCTGAGAAAAGTTGAGGGACTCAGTAGGGTCCCCCAGTCTTTCATTCTCTTCAAGCTTTCAGTTGATTGGTGAGGCCTACTGACCTTAGTGACAATCTACGTTACTCAGAGTCCACTCATTTAAATACAAGTCTTACTCAAAAATGCCCTCACGGAAACATACAGAATGTCTGTTTCTTGGTTTCATTTCAGTCTATTCACTTGTGTAGGCTGATAGGGATGTAAATTAACTTTTTTGTAATTTTTTGTTTCTTTTGATATGGCTGTAATGTTTTAATTATGTATTAACTATGGATTTGTATGCAACTTAATGAACTAGGAGACTTGTGTTTAGAATTTCTTTGTTATTTAAGGTTTACATAAGCATTCTTCATATTTAAAAAAATCAATTTTATTGAGGTAGAACTACTGACTATAGATTTTTAAAACATTATATCAAGGCATGCTTAGTGGCCTAGCAGTTTAGTTCATTGTGGGACAGGTCATATACATTCCAAGATCCCCAGTTCAAGACCCACAGCTGGGAGGAACAACAAAGATGAACAACTAAATAAAGTGCTTCTTCCTCCTCTCTCTTCCTGCCTTCCTGCCTACTCACCTTCATTCCTGCCTGCACCTTTCCTTTAAAAAAGACAACACTGTATCTGTGTAGAAATGGTATAAAACTAAAAGTTAGATCCTGAGTAAACTGAAATATCACCATCTGGAATGTCAAGGAAAGGACTCACTTTAGAAACTAGTGGGAGTGTGCCTAAAACCAAGGGCAAAATCAACCTCTTCAGTGTTAAAACTATAAAATAGAAACCATAAGACAATAGCTTTGTGTAGTATTAAGATCATTGTAATTATTAGGTAGGCTTGCTAAGATCAGTAAGTAGAAATTCTCACCTAGTAATCATTGCAAATAATAATACTATCAGATTACTCAACTGGTCAGATATCTAAAGCATGTCAAAGGAAGGTCTTTAATAAAAAGTAAACACCTAATATGAATATGGCATTCTTAAGATTAAAAAAAATTTTTTTTGCATTGATGTTATTTGACTTGATCGTCACAAACCACCCCGCAAGGCAGGAAGGTCAGATATTCTTCTCATTGAGACTCAGAGAGTTTCAAGGTTATATGAATGCAAAGTGACATGGAACAGATCAGACCTAGGTCACCTTCTTGTATCGTAATCAGTTCAGCATCTTTGTTGGGTGCCTGGGATTCATAGTGAGGACACAGGTTTGGGTGGAGTACAATGTGTAGGAAAAAAGCAAATCATGAGCATTCTTGCTCATTGGCCCACCTCAAAGGAAAATCATATCAGTTTAAAACGGCATTGTCCATTTTGAGGGGAAGACTTTGCATCATATAAATGTGCAGGCCTGCCCAGAACTGTAAAGGGAAAAGAAAAAAAGAGAAGGAATGAGCACTTGAACACAATTACAGATTACTCCTTTCTCACCACCAACAAAAATCTCCCAATCCTCAAGAAATGGCAGTGGAGGAGGGTGGGGGAAGGGACTCCTAGTGACAGGTTTTCTTCCTGAGAGGAGGGAGTCACACGCCATCAGAGCTGTGAAAAATGAATCATGTCTTCGATATCAAGACTTTGCATAGATTTTCTGGGAAACTTGTCATGGGGATACACTAGAGATGACTGTCCTTTTTGGTAGCTTAGCATTTTCTGGAATGAACAGTGTAAATCAATTTGGAGATTAAATTGCGAATGAAAATTAACACTGTATAATGTGGCTTTTGTGAGCTATGTTCACCTTTTCAAATCAGCACAACCAGTCTAGTTGGGAGAGAAAATGTCAGACTGGGTTGCAAAAATGTAAGGGGGTGACATTTTTGGTCCCATCCTTCCTGTGATAAGTGACTCTTGTCTTCAAAATAGCAGTAAAGAGCATCTCCAAGACATCTCTTTATTTACAAGTCACCTTCCTGTGCCTTTTCACAGGAATCCCAGGTGAATCAGAACTGAAGAAATTTCTCCTTGAATCTACATAGCTGGAATAAACCCTCCCTGGGAAGGCCTAGCAGAGGGAAAGGAGTTATGATTGACAGATAAAATACAGGACACCCACTTATATTTGATTTTCAGGTAAGTAATCTTAGTTGTTTTCTCCAGCCCCAGGTTGTGAATCCTGGTCCTTGGGATGTATGTGGACTACATCGGAGGAGCTTAACCATTAAGCCACCAGGGTGCGCCTTCACAGGAATGTTTATCCCCGGGTGTGTGTGTGGGGGGGGTTACAGTGGGGGGTGGTCTGCAGGCAGAGTCTGGGGCCCTTGGAGTTCTCAGGGGGCTTCTGGGAGCTGCTCAAACTTCCTCTCTTACAGCCCCACCCCACCACCAAAAGGCTGGCACCCAAAAGGAGGCCGCAGGATCTGGTGGGCCCCTGGGTGACCATGCAGCCAGTGGTGGGGCCAGGAGGCCCAGTGCCTCCAGTCTTGGGAGAAGCTGGTCCACTCTTGCCTGGTGGGCGTGACCCCCCGAGCTGGGAATTTACTTGCTCCTTTGGATGCTGTTGGTATCAGTCCTTCCAGAGCAGTGAATGAATGCCGGTCTTCTCCCACATCCCTCCAGGAACTCAGGGACGCAGCTGCTCAGAATGAATGTGTTGCTTTCTTATTTGAGTATGTCTAAGTCTCTGATGAATTTCTATTTATTGCAGCTCTCGACCCTGTAAAGAGGAGGATGATGCCAAAGACATTCTTTAATGACTGATTTTAGTAACTCTGGCTTTTATTTATTTATTTATTTTTGCATACACTGTTTAGGGAACAGCCTTAACTGTAATGTGTTTATTTTCAACTATGAAATATCTTTTAAGAGACAATGAATGAGCATATGTGTGTCTGTGTATTTGTGTGTGTGAGAGAGAGAGAGCAGGGAGGAAGAGAGGAGGGAGGAGGAGAAAGGCTGGGTAGACTAAAATGCTTAAGGCAGGGAAGATAAAGACCCCGAAATTTGCAGTTGTGGTCCAGAGACTTAACGTGCTTTGAAAACCAGATACTAAAAGTGATGGCATATCACTCCGCATTCTGGTTCAGCCTTGCTCAGGGCCACAGGAGCGGCAAACGCACAGGAGGGGGCACTGAGCTGCATCTCTCCCCTGAGTGAAACTACCGAGAGCCTGACTTTCTGAGGGGAAGGAGGAAGCTTCGAATCAAATACACAAAATCTGTGTTTGCCTTGAGCTCTTGAGCTCTAGGAGAATTCCTTGGCATTGCTTTATAACATCAACATGGCTAAAGTAAAACCAATTTAAAAAGTAGAAATCCAAGAACGATGATGCCAAGAATGATGGAATCCAACACACATTCGTGTCACACCTTGTGTGTCCTGAAGGATCCCGAAGGAATCAGCAGGACCACCACCCCCAATGCGACTTGAGAATACAATGGATCTAGCTTTACAGAATAGATAGTTGACAGGACCGTAGTCATTCAGCAAGTTCCTCTTTCCAGGCTCTCTGTAGCTAGTTCCCACTTTAGTTTTTGCCATGGCCTTTCTGAGTAGGTGAAAAATTAATAGTTACTTCACAGGTTTATTGTGAGCATTAAATGCAATGATGTGTCTGAAGCACTTGGCATTTGGCGCTCAGCAAATGGAAGCTGTTATTATTTCACTAGGTGTTCAGGTGAGCGGTGGCAAGGTCGGGGGTCAGGGGGAGTGTTTCTGTGCAGTAAAAATAAAAAAAGCCCAGCTTTCCCGAGACTCAACATCTACTTTGAGTCTTTTGGACTGGAAAGAACCCCTAGACCGTCTTATTCAGTCTCTGTTTCCGAGATGAAGAAACTGAGGTCCACATGGGCGAGGGCTTGCTCACTACCCCACCACTGCCTCTTTTTCTGGAGTCCCCGTTGGGCACACACAGCAGGGAAACACGCGTTTAGCCTACAAGCGCCAATGAGCTGGGTGTCTCGTTTCTTTCACAGCAATGGCAGCTCCTAACATAAGTGCTCTGTTGGACAGTTTCACACATGTCCACCAGGATGGGCTCCTAGACTTTTTGTAAATAAATGAAATTGCTACCTTCTCACCTCCTGTGAGAAGAACTAATAATTAAGCACAAAGGCAAGTCTGGGCTTGAAATTAATGACTGTGGGATTCTGACATGATTTTGAGATAGAATGAATAGTTTACATTAATTGCACTGCAATAGACAACATTGCTTAAGAAAAAAAAGCTCTGTTGAACTTAGAAAACAAGGATCGTGTCTGTTGTTTTAATTCATGGCTGCAGGGAGCTTGGAGAAGGGAGGGGCAGTGACAGGCTTGAAGCTTTTAGTGCTTACTGTGCAGAAATAGGACTTTTTTAAAAATAGACTAACTTTAAAGGATATGTAGTATCTCTGATTAAGTACCTGATATGTATTTTAACTATATTTCGTTGTTTAATCTTCATAACAACCTTAAGAGATAGAATTATCCCCATTTTACCGGTAAAAAACGAAGACCAAAGAGTAACTTATTTGAGGTGAAATAGCTAATAAATGTCATCCCCAGAACCAAATCTAGGGACCTTTTCCTTACCCACTAATCTCTACCTTCTGAACAGAGTCAAAGTAGCAAACCTATGAGACTAGAAACTACTGGGACTTTCCTCATGAGCGTATGCTTTTCATCACATTACTGTCCTAAGTTAAGCAGATGGAATCCTCATGGTCCTTAATACCCTTATCAGTCTTCCCCTACAATACTCTTGGTCTGGAAATTCCCTGGAAACATGGGACATTATTCTATAATCTCCAGTGTTTACCCCTTTATGCTGTTGGATGAAAATCAGGACCCAGATCTGGCATTCAGTTCGTAAATGGGCCCAGGAGCCAGCACCAGACACAGATTTTTTTTAAAGGATGTTTACATGAACCCACCCCCAAGGACCCTCCAATACCAACTTATGGGACCCGGGTATTTCAGCGCGGAGGATCATCAAGGAATGCAATGGCAGCCAATCTATTTCTGTTTTTCCCCTGAGATTACAATAAAGCACCTTGTTTCTTAATCCCTTTACTCCTTCTGGCTTTGACTCAGGGGTGATGACACCATTTTTTCTTATTTAAATTATATAATGAGTCTTCAGAAATTACAATAAACTGAGCAGCAAGTAAATACATAGAGAAGAGGCACTTACTGGTAATTTAATTTGAATAAATGAATGCTTTGACTCCCTTCTATACCCAAGGAAGTCCTCCACACTCCACACACGCTATCCCCACATTTCTGTGCCTTTGTTTTCACTTAGCATATCCTGTAACATTTCATAGCCAATGTTATCACATAAAGATATACCTCCATAGAATTTCACTCTTTGGATGTATCAAAATTTATTTAACCATCTATTACAAAGCATTTTAATTGCATCTAGTCTTGCGCTCTTAAAAATTGTGCTGAAATAAATATTTTTGCTTGGGCTTGGTTTCGTTGTTATTATCATTGTCATCTATTGGGAGAAAAATGTCTAGAAGTCAGAGTCTTAGGTCAAAGGATATTTGTATGCATCAACTTGCTCTCCGTGAAAGGGAATTTTAAGTCTAGCACCCTTTGTTATCTGACTAGATTTTCATATAAACTATAACTTCGCTGTGAAGACGAATGTTTGAAGTGGAACGGACGCATTTGTCAAAATAATTTGAGTTATTTAGCAGGAGAGAGGGTGGGAGCCTGATGGACCCCTGGCGGTGATAATCTCATGACGAAAGAGAAGACTCAGGTGTGATTTTCTTTCTGGTAGCTGGAAAATGCTCACTTGTTCAGGATATTTACCATATTTCACTGAGACTTCCTAACATGATATCTTCTGATCTGAACCCTCATTGGTAAAGAGCATATCTGTGATTCACACTAGTACACATTTCTAATTATATCAGATAAGAGCACAGAACGCATCTCTTTAAAATCCACCTTCTCTTCTGAAACGTACATTTCAAGGTGTACATTCCTGGGTCAGAATAAGCTAAAGCAACTTGATTTTCTTCATCCATATCACCTAAAAATCAGCAATTCCTTCGACTTGTGGCCTCTACAAACTCCCACCTACACTGGAGGAATTGGTGTGTAGGTAATGAAAGCCTTGCAACTTTTTCTCCTTGCCTGAAGTTGTGCAGTGGTAGAGAAACAAGACTGGCCACTAACTTGCGGGAGAAGATTACAGCTTTTGGGCATGGTTAAGTGTCTTAGATTAGCTGTGGACTTCCCATCTAAGGTCTATCCTCACCTTTCATTACTAAGGATTCTAGCAAGTGAACACATTATTAGCTTAGTCTGTATCTGGTATGATTTTACTATGTCCTCTCAAGGCACAGATCAACAGATAGCAGCTAGCAGAATCAAAATTTTATTTAGGTGCTAGAAAATAAATTTCTTACTGAGCCAGATCCATATCAGTCTATTAAGATGTGCTGTCTACACCCCATCCAGCTCTGGGCCAGGTACTATGGGAGACATAGAAAAACATAAAGTCGTTAGAAACAGTAAAATCGGGGCAGAAAAGAGTAGGCACAGGAATACAGCAGGGAAGCTGCTGGAGAGATTCAGGAAAGAGATGGTGAAGGTCTGAACAATGGTAGTGCAGAGGCAGAAGAGAAGCAGCAAATTTGAGAGTCTCTAAAGGCTGACTAAATCAGAATGAATATTGCAGCCAGCATAAGCCGGATTCTGCTCCTTCTTGCCTTATAGCTGTGGAGTTTCAAGGCCCTGAATTATTCTGAGCCTTCATTCTTTGCCTGTAAAATTAGGATTGTCAAACTGGTCCCACTTCACTGGACTACTGAGACCAGTAAACTAGCTTCCAGCACATGTTCCGTCTCATCACGGTGAGCACACAGAAGTGTTTCTTCCCTTCCACACTTGCCCCACAGCACCCACCTCCTGTCTCATGGTAAGAGATCCCTGCAGATGAACTAGGGGAACTAGGCAAACAATAGCCTTTGTTTTCTGGGAGATGCCATTAAGCTGATGGAACAAGAAAAGGGAACTATTCAAAAGCGGGGGAGGGGTTGATATTTAAAACGTGGAGTTTGAAGGGATCCTGGGACAGTCATGCTGGTGGCTGGATGCCCCAGGACTGAGAGCTGGCAATGGGGGACAGGCAGCCGGAGTCCTAAGTAGGAAGGTCAGGATTGTTCTGGTTCCCTGAGTGACTGACTTTCCTACAAGAGGTGAACTAAGGTGAACAAGCAAACCTGAGACCTCCAGGTTCAGTGGTGAAGACAAAGGTGAAGCCACATCACATCTAACCAGACACACGGAGCCCGTGGAAAAGCAGGCACCTCAGGACGACGAGAGCGCCAACTCCTGTCTCCTGGCTGCTCCATATGCAGGTTTTCATTCACATTTGAGTTGACAAGAGCAAGGGGACAGGTGTCAGATTGTGTGACTTCTGCTGTCATTGTACATCAAAGTGTGTCTGTGGGTCACTGGATTGTTAAGTCCCAGGAATAGGTGTATTTTATTTAATTGTGTATATCAAATAGGTTTCCTGCTGAACTCAGGTCCAAAAAAGTCATTCTATTAATATTTGCTGAGTTCCTCCCAGAAGCCAAGGTTCTTGGCACGTACAAGGTCTCCATGTTTGTCGAACTGGACTTCAGCGAGGTCATGTGAAACTCAGAGAGAAAAAAGTGACCCGACCATCTCCCATGAGTCATTGTTGACAAACTTGACTGGTACACTGCTATATCTTGATTACACCGTCCTTACCTAGCCCACACTTTCTAGAACATAGTAGGGTTAAGTCAAGACTCTTGACAGTAGCTGATCCCAACAGAAGGGGCAGCATCTGCCCTCTTTAAAAAGGAAGGACTGCGTTCATTCAAGTTCAGACCCTCCCCTTTGCTAGTCCTGTGAGCTTGGGCAAGTCCCGCAGCCTCCCCGAGCCTCAGTTTCCCTCTTTATGCAACAGCACAGAAACATCACAGCCTTGCGGAGAGCTTTGATTGAGCACACATGAAAGTATGTTCTATAATATAGAACTCTGTGAAGATAGTAATTAATTAGTACTATCTTCCAGGTCCATCGCATTTGCCCTGAGGAAAGCCGAGTTCCTCTGCCCAGAAGTAGCATTACGCAGGGCAGCAGCAAGAAAGTGCAATTTGTTTCCCACCTGTATAGTCTTACATGTCAGCCCTGCGATCTTGGGTGCAAGGCCTAGCTCCCACCTGTGACTGTGACCTGCCTGGAAACAGTCTTTGCAGACATGATGAAGGAAGGATCTTGAGATGAGCTCCTCCTGAATTCAGGGTGGGCCATAACTCCAGTGATGGGTGTCCATGCAGAGAGAAGAGAAGAAAATCTGAGACACAAAGGGAGAAGCCATGTGAAGGCACAGGCAGAGACTAAAGTGTCTTTAAGCCAGAGGTGGTCAGCAGCCACTAGAAGCCAGGAGAGAGGCATGGAGCATATTCTTCCCTTAAACCTCCCAGGAAGAACCAACCATATGGACACCTTGATTTTGGATTCACGTTCTTCAGAATTTTCTGATTCAGTACGTCTGGGGTGGGGCCAATGATTTCTCATTTCTTTTTTTTTTTTTTTTAATAATATAATAATTTTATTATGATTTCCTTTGTTTACAAAGTCATACTCATTCTAAGATATTGAACTCGATTCTCAGTCCGTGGGTGTTACACACTGCACCTGTATGGGAGTTCCAGCCTCCTTTACCTCCATCCTGTTCCCTCTCCTTCCCTCCCCTCTCCCAACCCCCTGGCAGCCATTATTTTTTTAAAAATGACATTGTGCCCTTTGCAACAATCTGGATGGAAATGGAGGGGATCATGCTAAGTGAAGTAAGTCAGAAAGAAAAAGGAATACAGGATGATTTCACTCATATGTGAAATAGAATGAAATAAAACAAACAGATAAACCCCAGCAAAACCTCACAGATTTCTCATTTGTCACAAGCTCCCAGGTGATGCTGTAGGAGCCGGATCACCGCCATGACAGGCTCCGGACAGAAATAGCTATAGGCCTGAGTTATGCTTCCTGAAATAAGAACCCCGTTTCTTTCTGGCCCTGAAACTAGAAATTCCTTAGAGAAGACATACCCAAAACCTGGGGCCAAAAGATACTAAATATGTGAATGCTTCAAGGTCTGGAATTGTAACTAATCCTTTGCTCTGTAACCTTGGTTATAAAAACCCTGCTGAAATGAAGCCTGGGGTCTTTGTCTGACTCTAGTGTGCTGGAGGAGGCTCAGACCCCAGCTAGCTGGAAATAAAGTTTCCTTTTGCTTTTGCATTGTCGACTGAAGTGTGTGTGCGTTTTCTTGGGAGGACGAACGCTGACCCTAACAATGCCAATGGCTGTGGACCTGACTACACATAAAAGCAACAATTGTCCAGAGCAATGGTCCTCAAATTTTGGTGCTCATTAGGATTACTTGGGGAGCTTCCAAAAATTTCACATCTTGGCTTACAACTCAGACCTATTCAACCAGAATCTCTTGAGAAGGGACCTGAACATTATGAGCTTTTTGAAGCTCATTTGGTGATTTTAATAGACAATCAAATTAAAGCCAGGAGTTCAGAAGCTCTGCCCTCCGCAGCCGAACCAGGAAAAGCTAGGAGAGTGGGGGTCTCTCCATTGCACCCAAGCCTGGTGCCCCACCTCTTAGGTGTGGGTGGAACAAAAGACAACCTCTCCTCCTAAGAAAGCATTACTTCCCCTCTGGCCAGTGCTCAGGGCTCCATCCTTGCTTTGTGAATTTGAATGAGTTCTCATTGCTCTCCTTTCCTTATCTGTGAGATGGGGATAATAAAGACACCCATCCTGAAGCGAAGCTGTGAAAGATGCAAGGAACAAGTCCTTGAAGCACCAGGCACCGTGAAAGGCAGACGGACTCCTCCTCTGGCCACCACTCTACTCCACAGCCTGCAGCCTCCTCTGAACATCCTGGATGGGAGACGGCTCAGCAGGCAAGCTTGTCCCTGTTTGCAGTTTCACTGTGACCCACATCTGGGAACTCATATCGTGCTCACACTAGTTTGACTATCAGATGAGGTCTTGAATCATTTTTCAGTATGTACACATCAAACTCTCATGATGCTCGTCTTAAACTTATACGGTGATATATGCCAATTATTTCTCAATAAAATTGGGTGGGGGAATTAAATGAAATCTGCAGGACTGCCTCTTTTTTGTTTATCCTTCCAATAGTTCTTTCAAATATTCCTGCCTAGCTCCCTTTCTCAGTGGTAGCAAACTTTATACCTCTTTCTCCACTTTACTTTTCTCACTTAAATCTGTAGTTTGAAGATGACAGCTATGGAAATATTCTTTTTCTTTCCTCCGTGGATCTGCAGGCCCTTTCACTGTGTGCAGGTGGACCAAGGGTGTTCTCTTTGGGTGACGCTGGGGTTGTTAGTCTTTTACAATGAAGCGGCTAGTTCACTGTGGTTTCATTATAACAGTGATGAGAAAAAAAGTTCACACTGACATGTAACGAAATAACCATTTGAGGGCCTGGTTTCATTACTGGGAGATGAGAACATTACTGGTGTTTTGCTTAAAATCACAGTTTCCAGGAACCAATCTCCCATGTTAATTAAGTGAGGATTTTCTGTACCTCGTGTTGCAAGCCTGGGTGTGTCATTTTCTGCCAGCTTATTTCAGCAAAGATCCCTACGTCCCTCCTGTGCTGCTGTCCTTCACGACCCTGAGGGCTCTAGAAGACCCCCAGCCTGGTCAGGCCACACCAGCATGTTGACTCCAGCCTGCACTTCCTCCTGCCATCAGCGGCCAGGTCGTGAGGGCAGACACAGCCCCAGGCATGCAGCCTCTGCTTCGTGTTCACACTTTGCTCTCCTGCCAGTGCATCTTATTGGGGACCCAGTTCACAGCCCAAAGCCTAGCTGTAAAGAAGTCTCAGAAGCACTTTTCCACGTTCTGGCCTCTGCTGCACAGGGACGCTCACAGAAGCAGCTTGGAGTGCCAACCCTCACTGCCAACTCAGGGCTTCGCTCATTTGTCACAAATGAGGAAATTAAGGCTGTGTTATTTGCTGAACATTATGAACTGGTTTGTGGCTAACAGCCCTGACTTTTGTGCCCTCATTATCTGTGCGGTTTGTCAACAGCTGTCCTTGGGAGCTGGAGTTTCACTGACACAAATGCCTTTACACTCCCTACAGCGCACATTTTTAATTTTCTCTATAAAACAGAACCACCACCAAAGCCTCCTTTCGTTTTGTAATCATTCGGAACTGCTGTGGCTGAATGATGTCCCCCAAAATTCACCTGTTGAAGTCCAAACCCCCAACCAAAACCTTAGACTGATCTGAAGGTAAGTTCTCTAATTAAGTCAAAATAAGATTAAGTCAGGCCCTCGTCCAATGTGACTGGTGTCATTATAAGAAGAGATTTGAAGGCAAGCAGGCCTAGAGGAGACGCAACGTGAGGACAGGAGGAGGTGGCCACCCGAAGGCCACAGAGACAAACCTCAGCGGAGACGAACCCCGCCGTCCTTCCCATCTCCAGAACAGTGACAAAAGATTTTTCTATTGTTTAAGCTGCCCAGTCTGTGGTACTTTGTCATGGTAACCGTAGCAAATTAACAAAGAAACTAAGATCTGGTAACAAAAGCGACCTTGTTGGTAGGCGTGTTAGAAAACTGTCCCTCCTGTGAATTTCTGCTACTGCTCACACAGAACACCACACTTCTGATGCTTCTGGTCACCAAAGTATGGCGGGGGGGTGGGGTTCCCTGCACCTTGTAATTCTTGGACACCAGCTGGTGTCTAATAATTCAACTCAGTTATGACACTGTCTACCCAGAGACAGAAAAAGACCCACAGGTTGAGGTCCCACAAACTGCCCCTCCCCCAAACACACACAGACACTTTGGGTGCCAATCACCTGTGCTCCTGACAGGCTCTTATCCATCAGAGGTTGCAAATGACCCTCTCCTTCCACCCTTGGTTTTGATTAATTTGCTAGAGTTGCTCACAGAACTCAGAAGCATTTTACAGGCTGTATTACTGACATTATTATGGCTAGAACTCAGGAACACCAGATGGAAGAGATGCACAAGGAAAGGCACAGGGACAGCGCTCAGAGCTTCCACACCCTCACCCAGAATCTTTGCTTGCTCACCAGCCCCAACACTCTCTGATCCCTGAACTATGGGATTTTTTTGGAGGCTTCATCACATAAACCTAACCCATCATGATTCCATGTTCAGCCTCTCTTCCAAGAAAAGAGGTAAGATTGAAAATTCCAAATTTCTCATCATGGTTTGGTCTTTTTGGTGACCTGCCACACCCAGAAGTCCACCCAGAGATATATCGTTAGAATGAAAGACACTCCTTTCACTCATGTTTCAGGGACTCTCTGCCAGTAATGGGACAGTGACGTATGTATGCATGTATGTATGTATTGCTAGATACATAGATAGATAGGTAGATAGAAAGATAGATAGATAGATAGATAGATGGACAGCTATATTTTACTATAAAGTGCAATATCACAGTAGGAGACTAATCGGTCTCTCTGGTAAGTTGCATCCTCCATGTTGCTTTCCATATGCATTTCTCCAGCTAACTTATCCCTTGATGCTTCTTCTAGACCAAACCTTTTAGCATCTTTACCTGTAAAGGGGCCCCTCAGAAGGCGGCTTCCTGGATCCCGTACAATCTGAAAGTTTCTAGAATGGTGCATCGGCTGCAACCTTAAATGTGACCACAGAGAGTCCCCAATCCGCGCAGAGAGGCAACCGGACACCTGTGCCCTTCCGCCTCACTGGGCACTCAGTGAGGATTGCTGCTTGCTTTTCTGACCTGCCGCCTTGGGGACCTGTGATCATCTTGCCCTCAGTGTATTCCCCCCTCCACCACTTTTTATGGGAGGTAAATGTAGCATGTAAAATGCATTTTTAATGACTGAGATCTGCACTGAAACGTATTTTCCATCTTTGCTGGGTCATTAAGTCTTTAAATTCTTCAATTTTTTAATGATCTTTATAGTCCATGATGTGTAGGTTTGTTCAAGCTTTCATTCTGTCCATGCTCTCGCGCCCATAAGATGCTCGAGCAAGAGCTCACCGAAGGGCAATTTAACACATGGCGCAGCTCTGAATGGGCCCTTTCTTGGAAGCCCATCTCCTGTGCTGGCAACGATCGTGGCAGAGACACGTCATACCCAGGCTTAGGTTGCAAGGACAGTGAGGATGGTCCAAATTACTCCCAGAAATCCTCCCAGAATTTACCGTGTTGGAGACCATGGCACCACTTCTCGCTTTTCCTCTGTTGTTGGGACACAGTACTGTCTCTGCAGTGTCCTAGGTGAAGGATTGGCCTGTGTCTGGGGCCTGGGCTGGAAATGCACAAAGCCTGGCTCTTACACAACAGGGAAGAGGGAGGAAACCTTCGGGAGCAGCTTTCATTGAATGGAATAGCAGACAGAATGCACTGATTTAAATAGGTCTCTTTCTCTCAACTTTAGTTTTACTGAACACATGGCAATTTACAACATGATTGGGTTCAGGAGACCCAAGCTGTAAAGTGAATTCAGTCACAAGTATTTTGGAGAATGCTAAGGCAAAGAGACTTAGGAGGCCGTAGATTCTTCATACAAACTGAAGTCATTACTTACTCCAGGGTTCAGTGTCCTCAACTGCAGGATGCATGCTTTGAGGCCGTATAACCCCGAGGCTGTCTTCTGGAGTCCCCGACTTGTGGTGACTTCAAGCTCAGGGACTCTCTTGGCTGAGAAAGACTGGCCACCCAGGACAGTCTCACTAACCCGGTGTCCTAGAAAGGCACCGGCCCTTCCCCTTCTGCTAGGAACTGTCATAAGACAGTTTGGTAAAAGTCAGAACAAAGATGAAAAATGGGTTCTATAAGGGAATAGTAATTCATACGACTTTCCTCCAGCATCTCTTTGATTCAGTAAATGTTTAGCACCTGGTAAAGACAAGACAGGTGTTCTGTGTTGCAAAGACAAAGCTATGTAAACTCTTCCTAACACCGTGGAGCTCCCGATCTTGGTCTGATTCTGAACGTTATCACAAGTGAGAAGGCTGTGAGTTTTGCTTTGTTTTAAGGTGAGTCCATTGAGAAAGTGGGGTATCAGAACCCCTGCTGCCTTTAATTCCTAGATTCATATCTCTTCAAGGGTGTGGCAATTATTTCTGCTTTTCATTAAATATTCCCAGTTCCTCTTCTGCCAAGTGCATGGCAGAATCATATTTTCCTGAGCCACTGAGTTATGTGTGCCCGTGATTTGTCTGTCAGTGAAATGTGAATGGCACATGTTTTAACTTTCAGGTAAAAGCCTAAAACCATTGCACAGCTCCCCCTGGTTCTCTTCCTCTGCCGTGGGGGAAGCAATGCTCCAGATGGTGGAGACTCACTGTCTGGTGTCTTCAGGTGAGGACAAAGTGGAGTGGAGCCTTCACGGATTCATAATAGACTTGTAGTATGAGCAAGAAACAAACGTGCTATTCCAAGCCAGGGAAACCTTAAAAACTTGTATTATGGAAAATGTTGAATAGATACGAAAACAGAGATCACAGTATCTCTAACCTGCTACGCTGATTACTTAGCTTCAATGTGACCACAGTATAAGCCCCTGGGATTTGGGGCCCATTTGTTACCACCACATGATCTAGACTAATTGTCCTGAAAAATAAAAGGAAAGGATAGTACCTTATAAAATTACTAAATAAGTAGCAAGTAGGTAAAAAAGAGTGGAAACAAAATTTATGAGATTTGATTTTATGTCACATTTTCCTTAAAGTTTTTTATGCTCTTTGGAATTAGGGAGGGATGAACGTCTGTGTTGATTAGTTGAGGTGAAACTGGATGGAACCCTGGTCTTTTTGTCTCTGTGGAGACCCACCTCCTCTGCTCACCCGCCAGCTACTCTGACAGCCAGAGCTCGCCCTCTCAGTAGCTCCACAGCCATGTGCCCTGTGGCCTCGGGAGCCAACCTGCCTCCGTTTTCTCTGCCTCCACTTTTTACATCTTGCACCTCTGGGGTGTATAGCTGCTGCTGACTTTAGGGGGACATTCCAGAAAGTTCGGCTTGTAGAACACTAAATGCTGTTCTCTTCACAGAGTCAGTTTTATGCAGGAACTTAAGGGACATGGTTCTTCCTTCCCGAGGTCTACTTGTTACAAGGATGGTAGGAGTAGAAGATCCCAATGTTTTAATCCACCAAGCAGGAGTGTGTTTGATGTTGTTTCTCTTTCATTAGCTGTGAATACATGGGTGTGCCGCCGAGCTTTCTCTTCCATCTCATCGATCAATCTGACACACTGGACCAGGGTCATGCTGTGATTACTGTGAGTTTGTGGTATATTTGATGGAGCAAGTCTCTACCTTTACTGTTCTTTTTTAAAGTCATCTTCATTATTTATTTATGGACAATTGGACCTCAAACAGAAATCCAAGTGGAATTTTGATTGGGATTGCACTGAAAATGTCGGTTAATCATTGATTAGGTCTCTATAGAGTCATCCAATTACTCCCTCCTATATTTAGTCACCAGCCCAAAAGCATGGGGTGTGCTCTTTTTATTCAGATAATTTTCTGTTTCATTAGAATTTCTAAAAATCTGTACAGAAACTCTGTGTATTTGTGGTTAATGCCTAGATATTTCGTCATTCTTGTTGCTGCTGTGAATGGTATCTTTTTAGTAATACTTTCTAGTAGTACTTTCTAGTAGCTTTGTGGATAAAGAGAAATGTTCATTTGTGCAGGCTGATCTGGTATCCGGCAAACTTGCTGACTCTTACTTTGATTTGTCTGAGTCTTTGTTTTTGTTTTAGTTGATATTTGGTTTATTTATTGCTAAGGTAAGAATCACACCCTCTACCCATCTGATTTTTGTGGTAGGTGGTGGGGTTGGGTATTGGGAAGGAGTGGAAAATGTTTCCTCCTCCCCTACTACTGGAGGGGGCCTAAGCTCTGTGATGCTAACTTCTGGGTGAAAAGAAAGCCTAGAGTTTTCTGGTTAGGGGTTGTGAGGAGGCAGAGGAATCACACCAAAAAAAAAGAGGGAGGACTTTGGAGAAGAAGTGGAAGATAGAGAAAATAGGAAGACTTTTTGAGAGGCCTAGGGGTGAGTCAGGGCCAGGGAAGCATCAGGGACAGTGGATAGTGAGTTATTAGTTCCAGAAGGATCCAGCAGTATCATCCAAAGAAACCCAGGGACAACAGGTCCCCTTAGTGGGGACAAGCACCTGGGAGACAGGGTGAGCGCCTGCACTCCTTCCCCCATTAGCAGCCTACACCAGCTGATTGAGGTCCTGCCCCATGATTGCCCTTGTCACCCTGCCCAGACCCTGGGGGACCCAGGAACTTCCCAGAGCTCCTGCAGGCCAGACCTGGATCCACAGGCACAGCTAAGTTGAAGAAAGCACACGTGGTCCTGAAAAGAGAATTTACTGAGGAAGTCAGTCAGCCAGACAGCTTGTTTGCCTGGGTTAGGGTAGCTGTAGCTAAGTGTGAAGTTTGCTTTGGTTTGGAAACATCTCTGTTCTCCTGAGTGAAATGAGGCTGCCCCCTGTCCTGCTTGTGTTTGATGGGCTGCAGGAGGCAGGCTGGGGAAGCCTTGGTTAACAGCCCTGATGGTGAGATGATTGCTGGCTGAGCAACTTTGAAATCAGCAGGTGGGCAGGGTATTTCCTGCCTGCCCCTTCTTCAAAAGGGCTTACCCTGGATGGACTGATGAACAGTAAGTGCCGCTGCTCTTTGCTGACTTCTGCTCCTCTTTTTGTCCCTTTCTTTCTCTTCTTGTCCCTTTCACGAATCCTACACCTGACACACCCACAGCCCAGAACCTGTAGAATCTCTCACAGGAGAATTTGCTTCTTTATAGAGATTGGGAGGAGCGGAGGCAACCAGGCAGGCCTGCTCACGCAGGAGGGCCCACAGATGCCCTCAGATTTCAGGAGACAGGCCGGGCACTGCTCCTAAGCAACCTCAAAGAGGCCAGACTTTCCTTGTTCATTTATAACGCACTCCCTGCCCTACCCCGCCCCCCAAAGAGGAAGGAGGAAAGAAGTCAGAAAGAGGGTGAATGGGATGAGAGTGTGAAGCCTGGTCCAGTAACGCAAACCCCCTGAGTCAGTCCTGGTGCTCAGGGGCTGCGCTGGGCCCCCGAGCCTGACGGTGAGGCCCATGTTTCTAGGTGTGCTCCTCCTTCCTGTTACGGCCTGTCTCCACATGCAGAGTGACTGAACATTGCCTTGCAGTGACTCAGCTTTATAAATAGGGCATTTACAGTGAAGATGAGAGGAAATTCCCAGTCTCCTGCCTGGGCCTATTTTAGGTGTGCAGCTTACACAGTGAAGTCCCACCTCCTCCTCTGGCCTCCCCCCCACAGCCTCCTTGGGCATCTGCTTGGAGGCAGACATCTTCTGCTCTGTGACAGGAAACCTCCCCCTGGGAGGTCTCAGAGTCACCTTTTTCAGACACTCCCAGGGGGGACTATCTGAATGTTGCACACTCAGGAAGCACCAACACTGCTGGCCTTCTAACCTCACAGACTTTCACTGACTCCCAGGAAGAAGGCACATTCTCCTTCCCATTTGGCAGCTGCGGAAACAGCTCCAACCCAGGTCTGACTCATTCCAGATCTGAAGGATTAACCACAGACTCAACTGCCTCTGAATACAGAATAAGATGGTGAAAGATTGTAGTAAAGGCAGGGAAGCCTTCTGTTTTCTGGAGAGAAAGCTGGAAGGGTTGTACTAGCTTGGGCCTTTGGTTCTAAGTCCCTTTCCTTCTTTCCTCCAGTGACCCATTTCTTGAGTGGGGTGGGTACTGTTTCTGGAAAGCCAGACTAGTGTTTTGGAAGGCTCAGCAGCCCCCGCTATGCTGGCTTTTATGGAGAAGCTGAGAAGTCTCCCCACACCTAGGCAGGAGGCTCTGAAACTGCAGGTTTGGGACCCAAATTGCTGTCCAAATTTGCCCAGCAACTCCCAGTGTGCTTTGGAACAAGGAGCAGGACCAGCTCTCCTTAAATCGGTGAGTGGTGAGGCCTCAACCAGAAATGTGGACATAATGCCTTTTAATGGCTGCCAGCCTCCACTCCCTCACAATTACCAAGGGGCTCGGTTACAAGGAGAGGGCTCTGTTCCCAGGTTCCTGGACAAGGTGGCACCTTGCACATTCTTGAGATGAAGCTGGCACACCCCGGCCTTCATCAGGCAGCTGGGACTGCTGATGAGGCTATGAGCTACAGAACTGTATTTCCAACAATCTATGAAATTTCTCCTCCTAGATGCCCCCAAACTTCTATATCCATCAAGCTTAAAATAAAGCACCCCAAAACTTGTCTTCTTGTATTCTCTTCAGTTAATGGCCTCACCTTCTGGTTACTTGCGAAAATGTTGAATTATCCTTCATTCCTCTGCTTCCCTCCCCTCCCCCACCCCCCCCACCCCCAGCCCAGGTGCCTAGCTGACCCCCTCTCCTGGAGTTTTCGGCTCCTCCAAGACCCCAAGTCT
>RJWH01000454.1:0-145180 GCA_004363575.1 Solenodon paradoxus | reverse complement strand
CCTGTCTGTGACCCAGGAAAAGGAAATTGAGCTGCTGCAAGGAGCTCTGATGGCTCGCAGTGCGTTCTAGAGGGATGTTATCCCTGATGGCCATCCCTCCTCCAAATCATCCTCCATGGGATACCCAGGTTTTATACCACTTCTCCACAAAAATTTTATTTTTAAAAGGCTCAAACTACAGAGAAGTGCAAAATAATCCAGTGGCTGCCCACGTACCCTTCACTTAGGTCCACCATTTGCTAGCAATTTAGCCACATCTGTGCTCTCTGTCCTTTTCCCTCTTTATAATATGTGCACATTTTCCCACTGAAACACTTAGAAATAAATTGCTGATATTGTGACTTTTATTTGCTAAATATTTCAATGTGTATCTCCTAAGAAGCTGATTATAATTCCATGATCACAATCAGGAAATATAACATATGGTATTGATATATAATATATGATTATAATATCATTTAATATAATATTATCTAAATTCAATTTTTTTGAATAGATACATCTATTGGATAATGTTAGCATAGTTGCGCCCTTTCCATGCCAGCGCAGCCATGGCTTGAGGTCTCAGGAAGCACAGGAAGGGTGAAATAGATACAAAATATTAGCTACCAAATAAATTGACATGGCTGTTTGTTCCTTGCCCATCTACCCATCCCCACAAGTTAAGAGCATGTCTCTCATCATTTTCCTTAGAAACAGAGCTTAAATCAGCCTAACTGCTGATGAGGTAAAGATCTACCTGTAACGAGTCATGAGGCTTAATGGAGAAGTGTGAGCTGAAAGAACCTCCCCTGCTGGCTTCATGGATGGCATCAGCCTTGACAAGACTGGAAACAATTTGGCTGATTGATGACATCAAGGGTCACTTTTCTGTTCATCATATTATACCTGAAGAGGTCAAGTACAATTGTGCAAAGTGAGAAGGATCCTCGTGGGCGCCAGAGGAATCCCTGTTGGGTCCCATGATGGTGGTGACCGATGGTGCTCACACCACCCACTGTCCTGATTGGGTCAATGACACCATTCAGATTGACTTGGACAGTGGCAAGATAACCAGTTTAGTCATATTTGACACTGCTAACCTGTGTATGGTGAGCAGAGTGCTAACCTAGAGAGTGGGTGTGATCAACAGCAGAGACAGCTGGGTTCTTCTCAGGCCACCCATGTGAAAGATGCCAGCAGCAGCAGATCTGCCACGCAACTCTCCAGTGTCTGTGCCATTGGCAAAGCCAACCCTGGATTTCTCTTCTCTGAGGAAATGGTGTCCACCTCAACATTGCTGAAGAGAGAGACAAGAGACTGGCATCCAACCAGAGCAGTGGTAAAATGCTTTCTAGATGAGAGTCATACAGAAGAGTCTTGAGATTATATATATATATATATACACACATATATATGTATATATACTTTTTTAAAGGAAACTTTCACGGAGAATTGAACAGGAATGAAGAGGCAGGCGGGCAGGAAGAAAAAGGAGAAAGAAACACTCTATTTTCTTACTTAGTTGTTCATCTTGGCTGTTGGCCCCCGGTCCCAGGACTTGAACCTGGGTCTGTGGGCTGCTTGTGGACTATGTCAGCAGAAAGCAGCCTCCGAAACCACTATTCCACCAGGTCTTGATACTTTAGTAAACATAATAAGCATGAAAAAATTCTTATAGCTGATTTCCTTTCTCAATTCAAGATCCAATAAAGGGCATCCAATTGCATTTAGTTGTCATATATATTTAGTTCCCTGTAGTCTAGTCCTCCACTCTTTTTTTGTATTTCAAAATATTAATATTTTTGTAGCATCTCTCAGTGTGGATCTATTTTTCTCATGATAGAATTATGATATATATTTTAATGAGAATACAACAGTGTGATACTGCAATCTTCTCAGGATATTACATTAAGAGACAGTGGTCTTAATTTGCCCCACTATTGTTAGTGGTGTTTGATCACTTTGTTAAGAAGTTACCCGACAGATTATTTTGTTATAAAGGTATCATTTTTCTTTGAAACCTGGAAATAATTAATTGTATACCACACACACACACACACACATACACACACACACACACACACACACACACACGGGGGTGAGGGAGAAAAAGAGAACGAGGGCATCACTTTTATGTCTTTTCATATAAGGGCACTAATCCCACCAACAAGGGATTCACCCTCATGACCTCATTAACCCTAATTATGCTCCAAAGGCCTTTTCTCCCAATAGCATCACACTGGAGGTTAGGGCTTCAACATATGAATTTTGGAGAACATAATTCATAACACCAACTAAACGGTATTAACTCACACAGTATGGGACTTCCAGGATTCTACTGCATTAAGGACAGTGACATCCTGATTAATTCATGTACCCCAGAGCTTCTGAGTAAATATTTATTGAGTGCATGCATGCTAGATTCTAGGATGGCTCCAGCCCCTCCTTGTCCATCTTGAACTTGAGAGGAGTTGGAGTCAAGTTTTCCCCCAGACAGCATCTCCCTGCTATTTTTAAACAAATCATTTTTTATGCTTTTGCTCAAGTAATTCCTGCTTTCATACCACCCACAAAGGAAGAAGTGACTGTGTGCAGAAACAAGGGGAATCACTCATTTTTTTCTTGAGATAAATTGCCAGAACCTTCCTTAGATGAGAGGCAGCAGCAACAGCATGAAGCCAGAGAGGGAACTGGAACTCATGGGTCAGCTCAAACTGCATGTGTCTCCTCCCTCACCTTGCCAGGAGATGTAGTGGTATAAAGAAATAAATTTTAAAATGTGCCAGTCCTATGAGCAAGCAATTCTTCATTCTGTTATCTACCTTCAAGCAATGCTCACGCACGGGCACAGGGAGACATTGTTTATAACAGCAAAAAGATGTTTACATGACCTAGTTGTCTAGCAATAGAAAAACAACTAAATAAAGTATGTCATTGGTACACCACACTGTGGAAAACTATTTCACAATTTTCAAATGATGAATTAATTGATCTCTATGGACTGATGTGGAAAATTCCTCACAGATTGGCTGTTGAGATTTTATAGGATTTGTATATGAAGACCCAAAACCACTCTATGTTTTTTTTCTAAAACTTTTTAAAAATGTTATTTTAAACATACAGGAAGTTTTGGAGAATCAAAAAACAAACGCTAGTGAACCCACCATGAGAATTTTTGCCCATGTTTGCTTTAAATAGGAACCACCTTCACCATGAAGCATTTGTTTATTCATTCAACAAATATTTGTTGAGCACATAGTACGTGACACACATTATAGTAAAGAATGTGACAGGAGGTGCACCCTGGTGGAAAAGAGGTTTTGTCAACTCCCTTTGGCTGAGAGCACAGGCCACATATCCCAAGGACCTGAGTTTAAGACCTGGGGCCAGGGTGAAGACCAGGATGAACTAAATAAATACTTCTTCCTCCTCTCTCTTCCTGCCTGCCCTGCACCTTTCTTTCCTTTGGAAAAAAAAATGTAAAAAATTATGGGGATATAATTGTGAAATTGTCCTCATGGAGCTTACCATGTCCTGCATAGACAGAAAAAAAATATATTATTACAAATGATGATAAATGATAAGAAGAAAATAAACAGAACAATAGGTTTGACCTACTTCATACAGGAGGAGCAAAGCGTTATGAGGAGACAATCTCTGAGCTGAGACCTGAGGATGAGAAAGAATCAACCATGGGAAAAGCAATCTGGGCAGAGGCCCTGAGAAGCTCAGAGCCAGGCTGGCTTTTAAATTAGCCAAGTCCAGTACAAATGAAAGTACAGGTACCTGACCAGGGGTGGGAAAGTCAGTCTTGCCATCTCAAAGACTCACTGGCCAATCCACAGCAGATGGGAGACCCTGTTTCCCCAAAAAGATGACAACTTTTGTCCCAAGACATGCTTGATACCTGGATCTAGCCTCGGTGAGAGACCCCGTTGATACCTACCATCACTGTAATCAACATCTGCATATACAACTCACCACATAATTGACCCCTTTTATCCAAATGCACCCCATCCCTTAGGTAACCACTAATTTGATTCTACAGATTATCTATTTTTTCTTTGATTTAGTTCATTTATTTGCTTGGTTTTGCTTTATACCAGATGAGTGAAATCATACAATGTCTGTTTTTCAACCTTCTGACTTATCTCACTAAGTATATTTCCCTCTAGGTCTATCAATTGCTGCAAATGGCAGGATTTCCGTTTTTGATACCTGAGTAGTATTCCATTGTGCCACATTTCTTTATCCATTCATCTGTCTCTAGGCACTCAGGTTGTTTCCAGCTCTTGGCTATTCTAAATAGTGCTTCAATTAACATGAGGGTGCAGATATCTTTTCTTAGCTAGTATTGTGGTGTTTTTTCAGGTAAACACCCAGAAGCAGGGTAAGCCAGGAAGGCATTTTTAACGCGGGGGGTGGGACACAGAGGAGACAAGGAACTGAAAGGAGAATGAGGTAGAAGTCACTGGAGCTGAGCACAGTGAGAGCTGACTGCCCACTGCCCAGGTTTCTGGCTCTTCACCCCGAGGGACCTCAGGAAAGTGGTGAGCGGGACAGACACTTAGTCCAGGCTTTACTGTTGCTGATGCTCATGCGAAAGGGGCCAAAGCGGTTCCGTCTGACCTGCACATTCGGCCCTCTGTAATCATTATTCAAAACTGTCATTTTTCTCCCTTCCCAGTGTCAAGGTTAATGAAAAGAAATTGACCTAAAAGTACTATCTTTAACCTATTAATCTAGAATGGTCAGAAAGAAAAGAAAGAAAACCCTTGCCTTAATTTCCTGTTAACTGAACCAAAGAAAACGCCTCCAAATTCCTGGGCTGCTTTGATTGGCCTCTGCTGATTGCTACGAGCTGTCTGGCTTCCAGACAGTGCTCAGGAGTCTCGGGGTAGTCGTTTAACTGAGGACGAAGCGTGGTGGGATCAGCTTTTCTTACTGTGCCTGCAGGAAGTTAATAAGAACGCCAAGAAGAAAATAAGTTTGGGAAGCATTGAGTTCAAAGACGAAATAGGTTTCTTTACCAAGTAGAGCCTTAAATCTACTAAGGCACCATGTGAATCTCCAAGAAGAGCATGGGAGTGATTTCCACTCAACATTTCTCGCCTATTCTTTGCTGAAATAACCTGGATTTTCTTTGGGTCTGATACCTGCATGCTTCATAGGCTCCCCAGGGCCCGGACAGGATCACTACTTGGTCACCTGGACCACTGTTTCAGGTCAGGGCATGTGGTGCTGCGCTGACCTGCGAATTTAGGAAAATCAGGTTTGGGGATCCCAGGGAGGTTTGCCTCGCTCTTAAAACAAGACATGAGACAAGCGCCTGTCTCTTCCTGTCTTGGGACGTTATCACATAGTGGCGCAAGCTGGGAGTTGCTGCAGTCACAGTGGAGTCACGAGGGAAAAGCCAAGAATATCCAGAGAAGCTGATCTCAGTCCCTGTTGATGACGTCATTACATTAACAATTGAGTTGTGTTTCTTTGCTGTCCAGACCGTCGGGGTATTCTTGTGTTTTTCAACTCACAGTTTTCCAACTAACTGGAAACTACAAGGGACACACTATGTAGACATTCCAAAATTCAGCTGACCGCAGAAGGTTCTTCTGGGCTGGTGCGCTACTGAGAACACTTCCGGAAAGACCAATGGAACATGGCATTGGAGGTCACAGCTCTACTTCAGCTTCTAAAAATCACATGAACTCCTCAGCCTCATTTTCAACTCTACAGAAAGAATGTGTTAATTTAGGTAACATTTAGTTTGCATGACACATAGTAGGTGTGTCAAAAGTCAGTGTCCTTAATAAAATGGGACAGGTTGGAGAGGAATAAGCCAGTTTCAAAGTCTCGTTTCTGCCTGAGAGTTCTAACCACTCCAAAAATAAACCTGTGTCCTCTGGCCCCATGCAGGTTTACAGCGCTCGCTAACCCTCCACTCAGCAGCTAGAAGATCAAATAAAGGTACCAGAGCTGTCCTCGGCAAGCACCCTAACTCTAGGGCCTTCAGTCCCTCGTCTTCTTCTAAAGCAAGTACAGCATTCTGCTGGGTGAAGATCTCTAGATGGCCATCGTCCCTCTGTGCATGCTAATGACTCCGAGACACTCCTCAGAACCAGCTGTCCAGCTGCCTCAGAAGGACAATTTCCAGTTTGGATGTTCATGTGGATGCCAAAGGATTGCGTTCCTCCTCATCCCATCTCTGACTGAGACTCAGAGCAACAGCTGGCAGACATTGACCAGGGAGTTTGCGCTCTCTCTCTCTCTCTCTCTCTCTCTCTCTCTCTCTCTCTCTCTCTCTCTCTCTCTCTCTCTCTCTCTCTCTCTCCAGTTTATTTGTAGGTATGTAGTACATCCCTAGAGAATCCCAGGATTTTCCCTCCTGCGTGTCTTCATCCTGTTTACACCTGCCAAGCTTGAGGGATATCTAGGTAGAGAAGTCCACTGGGCAACTGGATAAAAGAATCTGAAGTTCAGAGGCAAGGATCAGGTCAGCAGCTTCTAGGGGACATACCTTTAAACAGCACAATGAATTTCAGGTTGACATCAGCCAATTTTTCATATTTCCCCAGAGACAATATCTGGGGAGATAGGGTTGGGGGGAAGGCCAGGAGTCAATACTATTATCAGCAGTGACATTGGTACATTGTGGTGCAGAGACTGGACCCTTCCTAGAAAATCTTGAGCACTAAGGGAACATAAATTCTCCCCCTTAGAGACTTTCAAGCTTTTAAGTGATGAGTTTGGTCTCCTAGATTTGGTCTGGGAAAAGGGAGGGACTAGATATACGGGCTTATCAAAATCAACTTTCTGCTGTGATTTAACCTTGCCATGCACATTTTCAGATTTCAAGGGCAAATCTTGCCAGACATGCTGGCATCGGCTCTCTTTAATGTGTTACTTTCACTTACACCCTGTGCTAGGTTCCAGTCCTAAAGGAACCCATAGTCAATAGGAGGAGATTGGTAAGGGGTGGACATTGATGGCCCCATGCATTGAGTGCACAGAAAATCTAAATTAAACTGGAGTTATAGTGGAAGAGATTGTACTTGTTAGAGTTTGTAGGCAGAAATGCATGGAAAACAGATAGAGGTAGGTGAGAAGGGACAGTCTAGAAAGAAGAAGTGGCTGGCACAGGGTCATGAGCTAGGAAGTGGTCAGAAAATAGTAAATGATTAGATATGGCTGGAACTGAAGGATAAGTGTGGGACAGGGGTGGGAAATGAGCCTCACTGGGGAGAAGGGCAGAGCTGATCATGGATATCACTGTCTGCAGAGATACATAATTAAAAATAACGTTACAACTGATTAAGGAGGGGCCTGATGGTGACAACTGGGCATGGAGCACACTGGTGAGGAACAGGCAGGTGGCTTTTGCAATGATCACTCAGGCATGAAGGGAACTTGAACCAAGACAGAATGGGCTCAGTCCTTAACACTTCCTGATGGTCCAACCCCCAGGCACATCTCCATTTGTCTCCCCCCACCACGCACCCCACCCCCCACCCCCCTGCCAGCCAACAGCCAAACAAGGCATCTCACCTGGGCTCTCACAGTAGCCACTAACCAGTCTTGCTGCTTCCACTCTTACACTTCACAGCAACCTGCTCCTCATGTAAGTTGTCTCATTGTCTCATGCTTCTTCTATGCTTAAAACCCTGAAGTGACTTTCCATGGATGACTCTTGGAATAAAAGTCTTACCCCTGATCTGGCCTCACCGACTAGTCCAACCTCGTTTCCAATTATACTCTTTGTCGCTGCCTACAGTCCTAAAGTATGGCTTTTCTTTATAGTGCCTAAACAGGTCCCACTCGTTCCCATTTGGAGCTTTTTTGTTCTAGCTCTTCGTTCTGCCAGATCCTCAAGCAGAGGGCAGTTCTTACCTTTCAAGTTGTAATTTAAAAACCACTTCTTCAGAGAGACTTTCTCGGCAACTTCAACTTAGAGGACTTACTAGTGGTTCTCTAGCAAATCAATTCGCTGGGCAGCTCTTCTTACTATTTGGTATTTTCCTGTTTATTTGTTTTTACACTTAGTGTCTCCCTCCTCTGTAGTCAATAGTCTCCAGAAATGACTGCCATTAATTCTTTCTTTCATTGCACACATGCTGCTCCACTGATCAAGAGGTGGGTCTGCTTCTCCTTCCATTGAATCTGACTGGCCTATGACTTCTTAGTACCTGATTTGACTGAAAGAATGTGGCAGAAAGTATGCTGTCTCAGTTCTAAGTCTAACTTTTTCTTTTCTTTAAAGGAAAGATATAGGCAGGAATGAAGGTGAGTAGGTAGGCAGACAGGAAGAGAGAGGAAGAAGAAGAATTTCATTTCATTTTTATTTAGTTTTCATCTTGGTTGCACCCCCTGGTGCCGAGATGTGAACCTGGGTCCTTGGGATGTATGTAGATTGTGCTCGGCCAGAGGTGGTAGACCCAACAGCTACTCCACCAGGACAGGCCTTAAGTCTAACTTTCAAAGAGGTTTGTCAGTTTCCACTTTTACTCTTAGCTGCCATGGAGTAAATCTGAACACACTGAGACCACCATGCTGTGAGGAAGCCCAAGCTTCCATGTGAAGTGACAGCTATGTCATGATGTCTGATGCACACACGTGGGAGATCCCAGTTGACACCCAGAGCAGCAGAAGAGCTGCCTAACCTAACCCTGACCTAATTCCTGACCAGAGACTTGTGAGACATAATAGGCCCTGTTGTTTAAGTCTCTAGACTTGAGAGGTTTGTTCTTCAGCAGTAGGAAATTGAAACATCCTCCCACTTGCATGAAGCTTTATGAGTTTTGCCTGGCAGTACCTGGCACATACAAAGACTCAACAGATGTTTTTGAATGTGTGAGTCTGAGGAAAATGTAATGATCCATTAAAAAGAAGTCTCAAAAAAGTAAAAATGCTACTGTTTACCAGTATGAATGATGAAAACCAAAAAAAACAGTACTAGAAAGTGAAATATTGGAGCTGGTTATGTGTTTGATTTTTAAAAAAAAATTATTTTAACAGATTTAGGGATATTGGAGTTTAGCACTGTAATTCTGTGTTTTGAGAATATACAGGATATGGACCTGGCTAGAATGGAGAGAGGACAAAGGTTACTGAAACTAAGGAGGTCAGCAAACTTGAGGCTAGAATATTGGCAGAAACACCTGTAATAAAGCTAAACTTTCCTAGGATGATGTCAGGGTGAGTGATGGTAAGAGATGCTGGAAATTTCCACTTGAGAATGTGAGAGGTCCATGGGGGAAGGTGGGATCCTTGGGAAGATCTAGTTTTAACCAAGGCGAAGGATTCAGTGAGGCTCGCCCAGACATGGACCACATACATCCCAAGGACCCAGGTTCAAGACCCAGGGCCAGGGGGAGCAACCTGATGAACAAGTGAATAAATTAAATGGGGATACTTCCTGCTCCTCTCTCTTTCTGCCTGCCTACTCACCTTCATTCCTGCCTAGACCTTTCCTTTAACAAAAAAAAAGAAAGAAAGAAAAAAAAGATTGCAGGGGGGCTGGGATTCAGTGAAGAATCTGTGGGATTAGGATAAAGAGATGGTTCTCAATGCAACTGAGGTGTGTACCCCAAAGGAAGAGGTTGTCAGGGAAGGTGCAGTGGGAAATAAGTATGGGGGCATCAGAAGGAAATACTGGGCTGAGAGGTGAGCCAAGCATATGTTTGCTTTCACACTGGGCAGAAGTGAAGGATAACTTGATGAGATCATGAGTGAAGTTAACTGGCCTCAAGATTTTGGCCGGCCTGGAGGTATAAAAATGTGGGTTTCCAGCCAACACATCCCAGGGACAAATAATTTTGCTTTTGGCAGGAGAGTGAGCAATCTGAGACCTTTGCTCAGGACTCTAAACGAAACTGGTGACAGGATGCAGGGAGGCTGAGATCGGGCCTAAGTCTGTCAGCACAGAGCTCACCCGCTGGGCTTGGCACAGCAGTGCTGAGCACAGAGGGGTGTGCCCCGTGCCTTCTGTGCCCACAAAGCTTGACTTTAGATGAAGGCGGGGTATGGCTGGTCAGACTGGCATGTGGGACTGCAATCTGTGGAAAGGTAAACTGGACTGAATCTCACTCTTTCAAATCCTCTAAAATAATACATTTTGTCATTATTCTTTTTTATATTATAAAAATAAAATGTGTTTAATCTAACAAATTTTTATTATTTTATTTTAAAGGAAAGGTGCAGGCAGGAATGAAGGCGAGAAGGCAGGCAGGAAGAGAGAGGAGGGAGAAGCATTTTTCATTTATTTTTATTTAGTTGTTCACACTGGCTGCTTCCCCCGGACCCAGGACTCAAACCCAGGGGTATATGGCCTGTGTTCCTTGGGAGGACACTGATCTAAACACTGCTCTACCAGGATGCACCAGAACTTTTACAAATCTTGAAAACAAAAAGATCTTCCACCCCATGCTTCTCATCCCTGTCCCCTCTACACATAAAATAACGAGCGTGAGCACAGGATAAGAACTTACTGAATTTTCATTTAACAGCATAGATATAGTCTCTCTGGACTATTCTTTTTCTTGCCCTGATTCTCAAGTCACATGGAACTAAGCAAATGACAGGTGCAGAACTAAATAAGGGATCCTTCAAGCGCTAGACTTTTCCTTTGTAGGAACCACCTTCATCCTGTTTTGACGACAGAATGATCTCTCCCCATACACTTCATTGTTTTCTTAACTAAGGTTTGGGCACCAGTAGACTCATACTGGGCAGTGCAATTCTTTTCTAACACTGTTTTGACTATTTGTCCCTTTCGAGTAACATCATCAACTGAGGTTTTTTTCCAGACTCTATTTATTTAGATATGATCTCTGTTTTCTAAAAAACATAAAGGTGTTCGAAATTTAAAATCAGAATTGCCAGTAAAGAAAATTAAAATAGGATCCCTGCCCTCAAGAAACTGACATTCTTTTTTGAAAAGTAACATCTAGCATACATGGAAAATGTAGTGAACATAAGCAGGCAACACAGATGACGAGAGACTGTTTTGTCATTAGGTGGGCATTAAATATGCTTTCCCATTCCTGACCCCAAAAAACCCCAACAATTCTTCAAATGCACTAATTTTCAGGCAAGTTAAGAAACTGCCTCTGGGGAAAAAACTGGAATCCAGTCCACAGTTGGATTCAAGCATTTCTAAGGTGGAAAAAGAGGCACCTACAAGGTTGGGGAAGAAGTGATGTAAATGTGTGTCAAGTTGCCAAGGGAAAAACAAAAAACAAGGACAGAATCACTCCTGAACCTCCTCAAAATAGTAATAAGTAAAGGTCTCACTTGCTGAGTAATAAATCATTGGAAAACACAGTGACTTAAAACAAGCATTCTCTTCTTAATGCTCATGTTTCCGGATGTTGGCTGGGGTCTGCCAGGCGGGTCTTGCTCAGAGTTTCTGCTCTCTGATTTCCGTGGTTACTGTCAGACGGTGGCTGCAACTGGAGTCATCTCAAAACCTCTGCTTTTGTGCTGACTGTTGGCTTAGATCTCAGCTATGGCTTTCAACCAGAACACACCTCCCTCTGTGACCAGGTTCCCTCACAGTATGGCATCTGGGTACCATGAACAAACAGGCTGTGGAAGTTGCCAGTTTCTGAAGGCTTGAGGCCAGAAACCTGTGTGCCATCTCTTTACTGTATTCTATTGGACAAGAGGTTTCAGGGACCAGTCAATATAAACCAATGCCTCTGGACAGAAGGTGTGTCAAAGAATTTGGGCAGGGGTGTGCTGGTGGTGGTGTGGTTTAAAAAAACAAACGCTAAGTGTTTTGAGTGAGAAGTGTGTTGCTTGAAATCTCTCATTTGAATCTCACAACTGTTAAGAGCATTTTATACATGAGGAGCCAGGCACAAAGGAAACCAAGACTGAGAGAAAGCATGTGATTTGTTTCAGATCATTCAGCACTCCAGCTCCTATGTGCTTACCTGTGACTCTTTCTCCAAATACCTGGTGAAAGAGGGCCTTTAAGGATATGAGAGCCTGAGTGGGCAGGGATCCCCAGAATCCTAAACTGGGCACTAAGAAGAATCTGACTGTGCTCAGCCCACAGCACCTGCATTATGTGCTGCATGGTAGTCTTTTCACTAGAAAGGGGTTTGGAAATAGGAAAGACACTGGTGTGGGCTGACCTGCCGAGAGAGGTCTGTATGAGTTCTCTGGTCACCTGAGTCTTGAAGGATGGGTAGGCAAGTCATGGAGATGAACAGGGAAGAATGATTATAGTTTACTTAGAGTTCCTCACTATAGTCTCGGGCTTTGTTCTGCATTTGCTCCAGGGATAGCCCCTTTTCCTAATGCAAACACATCGGGGGCTCATGTTAAAAATAAGTCATCCTGCCCTATATCAAAAAGACTAGGAAAAAGTGTTGGCAAAGATGTGGAGAAAAAAGGAACTCTTACGTTATTGCTGAGAATGTAAAATAGTGCAAGCTCTTTGGAAAACAGTATAGAGATTCCTCAAAAAAAATTTTAAAAATGGATCTACCATTTAGTCAGGCAATCCCACTTCTAGGCATATACCCAGAGGGAAAAAAAACAAAAAAAAACCCACTAATCAGAAACACTATTTGCACCTCTGTTCATAGCAGCAAATTCAGAATAGTCAAGACATGGAAACAACCTAAATGCCTGTCAACAGATGACTGGATAAAGAAGCTGTGGTCTATATATGCTCAGTGGAATTCCATGCAAACATTAAAAACATGATGAAATCATATATTTTGCAACAACCCACATAGAACTGGAGGTGATTATGCTAAGTGAAATAAACCAGAAAGGAAAAGAGAAGTGCAGGATGGTTTCACTCACATGTGGAATATGAAGAATAAAATGAACTGACAAAAGAAGCAAATTCACAGGACACAGATTGTGGTTACCAGAAGGGAAGGAGGGGGAACCAGAAATGAGAGCGGAAATATGGTCGTGATGGGCACTGAAACCCTGGAGGTATGTGTGGTGTAATATGCGCACAGTGGTACACATTTAATATCCTGAAAATTATATAGTAATACAAACAAAAGAAATATTTTTAAGATAAAATAAAAATATTTAAATAATTATTCCTTCCTTTTAAATAACAATTCCTTCTTACATGTTTTCATTTCAGGGACATGTGGCTTGCCAAAAAGACTTGAACTGAAATAGCTTTGTCCTATGACACACAAAACTTATCCATGGGGTGTGTTAATATATAATACTCTCACAGAAGACAAAGACTCTTTCTCAACAGGAAATCTCAGTGGCTTGTTCCCGCCTTGTGAAGGTCTGTTGTAAAGAACAGGGAGTAGATGTACCAGGAAAAAAAAAAAAAAAAGAGTTATAACTTAATTCTGGCATGATCATGTGGTTGGAAGGTCACAACAAAAACCTACAGATCATTCTTTGTTCAAAGTTCACTTGGAGAGAATGTATGAGACTCTTTGATCTTGTAGGTCAGGACACTGAGATTTCAGGATTCTCAAGTTTATTTTGTGGTGAGGCTGCTGGGTTTCTGAATAAAGACCTAGAATTAGAGAGTCATTTCCTGCCCTGCTCTCTGGAGCAAGGGCATGATCTACATTCCCCAGCTCCTCTCAGGAGAAAGGACGTCTATGGTGGCAGTTTTCCAAATTCATCCAAACTAGGACCCCAAAATGAGAGAGTTCTGAGGCCCAGCAACTTTCTGAGGAAATCCTAGAAAACATCGCAATTAAAAAGATGCCTCCTTCCTTAAAATCAGGCAATGTGTCGTGGACCTGTGCCTAGAAGCTAAGTGAAGGATAAGAGAGCTGCTCCCAATGGTGGAGATGCAACAGGAATGGTGGGGTTTTAGCCCCTGACCAGCAGACCATGCAAGGGGTTTGGTTTTCTTTGCAGACAATGCACTTACCCCAGAGAGAGCACAGCCAACCTTCAAGTTCAAAGAAGACCCGTCATTTCCAGCAGGCTACTTTAAAAAGGTTTTTTTTAATTTAAGAGATACATGCTTATTGTAGAAAAATAGTTGCAGAAAAGAAACTAATTTTCAAAAAGCCGCTGTAATCCTATTTCCAGAAATAATCACTGTTATTTTGGCATCTTTCCTGACATCATCTATGCATATCTTTACATGTATAAATGGTTTTGGGCTCATACTTCCCAAGTTGTTTCATTACTTGCTTTTTTTCAACACAACACTATATCATTGAAGATTTTCCATGTCAATAAGTATATTTCAATATTGTCTAATATTTCTTTGTAGAATTTTATTTATTTAAATAATTTTCTATTATTGGAGTTTTGGTGGGGTTTTTTTTTTTTTATTTTTGTTTTTGTTTTGTTATTTTGCTATTGCAAGCATTGCTGTCAAGACTTTTCTTAGTTATCTCCTGAGGAGATAATTGCTAGGTCAAAGTTTATGGACACTTCTAAGTTTTTAAATATTTCATCAGTTAGGATAGGCTAAATGTAACAAACACTCAAATCTCAGGTGACTTAACCCAATAAAGATTTACTTCTCTCTGACATTACAGTTCAGTGCAGGCCATCTGGTTGGGAGTGGCAGGTGCTCTGCATGGTTTTCTGCAGCCAGGATTTGTTCCCATGGTGGTTTCCCATTTGCCAGGCCCTGAGTTTCCCCACTGAATCCTCTGATTTCAGTTGATAGGCAAAAAGAGAGAGGAGAGAGAAGGGGAAAGGAGGGGATAGGAGAGGAGGAGAGGGCTGAGAAGAGAAAGGATAAAGAATTTCACAAGTGATTTTAGAACCACGTTTGGAAGTGATTTCCAGGAAGAAGAAAACAGTCTGGTAAACACAGAGCATTGTCTGCCTCAAACATACATTACCAGCACATTCTGACAGAGCAGCACTTAGGTCCACCACTTCTGGCTGAGCAGTTTGCCTACAAGGACCTGAGTTCACATCCTGGGGCAGCGGGAAAACCAATATAAACCACTAAAATAAAAATAGTCCGAAGAGCAAGGAATGTGAAGACCCCCCAGAAACCAGGAAGTTGGGGGCTGCCCAAAAGCTGCTCCACAGCCAGTGGAGATAAAGACAGCCTTGCCCTCATCTCCATGAAGAATATCAACGTGAATAACAGCAAAGGATGCCGCTCAGCAGAGAAGGACCTTTACAAGCAACCTTGAGTCCTCAAGGGTCTGAAGACAATGCAGCTTCCCGGTGACTGCAAGGAGGAAGGTGATGGCTTTGGTAGAGGTAATGACCCTCATATAAATTATTTTATTGCTTCACATTCACTCCCAGATCTAAAGGACCCCAGCATTCCTCTTGATCTGAGAGCAAGCTACCAATATGAGAGACTCTCTCTCTTAAGGAAAGCCATTCTAGAAATATGGCCTGTTCTTCCCACCTTCTCAATCACAAGAAAGAGGAGTCTACAGAACAAGGGCAAGGAAAATGACAAATGATTAAAGAAAATCTACTTTACATTAAAATTATTTTCTGGTTTGCTGTTGAAACAATAAAAATAAAAACAAATGAAGAATGCTTCTTCCTCTTCTCCTTTCTTGCCTGTCTACTCGCCTTCATTCCTGTCTGCCCCTTATATATAAAAAAAGAAAATACATTACCAAGTTGCCAACCAACCAAGTTTTTCCAGTCTATATTCCCACCAACAGGCTGAGAATGATGTTCTTCCTTTTCTGTTTTCCACAGATCTGCAGAGAAAAGCACGTTGCTTCTCTGCAGGACTAACCTCAGAACACCTGTTTCTCTCTTGGAGATAATCTCATTGCAATCAGGACCATAGCCTCTGGAAAGCCACAACTTTTATTCCTGACTGTTTTCAGAACAGCAGCTCTCATCCTGCCTCCTATACTGGCCAGATTTTCTGGGCCCTTCTCTGTCTATTCTTCCCTTTCCCTTCTCTTCCCTGTTGTAGAGGAGGATCTGTGACACCAGTAACTCTTGAGGGACTCTGCCCCAAGCCCCTGGCCCTGGCATCCTCCCTGAAAACACAGTTCATTCGAGGCACAGGGAGTGACTGGGGCCCTGCATTTCCTGTGCCCTCACAGGTGTGTTCCTGCTTACAGTACATTTTCACAGGGGAAAAAAATGGTTAGAGAGTGAAACTGGGAGGCAAAAACAGCAGCCTGATGCTGACCTAGCACACTGAACTTGTCCAAAGCATCCAGTGCCTTGTCCTTGGTACTCAGTGTTCCACCAGAGCAATGAATCCCTGAGTGGAGGAGGCGTAAACCGCTCAGAAATCATAAAGGAAAGGCAATAGAATTGTGCAAAGTCTATTTCTCTCTGCCTTCGTGTGAACCCAGGTTGACAAACACCAGCTCATATCTGAGCTGTGGTTTCCTTGTTTTGAAATTTAGTTTCTAGAAGATAATATTTTCGAATGCCTTCTTGTTCATGCCTTCCCCAGGGACTACTAGTTATTGCCTGATGATTGTCTGGGAGTCCTGGCTCCTTGGCAAAGCAAAGTTTCAGAGAGAACTTTGCAAAAAGTTTTCCAAAGGTTGACTTGTCCTGTCCTTCCACAGAACTGAAGATCTGAGCACCAGCACCACAGAGATGCGCAAACCAAACAAGTCACAGATTTTCCAGAATCTGTTTCTGGGCCCATGTGCACAACATTCCTCAAAACTAGGACACTCTGAGTATTTTCCTGAGCATGAACTGATACCTTACCCTTTCAAGTGGCAACTTCTGGTCCCTCCCTGAAATACAGCCATGATCTCTGAGGGAAGATACTAGCTGGCCTCCTGGATGAGTGAATCACACTAACCGTAAGGCTGCTTTATGACCTAGAAGTGGAAACAGGAAGTGGCTTAGAAACAGACAGCACAGCCAAGAAGGACTGCAAACGAACTCTCCTCAGATGAAAGGATGTACAATGGGCGGAGGTAAAAGTTTGCATCTTTTATTTCTTTGTTACCATGACGCCCACTGGCAAGGTTGGGCCATTTGAATGGGGAGCGGGGTGTCTTCCTGGGGCTGCCTTACAGGGAGCACAGGGGAACCCCTGTGGATCAGCAATCTTTCTTCAGAGTGAGCCTTTCTGTGGGACGCCACAGCCCCTTTCCACCTCATCTTCACTGGGATTTGAGCTCTTGAGTTTGGCCAGGTCTATAACGCCAAATCCTCGAGAGGGGTTTCCAACGAGAAAAACTGACTTCTGATGGCTGTCAATAGTTCCCAGAGGGTTTTCTGAGCCTTGAGAAACGGCTTCTTTACATGTCTGTTGAGAAATAAAAGTTCACTGTCATTCCTTGATTCCCAGGAAGCCCCACCCTGCCTGCACCCCCGCCCTCTTCGCCCTGGGCACGACTCTGGGCTTCTGACTGCAGATGGCGTGGCTGGCCGGGTGGAGAGGGCTGGCCTTCAGTGGATGGTGCCTACTGCTCAGGGCTTCCCTGTGCTGCCCTTTCTGACATCTGCTGGGCTGGAGGGTGATGAGCAGCAGGGCTTGATAGAGGCTGTTCAGACCTCTCTTCGAGGTCTCCAGCCTTTCAACAGCTTCCAGCTATTCCTCGTGGAGCCTCAGGACTACCTTTCCCAGCCTCCACTCCATTTTTCACTAACAGTAGTAAGAAATGGAATTTATTTTCTCCTGTGTTTTAATGCTACTCCCACAACTCCCAGCAAAATGTCGAGCCCCACATATCTCAGTGGATGAGTCAAGACCTGCAGGGCTAGGCCTGGGCATCGAGAAGGGTCCCACTGGGGGTCCAATACACGTTCATAAAAATGTCCCCTGAGGATACCTGCCAGCCTGACTTCTCAGAGAGTTGCCCTCAGTCCTCCAGCAGCTGACTATGGAGTGGGCCTGGGAGAGTTAAAAGGCTTTGGCTTAGCTCCCTCTGAAGACCTCCAGAATCTACATTTCTCAAAGTCCTGGAAATCTGTTCTTCTCTAAGGACCCCCCTCCCCAGTAGGACCAGTGCCGGAGAGTTTAAGAAACATTCTCCATACCTATCCTGGTGTTAGGTGTTTGCTGTTCGTGAAAATGATGCTTTAATTTTTTTCAACCTTTTGTGACCTCTGAGAGTGAAATCTGAAGCAGAGGGATCCACTAACATAGAAGTGGCACCCGTGGCCTTCCCTGGCAAGATTGGATTGCGATTTTATCAGAGGATTTGAAGGCAGCCAACCTGAGGTTACCAGGCTACCCACATCTACTCTGCTGCTGACTTGACACCATTAAAGGCATCTCCCTAGCCTTCCTTTTTCTGCTGCTTTTGAAGTTTGCACTTTTGGAGTCATGAATACAGGGATCATGAAGTAAACTTCTTTGTGTTCCCTGATGGAACAGAAGTAGAATCCATAGGTGTTTCCACCAAGAAAACGTTGACCCCCCCCCCACGGAAACATATGGAGAGAGGAGGAAGATGGGACAAAGATGTTGGGAAATCACCCAACGCCCTACAGCTCCTGCCAACTCCAACAGCCTCAGAGCTACTCCTGTGTGAATAAAACAGTGGGTGCCAGTAAAACAGCTCTCTGAAAAAGAAAAAAAGAAAAAAACCTCACAGCTGCCAATTTCCATAGTGTAAAATCTCCCACCATAACAGATTTCAAGTTATCACAGTTTAACAACCGGTTCACAAAATTCTTGACTATTTAGTAATCCGCTCTGGCAAACTAGGAGAAGACAAATCCAGCACCTAACCATTTCACCCCTGCCCCTAGAAAATCCCTGATTTGTGCCAGGGGTGAATATCATTTTCAGCTTCTCAGTCAGAAGGAGAAATGGTGGGAATGTGAGATTGTTATGACTAAGTATCATAATAGTGACTGCAGGACAGGATGCCGGGGGTGACTTTTTGTCTGCCAGATCAGAGGAGTCTTCATGTCTCAATCTTGGTGTCGTTCTCGTGAGGTTGGGGAAGCTGGAAGGAGCCCTGTATGCAGAGCTTCCTTGAAGACCTTACAGGGCTCTCTCTCCTCCTTTAAAATCTGTGATCCCATGCCCGAGAGCAGACTACTCCTTTAATTGGTCAAGTTTTCGTTGTTTGTTTTAAAGGAAAGGTTCAGGCAGGAATGAAGGCGAGCAGGCAGGAAGAGAGTGGGGGAAGAAGCCAAGAAGCACCTTTTTTTTTTTTATTTAGTCGTTCACCTTGGTTGCTTCACCGGACCCAGGGATTTGAACCCTGAGTCCTTGGGAGGTATATGGACTTCACTCAGCCAGAGGAAACAGACCTAACCGCTACTCCACCAGGGCACATCTAATTGGACACACTTAAACTGGAAGGTTTTGAATCATTGTGTGATTCAAAGATTTGGGATCTTGCCTTTTGGCCTGCAGGTGCTTAAATGGGCACTTTTCTAAAAGTTATCCTCAGAAAGTCTCCCTAACCCAGACGTAAAGGTTGAACAGCCCAGAATGACCTTTTCCTGATTTTTTTTAGGAGTCTTGAGAATGAAGGGGATAGATAGTTCTCATAAAACTGAGCATGACCAAATTTGCCCACAGCCTGTGACACCACAGATCTCATAACTCTTCCTTCCCCTTTAGGGCCTGGGGGACCATATAAAATTATTAAATGTGCATGTTGTGTTCATCTGTCTTAAGTCAGTTTAATTCTTCATTCCAATTACCAAAACTAAAAGGATAGAAGGAAGGTTTTCCGCCCCTGTGTCTACTAGAGAGAGAATGGGAAGCAAGGCTTCCTTAACCATGCTCAGCACACTTACATTAGCCTGCACTGGGGCCCAATGATCTAACACAAAATCTATTTGACAATAAAGCATTGAATATCTCTTGTAATTGACTGAATACTGTACTGAAAGTGAAAACCAGGATGGTGGTAGGGGTTCTCACCATTATACAACACAGCTGAACACACACTGGGTCCAAAGAAAGTGTGAAGCATTGAACATTAATTGATGGGGATGTGACAGAGAGAGGGTCATCGACTTCTCTCCTCTAACAAGGCTTGAAAATTGCTGATAGGCAGCACTGAGTCACTGACAAAAGAAATGGAGGTTTACTTTCTCCTGAATGCATATCACTTTCAGCCCATGACGAAGTCGAAAAAATGAGGGTAGGAGGTTGAAGCTGAAACCCAAAGGATGCTTCAGATGCAGTGGAATATGTTAGAAGGGAGCCTTCAGAACACAAAGACTTTATGCTTCAGAAACAATCTCTTCTCAAGAGTGGCTTAGGAATTTAGATAGTAGCTGTCTTCCTTTCAGATTCTGGGTGGTGGAGACCACTGTTTGCCCTCCAACATCTTTTTCTTAATAACAAATTACTAGTTTTTTCTAGGTACAAAGCTACCCAGAGAAAAATATGATATATTCACTTTACTAAGTTTGGTGAGATGTATACAGAAGTTATGTGTGGGGTCTTTGAGCAGTCTCTTTTCTGCTACCTGGTATCTGACGTGATGGCTGGAGGTTGAGCAGCCCTCAAGGACCATGAGAAGACATGCTCAGTTAGTGAAAGCAGTGGAACCTGGTTCCTTGATGCCCAGGGGACTGCCATACCAAGCCTGAATTGCCTATCTCCAGATTTCTGTTATATAAGGGAGAAGAAAGATCAGTCTTTATAAAGCCTCCATTATTTGGGGATTTACTATCATAAATAACAAAATATAGTCCTATAGCTATTATACGCAGCTTTCATTCGGCCTAATGAAAAGACAGTTTACCTGCACTAGCCACGTATCCCACGGAGAAGTCTGTAACAGTACTATGATCTCCGTCCCCTTGTCCCTTTCCCCTTCCCTTGTCCCTTTTCCCTCCCGTTGCCTACACACCTCCTCTCTTTCCTCTTTCCTCCTGCATCAGAGTGAGGCCTGACCTCAGGGTGTCTGCCTCGCCAAGTGACAAGCTCATAGCCCACAGGTTTTCTGAACTCCTGCTACCTTCCCTCAGTGGCTGTCTGGCTGAAGTCCTACAGCGTCACAGGAGGTTCAGATTGACAATCGGCTTTTTCTGCTACTGCTCACCCTTCGCAAGGAGTGTGAAGAATTAGAATAATCAGGCAAAGCTGGGAACATGTTCCAACTTGGAGAAACCCCAAGAATGATGGAAGGTACTTTAATGGAACCTCCTGGCCCTGGGTTTTTCAAGCCATACAGAATTTCATCCGTCTGTTTCCCTAGCCTCTGACTAATTGAGTCCAGAGGTCAAGATTCAAAGGTCAATGTGTTGGGTTATAAAAGTTAGGTCTGTCTGGGGTAAGAGCAGACCTCAACAGACTGGGTCAGATGTGATGAGGCCCAGTATGTGTTGAAATCCTAAACCCCAGCACCTCAGAACGTGGCCTTACTTGGAGACAGACTCTTCAGAGGAAATCGACTGAAAAACAAGGTCATTAGGTTGGCTCTCATGCAATATGACATATGTCCTTACAAAAGGGGGAATTTGGGAAAAAAGGAAGACAACTAATCAGGGGATAAAAATATAGACTAGATAGTAGATTTCAAAGGGTTTTTTTATTCTTCTACTTAAATTGCCAGCTGAAAAGAAAATAGCTATTACTAATAAATTATTTTAAAAAAAGTTTCGCCTTTCTTCTACATTTCCATCTAAAAAATTGAAAACCTATTCATGCAGGTGTAGCTCAGGAGGCCAAGGTGTGGGCCATGTAAAGTTTGAGAGTTGCGGGGGGAGAGAGAGAGAGAGAGAGAGAGAGACAGAGAGAGATGCACAAAGGGAGAAAACCATGTGAACATGAAGGTAGAGATGGGGTGAGTTTTCTATAAGACAGAGAAGACGAAAAATTGCCAACGAGCCACCAGAATATACTTCTCCATTAGAACCTTCAGAAGGAACCAATCCTGCTGACATCTTTGTCTCAGGCTTCCAGCTTCCAGAACTTCAAGCCAATACATTTTTATTGTTCAAACCACCCGGTCTGTGGTTCTTTGTTCAGGCAACCCTAGCAAACTAAAGTCACTCAAGTGCCAACTAACAGAGGATTTGGGTGACAGCTACTAATCTCAAATGATCTCCTGCTGCCTTGTATCATGGTACAAAGATGCTGAGAGCAGCTGGACAATTCGCCCCATCATTCCTCTTAACAGAGAACTACAGGGAATTTTCTCTCCGCCTGAAGCTGACAACCAGTGGCCTCCGGAGTGAGAGCTAATCCTTCATAAGGGTCTTTCTGTACACGTCCTGTGTTATCATGTTGAACCAGAACACTTCTCAAGGACAAAAGGCTGACACTAACTGACAAGGTCTGCCTGAGAATCTATGATTTTTTCTTTGAAGTCTAGATGGGTAGGAATCCTGTGCACAATCTTCTCAGACCCCGACTAAAGACGTTCTCTGTTGAATGATTCTTGTGTGTATACAAACACCCACATGAAAAAACATATGGGGTCTCTACTCTATCTATCCCCTCACTTTGCTTTCTTTGTAGGGCTCTAGAAAACAGAGGGCTGGGGGAAGGAGAAATGATATCCAAAGGCTCTGCAGAAGCAGGTCAGGGGGACCAAGGGGCCACCAGCTGTCTCCTCCCATCAGCCCACTTCACACGTCTCACCTCAGGACAGTCTCAACTAAGGCAGCTTTGAGCACATGGACATTTAACTAAGGAGAGTGAGGGTTCGCTGCCACTAAGCATCTCTGCTCAATAAGTTTTCATTTTACTATTTACCCCTAAACATAACTATGTGATCCCTATTTTTAGGAGGTTGGATGTGAGGCTCAGCAACTTACCCTGAGGGGACCTGAATGAAAAGCATGGAGACTAGGCTACAGCAATTTGAAAAGTCTACTCTGTACTCAGGGGTATCAATCATGAAGTTTCCAGAAGTTTGTGCTAAGTGGCCATTGGGGCTGTTCTGAGTATGGAAATTTGTATTTCTTTTCTCATTTGTTCAACAGTAATACTTGGGGTTGATTCATTTCTAGAGTTGGCACCAAAGAAGATAATGATGCAAAGGTATGTGGAAATTGATGGTAAACTATTCGCAGAATATTTATGGAGGCCTACACTCTGCTAGGCTTATGAGAATGCAAATATGTGCTTTGTTTTTTAGAGACCTAAAGTCTAAATGGGAAGGTCAAAATAGACTCCTGTGAAACAACTGACAACTGATGTTTCTCTAAACTCAAAGTGGATTTATTCAGGATTTGCTGATAATAAGGACAGAGACCCTTCAAACTGACTCAAGGAAACACAGATTTAAAAAACAGGAAGAGGAATTGGAGAGACACTTTTCTGAAGATGATACACAGAAGGTCAACAGGCACTTTGAAAAGATGTTCCTAACACATAGGAAATGCAAATCAAAACAACAAAAATAACCTTACACCTGAAAGACTGGCTATTATCCATAAGTCTGGGAACAACAAATGCTGGCAAGGATGTGGAGAAAAGGGAACACTTTTGCACTGCTGCTGGGAGTGCAGATTGGTACAATGCCTATGGGGAACAGTGTGGAGATTCCTCAAAAAACTGAAGATGGAAATCCCATATGATTCAGTCATTCTGGGCATCTTCTGGGCATCTACCCAAAAGATGCAAAAGCACAAAAGATGTTTGCACCCCATTTTTATTGTGGCCCTATTTACAATAGCTAAGAACTGGAAGTTACTCAAGTGCCCAACATCAGATGAGTGGATAAAGAAGATGGGGTAATATACACAATGAAATACTATACAGCCCTTAGAAGAGATTAAACCCTTTCATTTGAATCAACATGGATGGGACTAGAGGGGATTATGCTAGATGAAATAAGTCAAAAGAAAAAAGATAGATAACAGATGACCTCATTCATAGGTGGAACGTGAATAGACAAGATAAAGGAACAGACAAAACATAACGAACCCTACAACATTTGCAACAGAACTGAGGTTTCCAAAAGGGAATGGGGAGGGTGGGGGCAAATGGTGGTGGAGTCCACTGGACAATGGAGAAGAAGACTTGGTGATGTGGTGGAGGGCATGGTGGGTTGAAATATATCTAAGAACTGGGGAACCTATACACAGGAAATTATTTTAATGTGTAGAATAATTACAATAAAAATAAATTAAAAAAAAAAGAAAATACAGATTTAAGAGTCCATGTGGTTGGTGCTGGAATTGAGATATTCGGAGGACCAGCAGCCCACTCTGCCTCGCTCATGGAAGGCCTGACTCCATTCATGGTATCCTCACTCTTTCATCTATCCCTGTTCCTCTCTCTGAGAACACTTCCTCTGCTCATTCAGCTTCAGTCTCTCCTAACCTCAGCTTACACATGGCTTCTACCTCAAGGCTCCTTTCAAGATTAACGACCACCCAGAGCATCACATCCTTTCTGTAGCTGCTCATTGTTTTGTAGTACTTTCTGTATTTAACTGATCCAGCTTCTCAGCCTCTGTGAGCTAATTTGGCCATCCTTGTCCGCTGTGGCCAGGTGTGGTGAATCACAAGGCTACCTACAACAAATGCAGCATGGGCGTCTTGATTATAAATTCAATTAAGGACATAGAGAAAAAAAATCACACTGAGCTATAGAGAGTAGGCTTCAAAGGGAAGTGAGATGGCTGGGGTTTCAATGGTGTTTGAGTCATGCGAGAAAAGAGAAAAGCTGAAGTGCAGAAATGAGCACTTGGCAGATAGTAATAGTACTCACAATTTCTCCTTCCTATGGAAAGAATATATCTCTCTTGGACATAATGTGACTTGGACATAATGTGAGTTGTTTCTGGGCAAAAGTTTTGGTAACTGGAGCTCGGTTCACCATACTCCCTTTTCCCTCTGCATTGAGAATGACACAGTCCCAAATATGGACTGCTCTATCATCTAGGGTTCAAGATGAAAACTACTTGGAGCAGAGCCAGAGCAAGTCCATGATAGATACATAAGATAAATAAGAAATAAACCTTTATTGTTTTAAGTGAATGAGATGTTGGGGACATTTTTTATGGTAGCCTAGACTAGCCTATTCAGACACAAAGACCAAGTTGTGTTCAGTTAAGTGACAGAGAGAGAGAGAGGGGCGGGGGGGGGCATGAAAAAGTAGGAACAGAAATTCAGATGTCAGAGAAAGAGGGCTGGAATCAGGATGTCAAGAGAAGACCTAGAAAGAATGACAGGATTTTTAAGGAGTAAAATTCAACTCACACTAGCCCTCATTACATCTGACCCAGCATGCCAAGGTCTGTTCTAACCCCAGCCAGTTCCCAAGTTTTGAAGAAAAATATACTTGGCTTTGGTAACAGATTGGAATAGAGAATGAAGGAAAATAAAGGGTAAACAAACAATCCTTTATTTTATCATGGTAGAGGATAGGAACCATTTTTAAAGAAAGATATCCTTTTTAAAATACTGAATGTAAAGTAAGGTGAGCATTTAGCTTGGGACGGGGTCAGAGTTAAAGACAGAGATTTGTGAATCATCAACACAGGGTGAGAGCTGGCTCAGTGAGCTTTTGGAATCAGGTCTTTTGATCTATAAATGTAATAGGTTATGAGAAATGGTACACAAAAGCCACATTTGAAGAGAGAAAAGAATACTATATGGACAGAATGAAAATAAGAATAAAACCAAGCTCTTTCAGTAGCATCACTCCTCTGCCTGAGGAGGCCCTAGGACAGGTTAAAATGCCCACCTGAGACTTCTTGTCATCTGGTAGAGCAGAGCTCTAATGCAGGTCCAGGAGGAGGTCTTATACGGTACGTGGCACATGGCAAGCTCACTTTGACTGACCCTGCGTCATTGGACTATTAACATGGTGGATCATGCACAATTAAACAAATTCCACTACAAAACATGAAAAAATACTCTATATCACTCACCATCAGAGAAATGTGAATGAAAAACACAATGAGATACCATCTCACACCAATGAGGATGACCTATATAAAAAAGACTTGAAACAACAAGTCTTAGAAGGGGTGTAGAAAAAAAAGGAACCCCCCCTTCACTGTTGGTAGAAATGTAAATTAGCATAACTTCTATGGAAAACAATATGGAGATTCCTCAAAAAAATAAAGGTGGAGCTACAATTTGCTCCAGCAATCCCACTTCTAGGCAAATACTCAGATAATACAAAATCTCTAATTAGGAAAAAGATCTGCACCCCTATGTTCATAGCAGCACAGTTCACAATATACAAGACATGGAAATAATCTAAATGTCCACTAACAGATGACTAAAGAAGCTGTGTATATATACTCAATGGAACTCTATGCAGTTGTTTAAAAAAGGTGAAATTGTTCCTTCTGTAACCATGTGGGTGGACCTGGAAGAGATTATGGTAAGCAAAAGAAGCCAGAAAGAAGTACAGTTTGGTTTAACTCATATGTGAAAAATAAAGAAACAAAACAAATGAACAGATAAGTCTCAACAAACTTCACAGGACATAAGACTGTGGCTTCCAGACGGGGTTGGAGAAAGCGAACAAGGGAAGGAAGGCGTTGACAAGGCGGTGGTGAATGACACTAGAACTCTGGTGGAGGGTGTAATGTGAAATGCACATAGATTGAAGTGGAAACTTAATATCCTAAAGAGCATACAGCAATGTAAACAAAAGATATAATAAAACAATTTTAAAAATTAATTTAAAAAAATGAAATCCATAAATTACTTTTCAACTTTCAAACCTTATTCGCATTATTAAAGTCTCACCAAATAAAACCGATAAGGTAGGTTTGATTTCCAGGGTAAAGCAGATGAAAGGGGCCAGGAGAAGCTAAGGAACTACGTGCCTCAGGTACCATTTGAGATTCTGTGCATGCCCTTTTTAGGACGCCACATTGTCTCTGTGATTCCACTTCAGTCTCCCCTCTGAGAAAACCCAGAATCACAACACAGACATATAGGACACCTAATTTTGGAAACTTACAGAGTTTGGCTCAAGCCCAGCTCAAGGATAGGGCCAAGAAACCACAAAAAGTCAATTATCCAAGACTGAGGGTCTGTTTTTTTCTCTTTCTTGTGATTTTGGTAAGTTTGGTCTCTGTCCAGGAGATAAGACTATCTTTAATATCAAAGGGAAAACACAGCATGGTATTCAGAAAGGTGTGAATTGGTTTTAAAGCACGTTTTTGCATTTTTCTCTCACTTGGAGTGAACACCCAAGAACTGGCCACTCCTTGACTTTCTTCTAGGATCTTTTTCACTGGAATGGTCTTCCTACATCTCTCAGATTCCAAGAGAATATCTGGAAGTTCCCATGATGAGATTCTCACAGTGGTCACAGTAAGCGTGTAATTTCATTTAATGCTCCCTGAGAGCAGTAGCTGCTATATGAGAAACAATTGTACCCATTGTTCCTGTTGGCAGATACTGACTTCTGGCTCCAACTTCATTTTCTTCTACTTCCTACTCTCCTTTAGGAGAACCAAGGAGCAGCTGGAGAGATGAGGTTGTTGGATCACATACAATATGTCCTGAAGTACCTTTGGTGCTCACCCGGCTACACCAAAGGAACTTGGTGCTTGCTGTTTTGTACGGGAAGACACCGGGGCCCTGCAGAGTGAGCACTAGGCAGCCCACTGTGGCTGATGGACTGAGAAATCAAGTCAGGCCTACTGCTCAGCTTGTCCACTTCCAGGGTGTTCAGTTGAAATCCCTCCTGGAAGAAAGGTCCAGCTATAGTCTTCTTGGATCATTCAAACAAGAAGATAGGCTGTTTTTCAGAAGTCTTGAATTCAAGGGAAGAAAGAAAACTTTCACCTAGTTTACCTATATTTAAGGAAACAAACGCTGAGCTCCAGAAAGCCCAAGTTAGATTTCCTTCCAGGTCTAGGTTTTCAGGAAAGAAAACCAGACAGAGCTCACCTTTGAGCACGTGGGAAGAGTGCGTAGGAGAGAGCCTGTGCTTAAGCACCCTAAGTTCTGGACCCCCCTAATGACTAAGTTTGTCAGAAAGACCACCATGTTCTGTTACTTGTATGCATTGGCAGGATGCTTTTTGCTTGGGTACCTTTCAAAGAGCTTTTTCTTTGGAAGTGGGTGATGGTAGACAGGGGAGGGCTGGACCACCACAGGAGTAAACGGGAATGAAGAGGACATAGGGAGTACAGGTTCTGCCTTCGCTGCAGCCTCTGGAAACATCCTATGGAAACACCATCCCACTTGGGAAACCAGAATTATGGGAAATCACCTTTAACTTCAGGGAGTATCCCTAAGTTACAGAACAGCCACCAGTAAGGAACTCCACTTCTGAAGCTAGATAAGGCTTATATATTGCACATCTTATTTAGTTAATCTTTGCACTGGCCACATGCTCACAACTTCTATAAAGGGAGCTAATTTACCTGGGCAGCCCCCAACTGTAATTCTTTCCCTTAAGTTTGGAAAGACATTTTGTCCTATGCAATGAGGTTCTTGCCTTGGGCTCCTAGGAAAGCTTCCTTTATCTGATTTGCCACAGTTTTATCTTTTAAAGTGTGCAAGACAAGACCTTGTTGATGGCTATGCTGGGATTTCCCTAATAGCTCTATCACTTTCTCTCTCTCTCTATCTCTCTCACCCTCCCCTTCCCCACCCTTTAAAGGAAATTTAAAAATGAAAAGCCAAGAAAAAAAAAATGGTTTTATTCCTATATAACAAATGACTTCTAAGCTTATAGCTTAAAACAACTGAATTTATCATTTCATGGTTTCTGAGAGTTAGAATCTGGAAGTGGCTCAGATGGTGGTTCTAACTCACAGAGTCCTTTAAGGTTACAGTTGTTGTCTGGGGATACAATCATCTTGTGGTAGAAAACCTTACCCTGACCTCAATACAAAAGTTAGTCTGCCAGGAATTTTCCACGGTACTATGAGACTGTAGCTACATCCTGTCCTGCAGAGACTGCAGCTACAGCTTATTATCATGACCAAGGGGAGCAAGCATAGCCTCCCTACTCTGCAGCTGTACATAACTGATAGGAGTTGCCAGTAGAAAACACACGTAGCCAAAAAGATGGGTCTTTATCTCAGAGTACAAAAGGAGCTCGTCTAGACCCCCATTGATCAGTTTTGGGTAACAATACCCCTGAGCCAGCACTGGTGCTTGCAATAAAGAGCCATTTTCTCTACCCTTTAGTGCCCGGCTGTCAGTCTTCTCACCATCTAGAAGCTCAGCCATAACATTTGCTGTACTAGCTGGGAAGACCATCGGTTGTGCTGGGCATTTGTTGCTACCACTAATGGGGGCCAGCAGTGAGTCCTCTCACCCAGACCCAAGGTGGAGGCACAGCACCAGGTAATTTCAGGTTTCCAGTATGTATCAGGCCCAGTGGGACTGGATTCCTGTTGCTCCCCAGGTGGGAAATGCCTTTCGTGACCAGGCATCTGATTGGCAAGTATCCCCGGGGACCCAGTCCAAGTTCAGGCCCTCTAGTCATAGTGGAAGAAGGGTTTGATCACCTCTGCAGAACCTGCCATCTCCATATGCCCCTCAGTCTTTTCCCAATGCTCCACCATACCCAGACACGCCACCACACTCAGTCTCACCATCTTAAAGCCCAGAGCCTCAGCCGGACTCTCTAGAGCTGGTCAACAGATACCTGAGATCAGCTGATCAAGGGTCCAAGCCACCAGCGGCCATGCAGTGCCCCTATGTGAGACTAGGGGACCCCAACAGCTGCCCCAGATAGGACCCTACAAGAGAGGGGATCAGTGTTTTATTATCAGCCTTCCACTACGACTGATCCCCTGAATTGGAAGCACCGTACCCCAGCTTACTCTGAAAAGCCTCAGGCTATGATCAATCTTCTGAAATCAATCTTTCAGGCCCAGAGGCCAACTTGGGTTGACTGCTGCCAACTCCTCACTCTCTTCAATACTGAGGAGCAAATGAGAATTATGACAGAGGCTAGGAAGTGGCTTCAGAGTCAGACCCCAGCAGGCACTGTAAACACAGAAAACTGGGTAAAAGAAGCCCTTCCAGATGATGTCCCCCCACCACCCCATGGAACCCTAACACTGAGGAAGGGAGAAATCAGCTGGAGAGATATCACTAGGCCTTCCTCTAGGGAGTACAGGCAAGAGTTAAGAAGCCCACTAACATGGCTAAGACATCAGAGGTCCTCCAGAAACCAGAGGAAAGTCCAGTGGACTTTTATGAGAGACTTTGTGACGCTTTTAAGATCTATACTCCCTTTTATCCTGAGGCCCCAGAGAATCAAAGAATAGTCAATGCCACCTTTGTTGGCCAGGCTCAGCCTGATGTAAGAAGGAAATTTCAGAAACTGGAGGGCTTTGCAGGCAAGAACACCACCGAGCTTCTGGAGATAGCAAATAAGGTCTTCATTAATCAGGACCGAGCACTGAGGAAGGAGGCCAACAAGCTGCTAAGGAAGAAAATAAACCTTCTGGCAGCTGCCTTAGGACGCCCCCCTCCTGCCATGGAAAAGGGAGGTTACAAGACAGGGCCAAGGGACTAGGGAGGAAGGTTTCAATAGCTTGGGACCAGTGTGGATACTGCAAGAAAATGGGGCACTGGAAAAACAAATATCCAAACCACCAGAGAGGGAAATCGGGTTCTTCCAATCCGCCTAGCCCATACTAGGCAGAGCCACCTGAAGCAGATCTGATTGCACTGGCAGGGACAGACTGATTAGGGCAGACCGGGCTCTTTCCAAGTAGTCCATGAGTTCTTATATCTGCTAGACTGCCCAGTACCTTTCATGGGCAGAGGTCTTCTGGCTAAAATGAAAACAGAAATAGCCTTCGCTCCAAGACAGCTTGGCACAACTGCATTTAGGTACCGAATCACCCAAGGGAAGCAGGAGTTGGGAACTGAGAGAAAGACTACTACCCAGACCAGGACCTAAGGGCCATCAGTGAAGCTATTGTCACCCTGTATTCAGTACTGCCAAACCCATACACCCTACTAGGACTCATACCATCGAGACAGAATGGTTTATTGTTTGGACTTAAAAGACTCCTTTTCCTGTATTCAGTTGGCACCCAGTAGCCAGCCCCTGTTTGTCTTTGAATAGGAGAACCAGAACATAGGGGCTAAGGAACAATTCACTTGGACCAGGCTGCCTCAAGAGTTCAAGAATTCACCGATGCTAGTGGGGCACTAGCATCTGACCTGTCCAAGTTTCCAGGTCAGGATTTAGGGTGCATCTTACTCCAATATGTAGATGGCTTCTTATTAGCTAGCCCTACTCGAGATCAATGCTGGGAAGGAACAAGGGCCCTACTGCAGCTCCTGACTGAAGCCGGCTACCAGGTCTCTAAGAAAAAGGCTCATATATGCTTGAAAGAAGTCAAGTACCTAGGCTTCCAAATCACGCGAGGGAAACGAGAGTTAGAGACTAAGAGAAAGCAGGCAGTATGTGACATCCCAGTTCCCAATACTCGGCGGCAGATCTGAGCTGACAAAGTCCCTGTATGAGGCCCTTAAAGGAGAGGAGAAGGCATCCTTGTTTGGGGACCCAAACAAGAAAAAGGGTTCATAAGTATAAAGACAAAAGTCACTGAGGCACCAGCCCTGGGACTTCCATATGTGGCATGGGACTTCAACCTGTTTGTACATGAGTACAACGAGGTAGCTCTGGAGGGTCTGACTCAATGTGGGCCTTGGCAGAGACTGACAGCTCACTTGTCAAAGCAGATGGACCCGGTTGCAGCAGGCTGGCCGCCTTGCCTTAGAGCTCTTGCAGCCACTATTCTGCTAGTTAAGAGGCAGACAAGCTTACATTGGGACAAAACTTAAATGTTAAGGTGCCCCATTCTGTCATCATGCTCATGGATGTCAAGGGACAACACCGGCTAACTCATGCCTCGATGACCCACTACCAAGGGCTCCTGTGCAAAAACCCACAGGTGTGACTGGAAGCAGTACAAACATTAAACCTTGACACTGTGGGGGCCCCAGAGCCTGACTGCCTAGTGGTTCTTGATGAGTCTATTCTAGCCCACCAGACCTGACAGACAAGCCCCTGCAAAACCCTGACCTCGTTCTTTATACAGATGGTAGTGGTTTCATAGATGAGGGCAAGAGACACGCCGGGTATGCAGTTTTATTGGACTATGAGACTCTAGAGGCAAAAGCCTTGCCTGAGGGATGGTCAACCCAGAGAGCAGAACTAGGGCCCTAGTCAGAGCGTTAGAACTCAGCGAGGATAAACGCGTCAACGTCTACACTGATCGCGCTATGCCTTTGCCGCTCTGAATGTACATGGGGCTGTATATAAGGAAAGAGGACTTTTAACAGCTGGAGGAAAAGGAATGAAAAATCAAGAAGAAATCCTAAAACTATTAGAGGTAGTTTGAGAGCCCAAGGAAGCAGCAGTCATACACTGCAAGGGGCACCAGAAAGGAAAGGACTCAATATTGGAGCGACACTGCTGAGCAGACTCAGCAGCTAGACAAACGGCCAAAGAACAAGCAGTACTGTCAAGGCTCATGCTGGTCCCAGAACTGCCTACACCCCCCGCCCCCACGGCCCAGGAAAGGAATGGACACAGCAGGAAGGGGGAAGGTAACAAAGGAAGGATGGTGCTGCTCCCAGACCACAGGATCCGCATGTCAGGACACCAGCACACCGGGCAGTCCTTCACCAACACGACCTGACCCACCAGGAGAAACTGCTCTAGAAGCAGCTGAGCGGCTACTACCTGGTCACTCGACTGCTGTCCCTCTGTGCCTCGGTGACACAGCGCTGCCTCCTTTGTGCACAGAACAATGCCCAACAGGGTCCTTTTGGACCAGCAGGAAGTCAACACTGGCCAGACTCCCTTTGAAGATTTCGAGGTAGACTTTACTGAGATAAAATCAAGCAGAGGAAGTAAATATCTCTTAGTCTTTGTCTGTATCTTCTCCGGCTAGGCCCAAGCATACCCCACCCATACAGAAAAGGCCAGAGAGGTAACCAAGGCACTGCTAAAAGATGTTATCCCACAATATAGAATATCATTAACTACAGGATCAGACAATGGCCCGGCCTTCATAGCAGAAGCAGTGCAACTGGTAGCTAAGGTCCTAGGCATCCAATGGAACTTATACACGGTCTATGGGCTCCAGAGTTCAGGAAAGGTAGCTCACATGAACGGACCTCAAACAGGATATGGCTAAGTTATGTCAGTAAACTAGTCTGCCCTGGACAGACATACTGCCCTTAGCCCTCCTACAGGAAAGCTGTGCCCCTATGGCCAGAATAGGATTTTCCCTTTTTGAGATTCTACATGGTAGACCCCCACCCCCTTAAGTAGACCTAAGGGGGACCTAAAGGAACTAGGAAACTTAATAATCCAGAAACAACTGCAGGGACTAGGAAAAAAAATCCTTTAAGTACATATGTGGGTAACAGACAGACTACCCTTCTCCTTAGGAATAACTGTATACCCCTACAAGTGAGGGGACCAAGTGTGGGTAAAGAACTGGAGAAAGGAACCCCTGAAGCTGATCTGGAAGGGGCCCTATGCAGTCATACTAACCACCCCCACAGCTCTTAAGGTTGCAGGTCTGAATACCTGGACCCAGCACTCATGGGTGAAAGCAGTCCACCAGCAGAGCAACAGACCACTTGAGTGGAAGGAGGACCCCTCTGATCACCGTCCATGCTAGACCACCCAACAACTGTCTCCCACTTGTTTCAGGCTGACACAAATTCCAGAAGAGACTTGTGGAGACCAATGACCCACCTGACTCTCTAGCAGACGCCGAGCCTGACCCTGTTTATCCTTCTCATTTTATTCTGGGCCCTGTTCCTCCCTTTTGCTCTTATTTGCCAGCTTATTTGTGGAACAAGAGCCTTCTTGTGTCTCCCCAGTAATTGGACAGGAAGCTGTATCCTTGCTTTCTTAACACCTCGAATTAACATTATTCCTGGAAACCAGTGCCTCAAATGCCAAAACCACCTTCTCTAGGCCAAAGAGAGCCATACAGGTCATACCTCTCTTACTAGGGCTGGGAGTAGCAGCTGGAGTTATGATAGGGGTAAGTGGAATAGCCACTTCCACCTCTTTCTACCTGACACTCTAAGTCTAGCCAACAACATCCAAAAGGTCAATCTGTAGATGAAATCCAGAATCAGGTAGACTCATTGGCTGCTGTAGTATTACAGAACTGAAGGGGTTTAGACTTACTCATGGTTGAGAAGGGTGGCCTTTGTCTTTTTCTAAATGAAGAATGTTGTTTCTATACCAGTAGGTCCGGAATTGTCAGAGACATAACCCAGCAACTATGGGAAGGAATCAGGAAACTTCGAGAAAATACATCTGATCTCAGGAGCTCCTGGTTTAGAACATCAACTTGTTATTGTGGCTCTTGCCCCTGTAGGGGCCCCTCCTTGTATTGTTACTTGCACACGTTTGGTCCTTGCATCCTGAACCTACTCACCTATTTTATCTCCTTCTGCTTAGAGACCTTGAAGCTTCAGATGTTACTCCAGATCAGGTCTGCCAGTATAACCTCCTGGGTGAAGAAGACTCAAGCTGTTGAACCCTGTGACATTCCTGCTCAATGGGAAGTAGCCAGAAAGACTCATCACCCCTCTTCCCAAGTCCAGTTCAGGGTCTCTTGTATAATCCCTGTATAATCTCCAAAGTTGTAAATCAGCTTGAGGATCAAGAGGGGAGAATATAGTAGAAAACCTTGCCCTGACCCCAATGCAAAAGTTAGTCTGCCAGGAATTTTACATGGTACTACAGAGACTGTAGTTACGTCCTGTTATCATACTACAGAGGTTATAGCTATGTCCTGTTCTACAGAGATGCAGCTACATCCTGTTATTGAGACCAAGGACAAGCAAGCATAGCCTCCCTACTCTGCAGCTGTACATAACTGATAAAAGTTGCCAGCAGAAACCACACATAGCCAAGGAGATGACTCTTTACCTCAGAGTATAAAAGGAGCTCCTCTAGACCTCCCATTACTCAGATTTGGGTAACAATATCCTTGAGCCAGCACTGGTGCTTGCAATAAAATGCCATTTTCTCTACCTTTGAGTGCCTGGCCGTCAGTCTTCTTGCTGTCTGGAGGCTCAGCCATAACAATCTGAAGGCTCATCTAGGGCAGGATATGCACACAAATTCAGCCATGAGGTTATCGGCAGGTCTAAATACCTCACTAGTTGTTGGTCAAAGACTTTAGCTTTCTCTGTGAGTTTCTCATTGCTTTCTTGAGTGCCATCATAACTTGGCAGCTGGGTTTCCCCAGAATGAGTGATTCCAGAGAAAGAAAAAGATAGGAAGAGAGGCCAAGGCAGAAGCCATAGACTTTTATAACTTTACCTCAGGGATGACACACCATCATGTCCGTTATATTCGACTGGTTGCACAGAGCAACCTTGAGAGAATGCAGAGCAGGCAGTGAAGGGCGTGAATATAGGTCTCAGGGAAGTTAAATTCCTTCATAGAGGCTGGCTATCAAATCCCATTTGGAAGAGAGTAGGGGAAAGAGGATCATACAATGAAAAGGTTAATGTTATGAATTATATTTTTGACTAGTTAAGTATCTTTTGAAAGTCAGCACTTGCGGTCCTTTCCTATAAAATAAAGTTTTCACACTAGCAGGATGTCTAAGTTCTCTAAGTTTGGAGATTCTAGTAATTTTAGGTTGGTGAGGAGGGAAGAAATAGAGAGAGAAAGGAATTGGGTCTCATGCAGTGGCCTCTAATCCTGAGCCCTGAGACCAGAGTCTATCCCAGGCCCTAGGTCCTGGGTATCCCAAGTGCCAAAGTAGACTGGATGCCCAGGTCCTACCATTTGCTGAGTGAAGAAATGGGGACAAAAGCTCTGGTTTAACAGCTGATACCTTATTTCCTTAAGTTTTTCAGATCTATTTCTGTGAAATAACAAACAGAGATAACTGAGTCTGGGGAGAATTCCCCCATTTTCTGAACAGGAGCAAGTTTGTGTGCAAATTAATGATGGTTCCTTATGTCTCAATGTTTTACAAAGTGGAGTATAACCACTTTAGCACCTGTTTCCAGAAAAGCAGCTCTTGATAGCATCACTGCTTTTTATTTCACATCCTGCCCAGCCATTCCAGACCCTTCTACCCATGGGTGGTAGATCTACTGGACTTCAGGGAGCATGTCATTCATTGGACACCTGGGAACCCTGATAGTCTGAGATATCCTTTGACAGTCTTTGATGGGGTTGGTCCTGCTTGCAGGAGCTGCCACTGAAAGAGGAGGACCAGATTTCACTTGGTCAACTTGCTTTCCTTTCTTTGAGCTCATCACGGGGAAATAGCAGTTCCAAAGAACTAGAAATGCATAGACTTTTGCAGTTTTGCAGTTTTTGAGCTGAAAGACTTGTTCTCAGAGATGAGTTATCTACTTCAGTAACCATCTTGGGCCTTCTCTGAAAGCTCCCAGGCTTTGTGATTACCCACGTAATTTCTTGGCATGACTGGTGACGCCTGAGTCATCCTATGAAACAACTCGGGTGTTTATTCCCAAATGCTGAGATTTATTCCTCAAGTTTTGAGCTGTTCCTTTGGGAACGTTTCCAGTTTTGTGGTTCTCATTATACAACTAGATCCTTCAACTGCTTCAGGAAGCCCTCAGGGCTGAGGGGGAGGTTCTCAACATTGCCAGACCCCTTCAGTGGACCATCTATTACCCCTACAGAGCTGGGGCAACACAGCAGCAGGGAGTGAGGGAAAGGCAAAAAGTTGGGTTCTGGTTGGACCAACGAGACAAAATGCTAAAACCTTAATGAATCTGAGAAAAATGAAAGATGTATCTTTGGAAAGAGTCTTATCTAAACAGCCTGGCACGATCAGTAGCTGCATTTTAGTGCACTGAGAGCATCCTAACATTGCAGACTGTCTGTTACTTGAATTGACTAGGGATAAAATAAAGGTTGTGCTTCCATATTATGTGTATGCTCCCAGATCATGGCTCTGTCACCTGAACCAGAGCCATCCTAGTGAAGACCAATTTCCCAACCCTGAACATATTCTGGAGACCCAACTCTCAACTGGGACTTAGCCTCCCAGGATTTAACATTTAGCTTTCCTTTTTCTTCCATTCTATTCTCTTCATTTGCTTTCTTTCCTTCCCTTGTCCTGTTTGTTCTCAAGAGATTAGGTGATTCCAGATTTGAGATTTCAAAACATTCTTACAACCAGAATCTAAGAGAGATGGGGTTTTAGAGGTTATCTGGTTCAACCTCTCCCCTAATTCAGAAATCTTCAAAACTGGCCTGAGACAGACACCTTATGAGAGACACAAAGCAGTTTAATCTGTTTGGATAGTTTTATTATTGTGGATCTGTTTTCATATTGACTTTATTATACTAAAATATGCCTTTGAGATTTACTCATGTTGACTCTTAGTTTGCCTTCTGGGACAATCCAGACTATAGCTAGTCCTTCTGTACAGCAGCCCTTCAGATGCTTGAAAAAACTCCTGTGAGGCAGGGTGATGTAGCCAAAGCATAGAGTTGGATCTGGACTGAGTCCCAGATCTGCCAGTCCCAGATCTGTTGCAGGGGATTTTGAGAAAGTCCCATCACTTCATCTGTAAACAGAGATAATGCCACTGTGTACAGTGGTGTGCTGGGACCAACTGTGAGTGTATCTTCTCTTACTTCTGCATTCTGACCTCGTGTTGGTCTCTGAGAATGAGCCATGGTGGGATTATTTACACCATGGAAATTGGCAAATGCTATGTATTAGAGCTTTTGTTGGGCTTTTGTTTATTTGTTTTATCAGAACACCACTGACCACATCTCTAGTAAGTTGTAAGGATCAAATAAGAAAATGCAAGTAAATGTCCTTTGTACACTTGAAATTAGATTATAGAAATAATAAGCACTGGTTATATTGAGAGACAGCTACAAAATGGTCACCAAGGAATCATACTTCTGAATCCATATTTCAGTGTAGTCCCTTTCCACATTATATCTGGACTGGTCTTATGATTTGCCTGGTCTCATAGAATGTAACAAAAATTATAATCCTGGGCACTGAGAGTTTTGTAGCATCCGGTTTCACTGTCTTACTGTCCTGAGAAGCCATAAAACCTGGGCAAGCCTCCTTGAGGACAAGAGCCCCTATGGAGAAGGAGGATGAAAGAGCGTGGAAGGAGAGATATAGCCAGTCCACAGCCATCCAAGTCCAGATGAGTCAACAGACATACAAAGGAAGCAATCAGGATTCCTCCTGCCAGCTGGCTGCATCAGTGAGCCCAGCCTACACTACAACACACACGGGGCAGAGAAAATCTCTCCAGCCCAGAATGCAGGATTCTGAGCAAATGAATGCTGGTCGTTGGTTTAAGACACTAAGCTTTAGGTGTGGCTTACACACCAAAAAGACTTATTACAGTTATGATTACACCGAGGCCCCTCCACGTCTTCCCTTGTCCAGGTTCAATTTTCCTAGATTTCTGAATCTCCTAGATATTCCTAGATTTCTTAGATTTCTGGTCTTCTTTCCTGGCTGGGCTCCATTAACCAATCCTGGGATAGACGTGGTGCTTGCTCCCATACTCTGTGCAGGGGCCACAGGACATCTGTTCTCTGAGTTCTGGATCCTAGAAAATCATCACAGTCAGAGAGTGAGCCAGAGAATCGGCACTCTCGGCTCACTCTGTGAGCTCATTCTAAGCCTTTGCAGTCAACTCAAACCCCAGGCTATGAAACTAAGCTCTGCCCATCCTGGCATCTCTTTTAAAAAATCTAAGTGCAGGGGTTTACAGTCATCACTATTAAACTTATCCTTCCTTTCACTTTCGACTTCATGTTTCAACCTTTCAAAATCTAGACTCCACTTTGATTTTAAAATTTGCAGAAAGGATAGCCTTTTCCTGCATGCAAACATTTACCTCTACACCCAGACACACATGTATTTGGACTCGTGCATACATAAACACACACATTGTGCACAACAGAAAGCAGAAAGTCAATATCCATCTTCTTAGCAACTACAGTGTCTTCCTAACAGTCATGACCCTCATGTCAGCTTCTGTCTTCCTTCTCGGCCTCGCCTCCTCATCATCCCGTTTCTGTAGCAAAAAATGGAGCTCTGGCTGTGATTTAACCAAGTAGGGCATATTTTTCTCAGGCAATAAGAATCTCAGAGGTAGGGAGTCCAGGACTAGAACAGAGGCTCCATGTGCCATCCAAGATCATCCAAGTGCTTCCTCATGATTTCAAGAAGCTGCTTCACTCCTAAGTGTTTCATATAGGATCCAGGTAAGAATGAAACTGAGAGGGAGAAGGGAAAAAGGCCAAAGGCAAGTGACACTGAGCCTGTTTCCTTTAACCAAGAAAACACAGCTCTCCTGGAGTCCCAACCCAGGAGACTTCTAGTTACATTCATTGGCCCAGAACTGGGTTATGTGGTCACCCCAGCTATGGGGGAATCTGGGAAGGTACATATTTATCACTGGGTACACTGCCACCCTGAAAAACAGAAGGAAGTTCTGTAAATGAGATAGAAATGGAGAATGAATATTGAGAAGGGAACTAGCAGCGTTTGTCATATTCCTCCACACATACTGCTAGTTGTCATCTTTGTATATACCCAGACACATGGCGAGTTTATTAAAGAAAGATTATAGGAAGTGAGGTGACATGGTAGATTACAGAAAAAAAAATAGCTAAAAATTCTTCCTAATTCTGTATAAACAACTCTTTTCATTGTGACTGACGTTCCTCCCATCAAGAGTCTATTTTCCACCCCTTGAATTTGAATCCAGGCTAGTCTTTTGATTTGCTTTGACCAGTAGAATGTGGCAAAAGTGATGTTAAGCAACTTCCTAGCCCACATCTCCAGGGGGCTTTCAGCTTCTGTGTCTACCCTTTCAGAACTCAGTGCTACCTGAGTGTCTCGGAGGAGCTCACCAGGAAGAGAGACCACAGAGAAAGAGAAGCACAGCTGAGAGCCAGTGCTGTCACCAGACATGCAGGGGGTTTTCTTAGACTAGCCAGCCCCATTCAAGCCTCTAGGTGATGACAGCCGCATAATCACCCCAAGAAAGGCCCCTGCTGAGCACAGCCCAGATGACAGATGCAAAGAAACGTGAGCAAATTAAATGATCACTGTTTTAAGACACTAAGTTTTGGGGTGAGTAGTGAAATAGATGATTCACTTGCAACCGTGCAAGCAGAGTGGGTATTTGCGGCAGTGTTGGATTCCTAGATTGATTCCAATCTGGTTTGCAAACTTTATTCCTAGGAGACTGGCATGGAAGGCAACAGGGGGCCTAACTAATGTTTCCCAAGCCCCTGCCCTCACTTTATCCAGGGCCGCTTGACTTCATCTATTTTACAAATTTGGATTCTCTCAAGATTTTATTTTTTATAACAGATCGAATAAGGACTCAACCGAATCACCTCTAAGTTTCCTTTAACTATAAAATTCAATGCTCAAGATCATAGTCTTACCTATTTAGAAGCTTCCATTCCTTTTCTGACTCAGATCGTCTCATTTACTGCCCTCACATTCCTTCATGAGAGCACTTGGTATTCCTTCAACCACTTGCATAGATGTCCCAGCCCCAGCCACCTGTTTACCCCTCAGAACCTCTCTGTGTCCTTGCCTATGCAAGCCTCCTTCAAGGGAAAACCCCAGACGACAGCAGCAGGGGTGGCGGTGTCTGTATAACTCTCAGAGGGACACACTAGATATGGCCAAAAGTGAGAGCAGAGAGTCCTGAATGACACTGGCCCATAAAAAGCCAGTATGGAAACTAGGTCATTTATGGCTAACATTTTCTAGAACCTTCCATGTGCCATGAGCTATACTAAATGGTTGCTTATCACCTTATCTCCTGTACCCCCCCCCCACCACCACTTTACAGATAAACAAACAGGTTCAGAAAGCTTAGGTGACTTGTATGGGATCTCTTATCTAAAAAGTGAAGTTATAAGAGGCTCAGAGCTTGTAAACAGTGATTATGAAGGCTTCCCTTTAAGTTGTCTTTTGTATTACTGACATGGAGCTATTTTTGTTTATTTTTATTTATCAATTTATTGTTTAGTTGATTAAATCTATACTTTCTTTTTAGAAGAGATTCTGAGCCAGAATATCTTTCCCATAGGCCATTTCAGATCTCAGTCATCTGTAGAGAGCAGGAAGTCAGGCAGATGCTAAACCCATGGCTGATCTAGGTACTCCTGAGGTGGTCAAAGGTCAACGCTATAATGTCTGTATTTCTTTCTCTGGAAAACCACCCCTTCCCCAGTAGAGGTAGGGTGGGTGGCTGTCTGTCACAGCCTATGCCTACCATACAGGAGTCACCGTCCGCCCCGACAACAGTGATTGGCCCAAAAGGTGGGTACACATCAACCCTACATGCTGCCTATGCAGGTCATGCTCTGTTTAAGTTCAGGGTTTGCTTCCCTAGAGTTATGCAGTACCAACATATACAACCTTACTATGAGGGTCCAAGCAGGGGTCTTGGATGGCTGCCACCATGTATCTGTCCTCAGACAGATCTGCAGGCATTTTGACTCTAGCCATTCTGCCTGGGCTCCAATTCCAGTTCCACCAATGAGCAGCTGCGTGGCCTTAGGAAAGCCATGTACCTTACCTGAACTTCACTTTCTTCATTTGCAATAAGGGTAGACTTAGAACCTAACTCATAGACTTTTTAAAATAAGGATTTGCTAAGTTAACATTTGTGACCTGCTTAGAACAGTGAGCAGATACTTAAATATAGGATTTAAAAAGAAAAATTCCTGCAGCTCTAAGTCATATGACCCAAGGGAGGCCAGCATGCTTTCCTGGGATTGAATTTCAAAACTGGAGAAAGGAAACTCTTTTTTTTTTCTCCTGGATGTCTAAACTGGGGCTTCTAGTGGCCATGATCTTCACCACATGCAAAGGCGTCCCTGCTGAAAGAGAATGAGGCCAACGTGCACAGGTAACTCCGAGACAGCAGCAGGGAGAGTTGGAGAAATTCACTGCTGGGTTAAAGGGCCACTTTCTGTGATCGCTGGAATTCTTCATTTCTGTAGCTACCCAGGTGTCCTTCTCAGATGCATGTGCCTGTCAAGCCCTCTTTTTATTTTGGTTTAAATTAGGTGAGTTTATTTTCTGTCCACTGAAAATGAAACAATCTTGGCTAATTTAGATGCCTCAGATAGGAGGTGCAAATTCGAATGCCAATAGGTGCTACAAGGTCCAGTAAGGAAATATCACTTTTGATGGAAAAGGGCATATAGAGACATCTTTTTCCACTGTAAGAAAAACAACCATTTAAGTGCAAGGTCAACTGCATCTAGTTGCCATGTGAGGGATATCACAGGGAGAGACAGAGTGGGAGAAATGGCAGACCTGTGCTCTGTCTCAGTGGTTTAGTCAGTCTATTTTGCCATGAGAGTCCAGTTTAGCAATATCTTCTGATGTTTTTTTTCTTCAAAAGAAGACATTAATCTGTGACTTTCCCAATCTATAATGTTGGCTCAAAATGTTATACAATACTGTACGACACCTCTGTAGATGAATGTGTTCCGAAGGTAGCCATTTTTCACCTTAGCTGGCCTGGTACCAAGGATTCCCCATGGGGCAACCAACCCAGGCGTCTACAGAGAACCAGAATCCTGGGATTCCAGGTCTGGGGTTCAACCTCTGCCAGAGTTTTCTGAAGGTTCTGCACCACCCACCACATCAAAGCCAGTCTCTGTGTCAAGGGAGTCTCTAGTTTGGTGAACCCATCTCCTCAGCAGTGTCCTGAGCGCTGCTCCTTGCAGTCCCGCTCCCAGGGTGTATTTTAACCTGTCGTGAGGGAGGGGTTGTGTGCTGACAGAGGAGACCTGCTATCCTCAGCAAGCAAATGCTCCAGTTTTGCTTGGGTTTTCATAAAGCTTACACAGCTGGAACCCGGGTACTGAGGGCCTGCAGTAGGAACATTAACGGCCAACCAAGTAACACAGGGAGGCTCTTTTAGAAGTCTCTGAGGACAGATCCACGGTGGCAGCCATCCAAGACCTCTGCTGCTGTCCTGCTGAATCTTCAGCCTTGCTCTACTGAAGCATCACTGCTCAGAATAGACAGATAAGGGAAACATCCACTTTAATATGGGGCAACGCATAGCGATTTAGGGCTTTCCTTGCAAGGCCTTTTCTGGAAACTAGGAAGAGAAGCCTCTTCTGATGCTCCAGTTCTTATTGGTACAAACAAAAACAACCAGGAGGTAATTATCCAAGAAAAACTCCAAAGATTTTGGACGCGGCTTTCAGAGACTTCCCTTGAAGACCCAGCAGCAGCTCTGTCAGAGGCAGACACATTTCTACTTCATTCACCTGATGACTCTGGGGGGTGAGGGTGAGTGGCCCAGTACCGGAGAAAGGTCATATATCCTTGAGTGGTTTCCCCAACACTGTCTCTCTGTTCTTTATCTAGCTAAAATATTTCTGGATTCTAAAGGAGACTTTCACATGCCGAACCCAGAAAAGAGAACTGAAGACTACATCTGGAGCTCCCTGATGTTTTCCCCACATTTAGAATCAGGAAGGATAATAGCCTGGGCAGTAGGCTGCCTCCTCCTCTCTTCGAGGTCTGCCCCAGACCCTCACATGCAGCCTGGCATCAGTAAGTGCTCAAAGAATGCCACTGACCTGAACTGGAATAAGACACACAGAAAATGAATCCATTCGTTCACCTCTTTATTCAGTGAGTGCTTATGGGCATTAAATAAGGAGGTGTCAGAATGGCTTCAGGGCCCCCACCAGATGTTCGGGGTGATAGCTACTCCTGGAGCTATGTCACTTTGTACCCACCTGAATTTGTGGCCCTGCTTAACTGGAGCGGGACTGCTGAGCACTGGGCAAACTGGAAAACTGCAGCTGGGCTGAAGGGATATCAAATTTTGCTGCTGCTGAGGACACAGCTTCATAGGAGTTGCAGACAAGATTAGGAAAGTGAAACCCACCCCTGCCATGATTCTAGGGGTTCAGAGTATAGGTAGATGAGTCAGTCAACATCTAGACAGACTCCGAATTCCTTGACAGTGGTAATCCAAGCAGACTCCCCACTCTGTACCATGGTCATCCTTTGCCAGGTCTCCCCCTGCTTTCTCCTTGAGCTCCACCTAAGTACTGCCTTCTGCTGCCAGCTTTTCTTGCTTTTTGAAATTACACTAATCCCCATTCATGGTTATTTTATTTCTGCCCTCTAGTTCTTTTCCAGCCTCTTATAACTCCACCCAACATGGGTGTGAGGACAGATGCATCACAGGAACTCTGCTCTGCAGGGTGTTCAATTCTGTGCACCCCAAATCTTACCTACACTTACCAGGGAATCTCGCACACAGGTTCCTGGTTTCTATCTTTAGCTGAGTCCTCAGAGCCTTTAAAATGAGAGTGTAAATAGGAGTTCAGATGGGAATTAGAAGGATGAGAGATGAAGTGGCGGGAACAGGTGAGCTCAGCCAGACACAGGAGGGGTGTATGAGAAGGGGTGCATGATCAGCTATGGCAGACACTACAGAGGGACCAAGCAACATGAAAACCTAAGAAAGACTGTTGAGATTGACCATTAGGTTACAGGTGACTTTGGGGGAGCTATTCCTGCAGAGGGTGAACGCAGAAGCAGACTGAGCAGGCAGAGCAATGAACTTCTTGTAGTCTCTGTTTCTTCATCCATTAGCAGAGAAAGTATCACCTACTGAATTGGGTTGGTATGATAATCCATCAAGATAAAGCCAATAAATCATTGTATGTCTGACAGATAAAAGTTCTCAAATCATCATCTTCCCCATATTTGCAGGCTTTTTGGAAGAAGCCCGGGGTGGGGAGGAAAAATTAAGTATTCTGGAAGGTGTCATAATTGGTGAGGAGGTATGTCCTAGAGGAGATGGGAGAATATGAGGTCGACCCCAACTCTTCTGAGACAGAGGAGATGAAAGGCTAGGGGAAAGGCAGATCAAGTTTTGAGATGAAGGGCCTAGACACTGTTCACATCAGAAGACCTCTACAACAATCAGACTGATGGATCCCTCTCAACTTTCAGTTCTCTAAGGTTTTCTTTTCTATCTGACCAATCGAATATATAAAGAAAGTCATCCTGTCCATAACTCATTTTTATATCAACATCTGCCTGTGGTACGGTTTTTCTGATACCATCCTCCTAAAGGATACTTCTAGCATGTTAAAGCATTTCTTAAAATGTGGACCCAGAACTGAGCCTAAACACTTGAGACACAGGGTTTCCCAGTGACAAGTCTAGAGAACCGTGGGCTCCACCTCTAGATGCTGTGACCCTGTCAACACAGTCAAAGGATTATTGGGCTCCTGGGTTTGCCAGATCAGCCCTTGGTTCACAAGAACCTTGCTGTCAATCAAAATCTCTAAGTCAGTTTTACATACAACACCATCAAATTGGGACTCTTTCTTCTTTCATCATTTTTCTCTCTTTTAATTGCTAAGTACAAAATCCTACTCTATTTCTCAAAAATTCTATCTTTATTCTGATCCACCTTTCTAGTCCTGATTCCGTTGCCCTGGCTCCCAAGGAGGAAGTTAGATTTCAGCCCCACCAGGTGACTTGGCCCTGCTGACACAGAGTCTTTGTTAGTTTCAGCCAGGTATCTGATTTCCCCAGGGACAGACAGGACTGTGCAAAGATGCTTCTAGTTCTTTCGAATGCCTGTGAGGATACGCAGGAAGGTGGGAGCTCACCTGAGCATTAGAGATACAACTTTTAGAAAAGGTTCTGAATAACATCTAGTTTCAAGACTGAAACCACCCTTGGGAAAAAAAACTTTTACAGAAAGATCAGTGCAAATGCAGACTCTTCCTGGTAGCAAATGGAGGCAATACTTCTAGCTGGTACCTACTGCTACTCATTAAACCTCGAATTAATATTAAATGAAGAAGCGAGTCAATGAATGAATGAAACACAAATGTGGATAACTGTGAAGCCCCCATTGATTCAGGCCATAGTTAGCTTGGCACAGCAAACTCGCTGTGCAGTAGGGGAGAGAGTGTCCCTGGGCTAGGCACATACCTGGAAGACATCTGTAGCCAGAGGTTAAAGGGCAGTCCTCAGCTCTTGAGTAGCAGATTAGACTCTAGAAATCTCTGGTCTTCTTTCAGGACTTCTGACATCTTGTTTACTCTTCCATTGGATTTTATCCTGCCTTCTCTCCCCTCCGTGATCACTTCTCCTGGGAAGGATTTGTGTGAAGATTCATTCAAAACAAGACCACCATTTTGAAAAGTCAGCTGCTTCACATCTACATTCCCAAGAAGAGTTAAAGTAAAACCAGTTCTTGTGGCTCACAGATATCACCACTTCCATCATCACAGAATACATGGGGAGCAGGGACCTGGGAAGAGAGAAATATGGTTGCTCTCACTTTGGAGAGGGGTAAACTGAAGCAGGAGATCAGTTAAGGAAGGGAAGAGCCAGAAGCAAACATAAGGTGCTGCTGCTATTTCCAAGGGCAATACTCTACCTGCAACACCCTGTGCCCTTGGCCCACGTGAACTACATCAAACCCTCACCATCGCTTCTAGGAGACAGATGTGTGTATTTAGAAACCAGCCTCTTCAAAGATCCTTATAAAGACAAAGGCAGGAAGCAGGACCCCCAGCATCTGCTTTTGATTATTTTTGTTTGGGATGAATAACTATTTTTTCAGTTAGACTGTAACCTCCTGAGGGCAAAGATGATGTCTTTTTCAGCTCTGACCTCCACAATGCTTAAAACAGTCCCTTATGCATCATAAATAGTTTATAAAATAATAATAAAAAATGAAAGCTTTTCTCACCTAGAATACTCAGGTCCATATTTCACTAATATTTTGTGAACTCCTACCAAGTACTAACCAGTATTTTAAGCACTTTGTAAATGTAACCAGTGAGTGGGGAGGTTGGCTTCCTTCCCTAAAGTTAACCTGTCACCTGGTTGTGAGTGACCAGCCAAGGTGGCCACAGTTCTCCCGAGTTGCAGAAGGAACTCTAGACTCAAACAACCTTGTGTGGCATTTCACAGCTCATGTGTTAGTGGGCCCTCAGTATCAAAGGGAGTGAAATATATAAGGAAACACTTCCCTTTGTTTCCACTAAGAAAGCTGCTATTGTCTAATCTCAGCTGAGACAGGGTCAAATAAGGACATGCCTTCTTTGCCTGGAAGTTTCCGAAGATGTTTCTGTGGATCTAATATCATTGTAAGTCCAGCTGTTCTTGAGGAATTGAGATGAGATTTAGGACTTTACTCCCAAAGGGCAGTGACCTCTGAATGGTCAGGACAGAGAACAAAGAGGAAGTTTCCCCAGGGGGGTTAGAGGTTAGTCTCTCAGTATATGTAAAAGGAGGGCTTCTTTTTTGTTTTCCTTTTTAATATTTAGAATTATATTTTATTATTATTGCTTAAGAGATAAAAAGGAACAGAAATAGTTCAACAGGAGAGTTTCTTCACTGATGTGTCTGAGACCTTTTTCCCCAATGGACTTCATAGGAGAACCAAATGGCAGAGATCTCAGGATCCCTCTTACCTTTCTTCCTGACCAATAGACTCTGCAATATTTAGTCAGCACAAAGAGTAAATAAAGTCAAGTTACCTTTTCTAGCCAACCTTCCTGGCTGGTATTGTCTCTGTCCAATGAGGTAAGTGGAAACGGTAATTGGGGTTGGGAGGGAAAGCGGATTAGTGGAAAAGAAGGTTGGTCAGAGGGATTGGTATATATACCAAATGCTGAGGATGGTGAGTTGGCAAGATAAAGAGATAATGAATTCTTGACAACTTCATGAAGTCTAAGCCTAGCCTTCGCTCACATGAGACCAAAACAGATTTCTATCTTGTTTAAATTATTTCAGGGTGGAGAGTGGGATCCTAATAAGCTGAATGTAATTGTCACTGGCACCTGGATAGGGCATGAGGCGGCTTGTCCCACTGAAGGTCTGAAGACCTCTGGAAGTGGAACACTTCCTCAAGAACTACTTTGCAAGTCGTGGGTGGGGATGGAGATAACCATTCCTGGTGGATACTGCCAAGGGGTCGGGTGGGGCAGGACCCGGTGACAGGTCAGAACAGCCTCTGGAGGGATCCTCAGGAAGGGATCCTTGAAGAAAACCTCACTGTGGTCTAAAAATTCCACAAAACCAGAACAAGCCTCTCAGAGTCTGTCTTTTCAGGGTGTATGTGGAAAAGGGCACAGCGATGGAGTGCATGGTTGAGGGAAGGAAGGGAATAATGTTCATGAGCAGGAGAATGTAAGGCAGCATCTTATGGGCCTCTGCACAGAGGTTTCTTATTCTTTCTCGCTGCCTCTTTTTTCTCTCCTTTACCCTAAGAAACACATTGTCTTGGATTGCTAGCAATTTACACTTCAGCGACTTAGCAGTCAGGTCTTTTAAAATCGAAAGTGATATAAATGCTAATTCAAGTGAACTTAAGCAAAATCAACACCAAAAAGAAACACTAAAAATATTAATTCTATGACTGCGATGTGGCAGGGATTCACGCACGGCTCGATTCGGGTGCTTTAACAATATCACCAGGACTCCCAGCTTTGCATTCCGCGGCACAGCCCCCTCAACTACTTCTTCACAAATAACTCCTAAGGCACAAGCCTCAGGGACACCTAGTTCCAGTTTGGTAAAGCTGCAGAAAGCCTGGTATCTTTCCCGTAAAAATCCTGACACGTCTCAAACAGACTGGGGCCTGAGGCTATGCGAGCGCAATTCTTCGCGACCAGGTGGATTGTCTCTGCTGATTGGCTAGATGGATTGCCACTACTGATTGGTCAGGCCAGGTCATGTGCCAGTCTGGGTGAGGTCAGCTCCACTGAAACGTTAAGCTCTGAGAGTGGGGGAAGGGAAAAGACAGCGGGTAGGGGAGAGGGCGGGGCGATATGCCAAGAAAAATCAGGACAATACTGAGCATCCAAAACAAAACGAAGTTTTAAAATCTGTTACATCCAGGGAACCTGGATCTCATAAATCTTGCCCAGGAGGCAAATCTGATTTACTAATTTCAGCGCTCTTCATTAGAGAGACACATAGGTAGGAAAGACACAGCAAGGAAAACTAGACAGGGCAGGAGAGAATGGAGACTCGAAAATTAGGCTGTTTTCTTTTTCCCCCAAGCTGAAAGCTAGAAGGTAAGGCCAAGGAGGCGCTAAGGGTGTGGTCCCTTACTATACCATGAGTGAGGCAGGGGCTTTGGAAATATGTATAAGTGTGTTTTCGGAATCATAACTGCTTGTTTGACATTATAGTCAAATCTCCCTGGCCACAAGAGCTGGAGACAAAAACCGTTAGGCAGGGATGAGGGGCCCAAGGGCAAGCCTAGCTCCCTTACAGATCCAGCCCAGTAAGATATATAGGTAGATCTCACTGCATTCAGCTGTCCAGGGAGCACAGCTGTCAGCACCCAACACCCCATCCCCACCCTGCTCAGTGATTGGAGACCTCAGGCCTAGAGGCCCCACCTCAAGGAGAACCCAAGGCCTGCAGCCAGGAGTGTCCTGTTTATGTCTGAAAGTTGACCCAGCCCACCTTTACAGATGAGAAGATCAGAGGGCAAAATCCACTGCCCTCCCCAAAGGCAACCATCTCATAGTTACCATTAGTGAGCCCAGAAGGCCTTTGTAAGCCTTGTTCTGTATAATTTCTGAAGAAGGCATTCTCCTCGTCTGTACTACAGAAAGAAGTTGAGACTTAGACTTACAGTTCAGGGGACTTGCACAAGGTCGCAGAGACTCTTCATCACTGTGACTGTGGTAGAAGACCTCTTCCCTGACCCCCATGAAAAAGTTAGTCTACTAGGAATTTTCCACGGTACTGCAGAGACTGCAGCTACGTCCTATTATAGTGACCAAGGACAAGCAAGCATAGCCTCCCTACTCTGCAGCTGTACATAACTGATAAGAGTTGCCAGTAGAAACCACACTAGCCAAGGAGATGAATCTTTACCTCAGAGTATAAAAGGAACACTAGACTCCCCGTTGCTCAGATTTGGGTAACAACGCCCTTGACTCAGCACGAGTGCCTGCAATAAAGTGCTGTTTTCTCTACCTTTGAGTGCCCAGCTGTCAATCTTGTCTGGAGGCTCTGCCATAACGTGACAAACTCACTCTAAAACTGAAAATGATGGAAGCTGCCATTATGGCACCAGCATGAGTGTCGGTCTTTGTGGGAGGGTGGCGATATGGCCAGAGCAGCAGCACCACAGCCTGTGCAAAGTTCCACAGACTCAAGGACACTCTGGGCTTTACTTATACACATGTTCATCCAGCAAATTCTGCCAGCCTCACCCACCTACCCAGGGCCAGCCTACTGTGGCCTTGGAAGGAGTAAGAGCTGAGCCAAGACTGTGTGTCCAGCCCTAGAAAGGGTATCTCCTTTTCCCCTCTCTCTGCCATCTTGGTTTTTTGAATACTTTTAGTTAGAAAACTGGATTGGAAATTTCATTTGACTACAGTTTGGGACTAAGAGCTGAGGATCAGGACTCTGAGTTTATAGCACAGCCTTTTTGCACACTGTTTGCTAAACAGGTCAGATTGTGGTTATCTCCCAGAAAGATACAGACTGAGGACCCTCTCAGGTCCAACCTGGAGGGGAAAAGATATGTTCTCACAGAATAAACCAAAAATAATCCTTCTTTTTTAAAATTAAGACCAGAAGTCTTTCAACATTTAAATTTTACAGGCTAATAGCCTCCAAGCCATGGGGTTAAACTTGACAAACAATGCACAGCAACAATATTAAAGATATTATAACACAAATGCATCAGAAGCAGCACCAGAAATTTGCTGAGGCCATGATTTAATTAATCCAAGTTAAACATCTGGCTTTGGTTACATGTGGTTCCAGGCCAGAGGCATGAAAGTCAGCATTTGTGGGAAAGCCGGGAAGAAAAACTGGCAGTACAGACCAGGGACGAGGGATGCCCGTCCCCACCCCCCAGCTCAACACCCCAGAGTCTGGTGCCCTCATTTTAGGGAGGTACCAACCCCACTCTAATAATCCTACACTTTTAAGATTATGAGCTTCTTCAATACATGAAGGTTACCTTTTACATTTTAGAATTCAGGGTTTGCAGTGAAGAGAATGAGTGAATGAATGATCAAACATATGAATGGAGGGAGGTCCAGGGGAAGGGCAGCTGTAACCAAGGAAACTTCCTTTCCTAGAAAATACTTGATGACCCTGGGGACAGTTGGACAAAAGGTAATAAAGAAATTTGTTTTGTTATTTAACTTACTAGAAAAGGTGAGAGGGTGAGTCAGTGTCTTTTGATTGAAAAGAGCAGAGTTTCCCTCAAGTCTCCTGAGCTTTATATTAAGGCTACACATGGATAAGAAAATAAGAGCCATGAGTTTAACAACAACCCAGGACAAGCTACATGGCTCAGCCTGTTGAGAGACTAGAAGCAGCAGAACCTGTGTGAAGCCTGACAGAGCCCCAGATGTAATTCAGGAACCATATCAAGCACACCTTTTAAAAGCAGACATTCCATCTCCTGGCCTACTTAGCAGCAGGATCCAAGCATCCTTGCCTTCATGCTCTGACTTTGGGCCAACTTGGGTCTTCCATCCCTGCCCCTCCTCTTCCTGCTGCTTATTAAAGGCCTGCTTCATCAACACCACAAATACCTGCCTTAACAGAAAGAAAGGTCTACAACATTTTGCTTCAATGGTTATTAAAGAAAGAAAAATCTATAGTGACTGGGATGGCTTATCACCCAAGGATCCTGGGTACCAGGGCCCTCACCAACAGTGTGGCCTTACATCTGATCTCACTGAGCATCAGTGTGCTCATCTATAAACTGGGGCTACTAAGCTGCTCACCTGGCAAGACTTAGTCCTAAAGGTCATTTTCAGAACTTTAAAAATGCACCATCAGTCCCTTTACCCACGGTAATCCTGAGGAAGAAAGAGGAAGGGGAAAGACTTTTGACTGCTCCAGGAAACACCAGCTGCTCGCCTTGGTATTAACAGGCGAGGGAGGACAGACTGGGACTTGGCCTGCTAGGAGCTAGTTTACAACATTGCTTCCTTAGTTGAGCCTCGACAGGAGGCTGATGGTGATCACACTTCCCTGTCAAAAGTCACATTGCTGGCTTCTCCCACCCAGCTGGAGTGGAGGGAGATCTGGCGCAGCTGGGCCGTGGGGAACCAGCGTCAGCTCTCAGGCCCAGGCCCTGGGGCCCAGCGCCTCCATGCAGGGGTGGGGCCACTGGATACAACCAGCTCAGCGGGGATCCTCTAGCCACTCCAGGGTCACCTGCTGCCTCTCAGGCTGGCTCAGGGTGGGAATCTCCCTGGGGTGACTATCAGTGAACCACCCTTGTTTTGTTAACACTGTGCTTTCAGGCAACACTTGGCCAGTTGCCATGGGCGTTTTCTGTTTTGACAGAGCAGGGACATGCTGAATCCCTGCACCGTGAGTTTCAAATTGTGGACGTTTCCCCTGCTTTACCCTGGAGGATGAAGGGCCCCACTCACCATTCCCATGCTCCCTCTCGAGACCCCTGACCTGGGCAAAGCACAGTTGTTTTAGCTTAGGTGTGAGCCACCAGACATCCTTTCCCTGCTGGTGAGGGAAGATGAGTAGCTTCATCTGCAGTCATTTTTTCTTCTCCAGGGTAGGTAGAACCATGCAGCCCTGCCTTCCAGCTGCTTCAATCAATTGTAACAGACTGACCCACAAAAGGTGGAGCGTAAACGCTCTCCAGTCATGCTATCCCAGTAGGAAGCAAGGAGCCAGGGAACTAAGAGTGTGTGTGTGTGTGTGTGTGTGTGTGTGTGTGTGTGTGTGTGTGTGTGTGTTGGTGGGGAGTGGTAAGGGGGTCAGGGGAAATTACCCCATCGCTCTGAAGTTCTTCACAGGGCAGAACAAAGAAATTAACATCAAATAGGAGTAGTAGGAGCAAAGCCCACATTTAATGACACATGTATGGAGAATTGACATGGCTGTAAATTGTGAGGTAAATGGGACAGACCAAAGAAATATCCGGTACTGAGGTGTGAGAAAAGGGGGGTGGAGGCAGAGGGACAGAGGACAGAGGAGGGGGTCTTCACAGGACAAGGAGGGATGATTCATCTTTACCCTGAAAGTCAAGATAGGTTTAAGAGAACATGTTCATAGATGAACTGACACTGGAGGTAAGACCTTCTCAAACTACATTTTTTCTAGAGGATAGAATAATCACTTCTTCTGTTAGGGGAAGAGTAGAGAAAGGGAAAGGCAAGAGTTTTTCCTTCGCCTCTGGAGTTGGTTGTTTCTTCCCGCTCATATTAGTCTGCATGCCAGAGTGGGACCTCTACAGGAGACCCTGTCTGAGAGTCTTAGGGTAGTGTGTTTTGAGCCCTTTCAATAGCAAGGAGGTGTTAGAATCTACAGAGCTTAAAAAAAAAACAATGCTAAAGCGCATCCTGGTGGAGTAGCATTTATGTCCCCTCATATATTAAGTGCCAATAGCGCCTCCCCATATTAGTGACAACCATAAATGCCACCGCTTCTACCAAATACCCTTTAGAGACTGAAGTGCCTCTGTAGGGTGCAAATCACTGTTAGATCATTTCCTAAATTAGACCCCAAGAGACATTAATAAGCTCCTTGAGATGTAAGTAGGTATGATACGAAAAGAGCTTCACAGTGAATATCATGTTGGGTTTGGGAAATGGTGGGTTAAAGAAGGGAACAAGATTTCTTTCTTCCCTTTATTTATTTATTTTTTATAAAGGAAAGGAGTAACAGGAATGAAGGCATGTAGGCAAGCAGGAGGAGAGAGAAAGAAGCAGTATTTTATTTATCTTTATTTAATTGTTCACGTTTGTTGGTGCCCTGGTCCTGGGTCTTGAACCTGGGACCTTGAGATGTATGTGCTACTGCTCTCAGGGTGTACTAGACCGCTAGGCCACCAGGGTGCACCCAAGAACAGAAATTCTTTATGACAGAACTTCTCAGAACCTTTTATATATAGTAAATATGTGCTTTGAAACATCAAGTTTCCGCTATCTAATTAACAACCGAATTCTTTCTCTTTGGGACTCCCTTGGGATGAACCCACCTTGAGTAACGATTAACTGCACTTTATCCCCTAAAAAAACCCTGGGGACTTTTGAATCATCTACCATGTGGAGTACAGAGATGAACACTCAGAAGGTGCTTGTGTTTTTATTGAATTGCAACTCCTTCAGAACTCTAGCAAACTAGAATGTGCAAAGGCACTGGAAAGGAGACCAGAGTGTCAGGAAATGGCTGTGAAGATGACCTCACAAGGAAACCAGTGTGGTGGGGTTCCCGGAGAGCCCAAGGGATGCCTTCTGCTCCTGAGAGGGAGCAGGCCGATGGGTGCCTTTGGTTTACAGAGTTGAAGGGAACTATAATAACTAGGTGGTTGAAAGATAAGTATGTGCGGATGAAATTATTCAAATGCTGACAGATGGACTGGAGGTCTCCTCTTCTGCTGGCCTGGCCGCCTTTGAGTGGCAAGCCTTGCCCTGGAGATGGAGCCTGGCAGCTCTGCTGAGATGCTGGAAATATAAGCCCAGGTAGGTATAATGGCAGTGAGTCACAGTAAACCCACAGCCATCAGGTGCTCAGCGGGGAGCTGCAGCCAGGAGACTCACTGAGCTGAGTGATGAGCCCAACCATCCTGTTGTGCAAAATACAAAGAGCAGAGTGTTCAGGTTGAAGAATCAGATTTCTCAAAATGGAAGCCCGAGCTGTGCACGCTGAGCTCCAGGCTCTGCTCCAAGGTCAGGGGGACAAAAACCTGCCTATTCCCATGCAGGAAGATGTCACCCCACACAGCCATTCCTCTCAGGGCACGGGCAGGTGGCCAGTGCTGACAGGGATCTGCCACTCCCTGTAAAACCTGGTGGACATCCCAGTGACCATCAGGGGCCCGGCCCCTCACCCACAGCCTCCCAGGCTTGCAAATCTGGGCTTCACTTTCACAGGGTGCTGTGCTCATGAACTTCTCTAAGCAGTGATAAGGAGTTGGCCTCTAAACTTTTCCAGTTTACCTGGATTGGCCAGGGCTGGAAGCTAGCTCTGTGTTCAAGACCACAGCTTCAAAGGAAAAAAAAGAAAAGGTAGGTGATTCTCACTTTTCCAGGGCTGATCAGCTGTGAGGGTCCTGTGTCAGCCTGCTGAGGGGACAGCCCAGAGTGGCTTTTTATTTTTTACTTTTGTAGCTGGTGAGGAACTTTTTTTGCTCACAGGTCACAGTCAAGCTTATTAAACTTGGATGACAGTAAACCAATGACTAACTGGATAATTAAAGCCACAAGTGAAGAAGACTGGGAGGGTTCCTCCTCTGTAATTTCCAGTAACCTGTCCCATAGGCAAATTCCCCTCCTCCCCACAGCAGAAATGCTTTTGGAATTAAAAACCCTCTGTGGTGCCCTCCACCTCCTCTCGAGGTCATTTCTCCACTTGCCCATTGTTCAGCACCCCACTCCACCACGGGTGTCCACCACCAGGAAAGAGGAAGTCTAACCACACCTCCCCGCCCCCGCTCCCTGCCGCCTGAGGGGAGCATCATGAAGGTTTTCAACTAAAACCCAGCTTACCTCAGCGGAGCTTCCTGTCAGGCTTTGTGCTGGAGAGATAGTGTGCCTCCCTGATGCTCTTTCTGTTCTAGGCAACTTGTCTTCTTCAATCACTTGAGAGCCACCAGCCTTCCCTGGGAGTGGATGAGAGCTTCAAAGCAGACAGAGTCACAGCCGAAAAGACCCTGAGTGGCTTCAGACTCTCCTCCCAGTCTGGAGATCTTAGAGAAGGCCTCTCCCACATTTCTCACACTACAAAGAGAATGCTGAACTTCACAATGTCCCCAAAGGCATTTCTGTGTTTCTGCCTTTAATCTTGGGCCTGTGGGCCTCCAGAGGAAAGCCTCTCAACTCCCTCCAGAGAGATACTTGCTTCATCTTACATTTCCTTGGTGCCTCTGTCCTCTCTCTGGCTGCCCCTCCAGCTGTCGCTCCTGCTGTTTCCCTCCTCCCTACTGTACCCTTGGTCCCTCCGGCATCCCTCATCTTAATCGGCAGTCCCCTTTCCTTGAGGAGACATGGGCGGAGGAGGGGTTACAATGAGGGTGAGTTATGTGACTTCTAGGTGCTATTCTAGGGTGCCTTTGTGATTGTTTTAAATTCAACAATATATTACTATTCCCTCCAAATCTTTGAGGATCTTTGATTGCAGGAAGGTATGGACCATGTGTAGTTCAAGGCTCTATGCTGCTTCCCCCTTGGCACACAGCTGCTTACCTGTGGATAGTTATACTTTGAATAAGACTTTTTCCCACCAAATTGTCAAACTCTGGAGGGCATTGTCAATCTAGGATCGAATTTTGTGGTCTTGAGATAATGTCTAGGTATTCAGGTCATTAGTGTTTGTTATCATCATTCTTTAAGAAGAAAATTGAAGAAGTCATTTTGTTCTTGTGGGGGTTTTCCGGTTGCTCAAAGAACACATGGCAGAGTTAGGAGTGAGCAAGCAGAAGTTTAATCAGAGGGTAAAGGGATGGAACTGACCAAGGGAGGTCCAGACCCCATGGGTTCAGGGTCACTCCACATACCAGACAGGTGCAGCAAGTAAGCAAGTTGGGGTCCGTTAGTGGGGAGCAGAGAGACAGAGAGGATGGAGCCAGCCTGGAGGCTAAGACCCCATTAATGGAGAGGCTAACTCGAGGCCTTGCCAGTGGCCTGAGTTTTTAAGGGAAAATCCCACATGGTGAGGAAGCAGGATGGAGAGAGGAGTCTGCAGACCAGGTTTCAGTTCCTGATTGGCCAAGGTGACGTTGTCCTATGAAGTTATTGGTGGTCTTCTTCAACTGATGTCATTCTTTTGTTTCTTGGTAAGGGTCTGTGCTGGTCACATACTGCATGTCCCACACATCGAACTCGTCCATCAGCTTTCCTTATCGATCTGGATGCATTCACGACTGGGTGCTGGAGCCAGAGGCAATTCACTGTCCTGATAGCTGAACTTTAATCCCTGGTCTAAGGCTTACTCTTGCGGGGTTCTGACAGTTCTCTAGATGCTCTATGTACAAGTGTTAGGAGCAAACTCATATTGAGAAAATGACTCGTGATTGTCTACATCTCCTGCCACCACAAACTACTGTTACCAAGACTCTTGTCTCATTCACCATCTTATCATCTTTTGGTGGATTAAGACATAGTAAACCAAGTGAAACTTCAAGAGACAATAAGGGCATTTGAAACCAAAAAAAAATGAAAAAGAGTTCTAAATGAAAACATTCTGCGAAATGACCCCAAGCCTCAGACCTGCCCCAGATGTCACCATCTTCCTCTGACTTGGCTTCAGAGCCGCTGAGGATGCTCAGAGTGGAGGCTCTGTGCTGTGGCTGGACTTCCTGGCCAGCCAGGCCTGAGGGGGTGGAGGAGGAAGCGCTTGGGTGGGCTCTGTGAGACAGAAGCAGTGACAGTGACAGTTTGAACAGTGTGAACCCAGGGTGACCGTGTTGGGTAGTTGAAGGCTGAGGAAGCTGTGATGGGAACCACCCCTCAGAGGCAGCTGCCTCAAGCTCTCCCCCAAACACACATTCCAGCTAATAATTGTGCACAACTGAAGGCAGGCCCACACCTGTGTGTCCGTCCACACATCTGTGTGTGTGCGCTGCCAGATGTCTTTTTTCTCCCGGAGAAACATAAGCTGCAATCATCACATTCCTTTTCAGTGTTGTTACTCCTATTTAAATGGTCAAGAAAAAGTTTCATTAAACAGTCTATTTACAGATACATTTAGACAAGAACAGTGAGAGTTCCTGCCAGCTGCTGATGACTGGTGTTCCAGAAAGGAATTATGTGCTGGTGGTTTATTGAGTGTGATGACAACCACCGGTTTAGTGAAGGGTCAGTGGTTTGTTTGTTTTTTAAATATTGAAACTCTCTGAGTTATACACAGGTCGTTTACTTGAAATAATGTCAAGTTGTAGCATTATGGTGACAGAGAGAATTCAGCCACATCCTGGCAAGTAATGAGGCTTTCAATTTTATTCTACTTTTCCAGAGCTTAGAAGGCACTTTGAATTACACCTTAAGGAAATCTTCCCTGGTGTCCCTTGATTTTACTGATCCCAAGGAGAGGTCCAGGAGCATTCTCCCCTGGGATGCACTCTGAGCAAAAAGGTTAAGTTGTGGTCCCCCAGTCCATCTGTTGTCAACAAGCCAGGGCACTGGACCTGGAGGCCTGCGTGTTGGTCATAATGGGCCATCTGGCAGCCTGGTAGAAGGTGCTCATGGGAGCAGATGTCTGGGACAGTACTGACAGTATCACCACCTTTGCCAAGAAGAGTTTGGCTTTATCTAGAATGGCTCAGTCTGTTGGTAACGATGCACCCTCTTGGTCTAGGATATTTTAAGAGACTAAGCTCAAAATTTTCAATCTCCAGGTTAAATATTTTCTTGAGCAATGGGGCCTATGATGCTCCTGAGTTGTTCTGTGACCTCACACTGCCTATCCACCCCCACCCCTCCCCATCTAGACAAGGGGCTCTCTGCCTGCCTTGTTTCCCTTGCATGTGTCCTGACCAATCAAAATGGCAGGGCCAAAGCTTGGCTCCTAGAAGTTTTGTGGGTTTTTTAAAAATAAACATGCAATTTAAGTGAAAAGAAAATTGTAGTTTTAGAAGTCCTTTGGCTATTCTCTGCTTCCAAACAAAAGGTCACCCCCAAGATTTTCACATTTAGGAATTCTATAGCCATTGTGACATGTATCGTAAATCATGTTTTTATAAAATATCAAAGAACATGAAAGATTTATTTACATTTTTAAAAAAAAGGCTCCCCTACAGAAAACAGTATGGAGATTTCCTCAAATAGTTGAATATAGAAATTCCGTATGATCCCACCATCCCACTTCTGGGTATTTACTCAAAAGATACAAAAACACTAACCCACAGAGATTTATGCCATGCTTATTGCAGCTAGGGATTGGAAACTACCTAAATACCCAATGTCAGATGAATGGATAAAGAAGATGTGGTATATATACACAGAGGAATACCACACAGCCCTTGGAAGAGATGAGATCTTATCATTTGAATCAACATGGGTGGATCTAAACAGGATTATGCTAAGTGAAACAAGTCAAAAGAAGAAAGATAGATACCAGATAACTCACTCATAGATGGAATGTGAATAGACTACACAAAGAAACGAATGAAACAAAACCAACCTGTGGACACTTGCAATAGAACTGAGGTTACCAGTAGGGAATTACCAACAAGGCAGGGCAGGCAAATGGCAGCAGAGCCCACTGGACAGTGGTGAAGACCACTTGGTGATGTGGAGGGAAGGATGGTTGACATATGTCTGAGGAATGAGGAAATTGCACCTATGGGGAATCTACACATGAGTTTATCTTAATGTGCAAAATAAAATTACAATAAAAAAATGAAGGCTAGGTTGAGGTTGTTTATGTTGTGAGGTTACTGGGACTGAATGTTTTCTAACATGGGAAAAGAGTTAGCGTTATAACCTATATACAGGACGCCACTCCTGTGGGAGTCGAGTGAGTGGGCTGTCTGTTGGAGATGGAATTTACTGAGAATGTGGGCATACAGGGGAAGGAAGATTTCTAGGACCTTAAAAAGCCAGAATCTGTTTTCCCTCTCTAACAAAAGAAATCACCCAGTAGGAGGTGGATTTAGCTCTTAAGATTCTTAAGAACCTCCTCTGAGGGTGCTGTGTATTTGGGAGCAGCATATTAGAGTACACTCAGACTAGTCCTTGAGGCAAGGCTCTCTGTCTGCTCAGACTCTCAGACAGTGGCCAGAGGTGTGATTCGTTTGTGCTGAAGAATTTTCTAAATTAAACGTGACATTTTTTAAATGGGAGAATGCAGGTAAAATTGAGGTGTCTGAACTCTTTCATCAATCTGAAGTTTTGGCAACACTAGACTCTCACTGGTGCGTGGCAACAGGGGGCAAGAGAAAGTGGTGGTCACCTCCATCAGTATACCCTCTCTCTCACCCATTCCCCTCAGCACACACCCATGCAGCAGCTCCACCCTGCCTGGGTGCCCTGTAGGCAGTGAGAGGCTACCACAAAGCTCCCACCGTGGTCCACCTCTCGCCTCTTCTCTCTGCCACTCAGAAGGAGTGCAGATAAGTTTCCAGGATCAAAGGCAACCCTAAAAGCCATGATTATTCCTGCCTTTCTCTGCTCCTCAAACACAAAAGCCTCTTCCTCATTTACTAAAGTCAAAGAATATCAGGATTAACCTGTAATTGAGACTTCTGAAAGAAGAGCTAAAGGAAGTTTTAGCTTCAGCATTCCATAGCAATTCATTAGAACAAGGTCTTTTTGTGACTCTGGGGTGACAGAAGACACATGACTGAATTCAAAGTCCATGTGCTCTTGAGAATTGGAACAGGTATTCGGTGTTCCAGGCCACCACACAATGGTAAGAATGCCCAGGCTCTCAGAGCAAAGCAGGGCATGGCCAGTCAAGGCCAAGGGACAGATGGCCCCAGATGAGGCCCATTTTCAGTCTCCAAATCCGAACCAGTCATGAAACTGGTGGACCCAGAGTCAGTAAGCGGGCCAGCCCTCTCACACCATGCGGGCCAGGTGCTCCACCATGTTGACTGCTCCCCAAGATCACACAACAGCCTGCTCGTGGTGGCTGATGATGAGTGCTGCCATCAACTCTGGACTGAATTGTATGTAACTATAAGGAATGTGCAAAAGGGGTCCTGGAGTCAGAAAACATTATAGCCCTACAAATTACCTTAGAGAGCAGCTGTCCAGGGTTCCCGGCATTGACTGCTCTTCAGAATCATCAAAAAAATAATCAGCATACAGATTCACAGGCATCAACTCCTTACCCTCACCCTCCTCGACTCCTCACCTGCCTCCCTTACCCCAGACACAGTGATTCTCAGTTGGGTTTGAGAACCAGAAGTATCTTCCAAACCTAAAACCTCTACTTCCATTTCTGAATTACAGTCTTAGATTCAGTAACTCGTCCCAGGTCAAAGGCTAATTTGGCAGACCTGGGATCAGATTACAGGTCTCTTGACTAGAATCCAGAGCTTTTCCTACAACACACCACCTCCTGCATGTACCTACAATGGGGCTGCCAGATGACCCCCAGAGATTTTGGATAGGGAGAGGGTAAGAAGCACAGACTGTGCATGTAAAGTAACCCCAGATAATTTCCCCAGTATTGACTTCCGTTGTGGTTTATGACGCAGATGACTTAGTCTCCAGTTATCTGGGCAAGAGATTCTGCTTTTAGCTTTATAATCACCACAGTTTCACTTGTCTTTTGAGAAGTGGGGAAACACATCATGTGTACGTGTGTAGATTTCTTTGTACCTTTACTTAAAATGGAGAGAATAGCCAGCACCCTTATGTCTGCTTGTTTGAAAGGCGCAGAGCACACAAGACTTCCTGTGAGGCAGAGAAAGAAGTTTCCTGTGCTCACTCAGAGATATTCTTAAAGTCTAGGCAGCTTTTGCCACATTTTCAATTATTCTGATGTTAAAACAGCAACGTGAATCCTCTGCTACTCTGCATGCCCTCCGGGAAGGTTGACGTCTTCTCTTGGTGTCTGGAAGGCTGGTGAAATGTTTCTTGTGGACACTCTTGGGAGGAGCCTTAATTATGAAGGTCTGAACAAGATAAAAATTAGAGTACTAGTAGGAAGGAGCTAGTACTGAATTATATTGTGTAAGACATTCTGCCATTTTACATGCATTATTGCATTTGACATTCATTATAGCCTTAAAATATATTGTTATGAGTATTCCCATTTTACAGATGTGGAAAACGAGACTCAGAAAATTTAAAGAACTTGCCCAAGATCGCACATCTGCTAAATGGTGGAGTCAGCCTTCAAACCCACATGCTTTCGTCTCCAGGAGCAAAGCTTGATAAAGGAACTTGATATCATCATAAATTTGACCTTTCACATAGCACGGCCTGCATTTTCCTAGTGGGATGCATCTCAGGCCAAGGACAGGTCAGGCAATAGAGCCGTGACTGTCTGCTGGGACTTCTTGGCCCAGCCTGACCAAATTAGAGCAAGTAATGGGTGTGATATAATTTGACATGAACATTGTTAATTGAACCCTATGGGAGATGATTTTAAATAGAGACAAATACCATGCTGTGAGCTATTTGGGTTAGGAAGCCCTTATTCTCTGAGTCTTGCAGAATTGTGTCATGATAAATTGAAAACCCTGAGTAATTCCAGGGTCAGGAGAGCAGCAGGCTACTTGGATTAGGGAAGATTCCTCCTAGGAGTTTCAGGGATTTTACTCTCACATTCTAGCATTTAACTCTCAAGTAACCCCCAAAGTCCAATTTAAGACCCATTAACTTTACCCTTCCTCCCTCCAGAGACTTCTTAAGTAGGAAGCTCAGAATGCCAATCACAAAGTCAGTCCTTGTGAAACAGTCACGGATTGAATCCCCTGTAGTCACCTCCTAACCCCTTTCCCTTTCTCAGATTTCTAGCACCAACACTTACCCAGGAACCTTTCTGAGGAACCCAGAAAGGTGCATTTTCTCTGGTCATCACTCTGTGTCCAACTCCTAGTCCCATTCCCTTACCACTAGAAAGACCTATTTCCCATGCTTCATACTTCTTCTTGACCTTCATATGTGTACCCCTTGTACTAACCAGTGCCACTGATTCTACCCTAATAGACTCCCCTCAGGCAAGAACTGCCGACTCTGTGATATATAACCAGCTCCCCAAAAATGCTCCTGTTGAATTCATGAATGAAAATAAGAGTAGCAAAGATTTTCTGAAAACTCCACACCTTACCCCAATCCAATAATATTAATGTTGGCTTTCAGACTAATAAAAATGAATTTGGGAGCAAAAGACCTTGACTTTGGGGAAAAAAAAAAAAAAAACAAAGCCAAATACAGCTGAAGCCCTTTAAGTTACATAACCTGGTGAGGACGGCTAGGAGAAATATATGACACACACGGTGGCTACCACATGCACTCCTTTTTCTTCCCTTCCAGCAGGGTCTCCTACTTCCCCATCTTGCAGTTGGGAGGGCTTCCCCTCATTGTGATTCTCTGAGTGGACCTTGGTAGGTGGGAGCCATCCAGGAGGCTCCATTGGCGCAGACACTAGGGCCGCAGTGATTGGCTTAGGGATGACTGCCTGGTGCAGCTGCAAGGAGACTGCCAAGGGCTCCTGGGAACTTGTAATCATCAGGTGAGACAGCCTAAGAATAAAGAGGACACCAGATACACGGGAGACGAGGATGGTTGGGAAAGACCCCCTGACCAGCATCTTCCGATTTATCCAGTTAAGAAGCATCATTGAGCATCTACTCTCCTTTATTAGAATATGTAAGTTTTTCGTTAGAATCTTGGCTTTGATATAACTCATTAACATTTGAATTTCTTCTCTATCGTACTTTAGTATACTTAGCCATCTTCATTACCAAGTCTTTCCCTAATGTTCATGGAACAGCTGAGTGCAGGCCGGTCTTTTCCAAATATTCCTGGATGACATGAGGACAGGTCTTGACTGAGGTCAGGGCAATGATTTCTTTTTTAATTTTCCTGAAGCCTTCTGGCTCCTTATTGCACATTTCAGGCCCCAAAGGCAGCACTGCAGGTTTCTGTTAGCCATGCCCAGCACAAGCAAGGAAGTCAAACACTAAAAATGAAGTGAATTATTATCTCACTAGAGACAAAACATCCACTCCTCCCTACCTCACCTGTGCAAAAACAGAAGGAAAATAAAGAGAAAAATCAATGTCTGGTAAAGCTAACAAAACATATTACACTGAGTTCATGTACAAAGACTACCTTCCAGAAGTATCTAGTTCTTTCTCTTGAATTTTCCCATTTTGATTTTAATGATTAACTGAAAGCCTTTGTAACTCAAAATGTAACACTCTGTTATGTATTTTGCAGATGTGAACAATTATCCCCAACTGGGTACTTTTTTTTTTAAGTTAAAGTCTTTAGAAAAAGAGCTAAATTACACTTCAAATTAATGGTTTAAAAGAAAACCCATGAGACCTGGTATTATAGATTTAACCAAGGAGACTTGACTTTGGATTTAGAAAGTGTGTTCACTGATCTAACCATCCCTTTTATTCTCAATATCCATATATTTTTAAACCAAAGAGTTCTAATAATGCATATTTAAGGGTAAGAGACATTCATCACCTTGAAGACCAGATGATAAGTGGTGAAGAGGTTTGAGACGTAAGAGACTCTGTGGCTCTATTGAGATGGCAGGTAAAGAACTCCAAAGGGACATGTTGGCGTATGTCCTCTCTGTCTTTTAATTCCCAACAGCAGATAGTGACATTTCCCATATAGTATTTAGATTAAATCGAGTTTTATTCTCCAGGGAAAACAAGCAGCATAAACTAAAAAGAGGTGCACTTTACTGAGAAGCCAATCTATACTCAGGCTTCACGCCACTGTCAGTAAGCCAGAATCCCCGAAGGAAAGCAACATGGGGACTGACCCCACTCTCTGAGAGGCAAAAACAGTCACCAGTACCAAAACATCAGGGGAATGTATCATTTTGGAGCCAGAAAGGACATGCTATGGAGGACAGACATTGACACAGAGAGAATGTCTCAGAAAGGTCATTTGAAGGACAATTTACCCTGGAATGACAATCTCGACCAGCCAGATCCTGGCAGTCCTACCACCTGGCTTCTTTCCAGGGTGCAGCACCCCTGCAGGCAGTTGAACAACGTGACCCTGGTAGCAGGGACACTCTGGACAGGCCTCTGAGGCTGGGAAGCCTGACCTCACTGGTGAGAAACTGCACTGTCCTTGGAGACATTGTCCTTGCCTTGACTTTAAGAACCTCCCTTTGTCCCTGCCCCTTCCAGTATATATAACACAACCTGACTTCCTTTTCCCTTTTTGTTATAGCATTTTGCTCAGACCCTGAGCTCTGAAACTAGGAGGACCAGGTACGTCATTTTATGCTAGGGGCTCAGACCCAATACACCAGGCTGTGTGACATTGGGGACTCGCTTAACTTATCTGCGTTTCAGTTGCCATAACTGTAAAATGGGTATTGGCTTCTCTCGTCACTGTGTGGAACATATTTTCATGCATGTTAAAGACAGTCCATTAGCTGTCGGCAAGGAGAATTAGGGTTTCAAATCTGCTCTTTCTTACAAGGTTCCCCTTTCTCATACACACCTCTTCATACACCTCTTCCTCATTTACCGGGAAGAGGTGTGAATTCCCTCTGTCAAGCCCTGCTGTAACAATCATCACTCTCTGGACTTTGGTTTGGATCAATCATCAAATTTCCACTGTCCAAATTAAAATCTCCACCTCCCTTTCAGGAGAGAAACATTTCAAAATCATATAGTAAGGGCTTTGAAAAGTGGTTTTTAAGCTTCTTTGCCTCTGGGGAAAGCATGTCTATTCACATTCAAAATTCTCCCTCACTGCCTTATGTGTTGCATTGGTGGAGCTTCTGAGTAATCACAAGGCAGTTGAAAGGAAACAAAGAAGTTGTAACGTAAATCAGAAGGATGTAGGTCAAATCAGGAATCTCAATGGAATCCTTAGGTGGATTTATGGGGAGAAAATCCAGTAGAATTTTTATAGTACCCAACAGCCACTGGGCATGGACTCTTTGACCTAAATGTGCTCTGAGCAAAGCCCTCGGGTAGTGTTCTGTCGTGTAAGTGCTGATGCGCCAAGGACTGATATTGATTGGCAACCAGCATTTTGGAGGCTGGGTACCATGGTAACATTGTCAGCCCCAAATGACTGTCATGAGGTGAAGAAATCCTCTTAAAATAAGTGAAACCAGGAAAGGTGTATTTATAAACCACTTACCAAACACCTATCTGTTCACACAGTAGAACATGTTCTTTTAAGCTATAGATACTCAAAGATTGAGGGAAATTTCATGGCAGAAGCATTTTCTTAAATGAAAAGATGTGTTATTTTCATTCCCCCAAAATGGTCTGTAAAATGAACAAATACAGATTTTTTCAATGAGAAGACATCCAAGACTTTCACACTTAAATATTACGCAGTTGTGACTTTAAAATTCTGCATTAAAATATCAATAGTTTATCTGAGATTTGTAAAACGGGTATTTGGGAGTTTTCATATATATATATACATATATATATGTAATACAGAGTATTTCTGGCACAATTGATAAATAAAAAGTCATGAAATTTGTTATGCAATGGAAAAAAGAAGTATTCATCACACAGATCTAAAAAAAAAAAAAAAAAAGCACATTTTTTTGCCTTGTTCTTGGGAAGTTCCACCCTTACCTTTCCCCTCCTTACTAATAGAATGACGATTTGAGTGAGAGCACCAATTTTCCCAGCCCAAAATACTCGGTTTTATAACCTCCCTTGCAGTTCCATATGATATAGCTCTTGCCATTTATATACAGGCACAAGTCCCCGGAGAGGATGTTGTTGACTTAGACATCTCGGTGATCTCTCACATTCGTGTGTATTTTGCAAGAGAGGAACCAAAGTACTTTTGGTTTCAGATTATCTTCCCAAGGGTGTTTGAATAGTACATACAACCTTGGAAGATGGAGACAGTGCCTCCAGACTAAAGGGTGAGGCTGGCTTAGAATCTTGGAAGACAGAGACAATGATTCTAGAGCAAAGCGTAGGCCTTCTTGATGCCTGTAAATAAGTTTTGAGATTCCCAGGTTCAGGGCTCCTCTACCATGAAGCAACCCGCCGTGTGTACAAGCATTTCTGTGGGCCAACTTGTGTTGACCCTGTGTGATTTGAGGGCAAGGAAAACTGCCTCAAATATGCTATTGCTCATGCTGCTGTGTTACGAGTAATAAAGTCTGTTGTCTCTGACCCATGAGTCTCGTGACTTCTGCCAGCATCCAAGAAACCAGGGCAAGCTAAGTTGTTAGCTTGTAAACAAGGTAAAACCTCAGACCCTTCATACTTGCTGACAGGATATTCTTTTCAGAATAAAAAATCCCTTGTCCCTTTGCCATTCTCCTCTCTTCCTGCTTGGAGGTACATAAACCTTTGGGGATGATGAGGTAACACCATGAGGACAAAAAATCTACATGCCAAGGAAAGCAGAGCAGAATTATGAAGAAGCTGGGTCCCTGACAGAGAGTACCATATTAAGTCTACATTGCATAATTCTGGGCTTCTAGCGATATGAAATAAATGAACTGGTTTCATTTTTCCCAAGCAAACGCATCCTTCAAGTTTAGTTCATGCTTAGTAACATCATAATTACATAATAGTAACTGTGTCAGACATAAACAATTTAGGGCTGGCATGTTGTGACCTTCCTTGTTTTATGATCCAAATTCTACCTTTTTGTATATGAGCATTATTGTTTGTATCTCTTATGAGTGAACTCAAGCCATTTTTGGAAAGATGTGTGTAAAAAATCATTCAATAAATACAATGTGGTCCTGGGCCAAGTTTATTCCTAAACATTTATGAGTTATCCCTTAAGCTATTAGGAAAAAAGGCAATACAAGCAATGGAACTGTCCCTTTCTGCAAACTTCTACCATGTGATATGGGGGCTGGTCACAGAAGAGTATCTTCAACACAATGGCTGGTTTATAGCAGTTCCTCAAGTATTTATTAACCAAAAGTTCATGAAAGGTCTCTCTTTATCAAGTGTGTTAGCTATGCCCCAAGAAAATTAAGATTTAACAGAGAGTATTTCAATATATTAGGTCTGTCATTTGACTACAATAAGTGTTTTAAGACCACAGTTCCACTTCACAGAGACAACTTCTCATCTTTGTTACCAATGACCACAAAACACTGCATAACTAAACAATGGAATCAAAGAATCTATTCACCCTGGAAGAGTAGTTCAATAGGACACTATGTAACAATTGTCATCAGAGCATCTCTGAATGCCAAGTACAAAAATTATTTTAAAACATCAGATACAATTTGGAACTTGTATCAGAAAGAAATATTAAGTAATGCACAAGAGGAGAATATAGGAAGGCAATTTAGAATTTATACCAAAAACAGGATAAACAAAAAGGTACTGTGCACAATAAGATGAGTTGTAAAAATTATTTGTATTAGTTTCAGTACATGTTATAATTCCTGGTTTCTACTTAAAGCCTGGATTATATGAAATTACCTCTATTATTTCTGTTTTAAAATCTGTCAAAATCACAATGAGATACCATTCTGCATCCATTAGAATGGCTACTTTTTTAAAAAATTGGTGTAACATTGGTTTATAACATTATTTGAGTTTCACAAGTACAGCACTATAATTAGATGTCTGTTAACACTGCACTGAGATCACCACCAAAAGTCTAGTTTCTATCCATCACTCTACAATTGACCCTCTTTACCCTTCTCCACTCTTCCCAACCCCACTCCTCTCTGGTAACCACTAATCTGGTCTCCATACTTAACAAATTGTTTTGTTTTGTTTTGATTGTTCACTTGCTTTGCTTTTTTGAATACTCCACATATTATGAAATCATATACATCTGTCTTTCTCAATCTCATATGGCTTAGCATAATAAGAATGACTACTATTTTTCGAATGTAAAATAGAAAGTATTGGCAAGAATGTGGAGAAATTGAAACCCTCCTCTGTTGCTGGTAGAAATGTAAACTAATATGACTACTATAGAAAGCAGTTTGTGGTTCCTGAGAAGTTAAACATAATATGATCAAATGATTCAGAAACTTCACTCCTAGGTATATGCGCAAAAGAGTTGAAACTAGGGACTGAAACAGATACTTGCACACAAATGCTCATCACAGCATTATTACAAGAGCAAAGGTACAACACCCAACTGTCCCTCAGTATGCGAAGGAATAAACACGCACAATAAATGTTACCCAACCATAAAGAGAAATGAAATTCTGATGCCTGCTACGACAGGGGTGAATCTTGAAAACATTCTCTTAAGTGAAATAAGAGGATCCAAATGGACAAGCATGATAATTCCATTTATGCAAGGAACCTAGAGCAGGTGAATTCATAGACAGAAGTAGAATGGTGGTTTTCAGGGACTGGTGGCATGGAGAATGGGACTTTATTTCTCATTGGGTACAGAGTTTCTGTTGGGATGATGAAAACATTTCTGTAAATAGTGGTGGCAGTTTCTCAACATTGTGAGTATAGTATACATGCCACTAAATTGTTCATTTAAGTGGTGTTAAAAGAATAATTTTATGTTTTATGTATTTTATGTATATTTTATGTGTATTTGTGCATTTTGTGTATATTTTGCCATAATTAAAAAAATCTGTCAGGTTAAATTTTAAAAGAGGTGGGTTTTGTATGTCTATTTTAGGAAGAGCAAATAGAGCACATTTTTACATTTTGTTTGCTTGTGTTTGTGGGGGAAAGAGTCTTGTTATTGCTTTCCTTAAGCCCTACCTGCCTGTTCTAGAAGCAGAGTGATTATGATGCCCCTAGGACGTTGTTGAAGCCTTTCAGTCTGTCGATTTCAGTAGTCATGTGCCTCAGGAGAACCTGCATCATTTGGAAAGATTTCTAGTTCAGCAGTTTTCAGTTTTTCAACTCTCAGGAGTGTGTATCATTGGAACCCCACCTCCACCCCCATCCTCCAGCATATGTTGGTTCAGAATTTGTTTGTGGAAATATTATTTTAGGAGTCCTTCTGCTCCCCTCATCTGCTTATATTTCTTCCTGAATATTTCATAATGTAGCCCAGAGATTTCTGATTCAGCAGTTGAAATAGTCTTTGCATTAGTTATCACTTCCTTGTGACCCACTTTTTACACAATTATTCATTGTAGCAGTGAAAGTTCAAGTTTCAAAAAAATTTTCCTGGGACTAAAGTATGTGTCTGTGGGAGTAAAAAGGGGGGCAGAGTGGGGGGAAAGGTATTGACTGATTATCTATTGGAAGTTCTTGAACTCCCAGAAGTGGGTATCCCAAGCCAGCCTTGAGATTTCCCATCTCACTTGTTCTGCTACAAAAGTTCTCAAATCATATCCTCTTTAGTAGTTCCACACCATAGCCCCCATTTTTCCATTTTCCCCACTCTCATGTCTTCCCTAGGAAATACATCTCGGTGTGGAAGTCACCACACACTTAGGTCTGCTCTGTGTCACTGACTGAGTGATGAGCATGGAGGCACACGGGGTAATGATTTCCCGCTCCGAAGGGGCCTGTATACCAGGGCCTTTTAGTTTCCACTTGAATGTTCACAAGTGCCACTGACTGTGTGACGCAGATTCCTGGGCTCTGCCGCCAGAGAATCTGATTCAATTGCACTTTTAAGATCTCCCCAGTAAATTGTAATTGGGATCTTTTTGAAGTTTCTTTTTGTTTTTGACTTTTAAGGAAAGGTGCAGTCAGGAATGTGGAATGTGAGCAGGCAGGCAGGAAGAAAGAGGAAGAAACATTTTATTTATTTTATTTAGTTGTGTATCTTGGTCGTTCCCCCCAGTCCAGGAACATGAACCTGGATCCTTGGGATGCATGTGGACTGCACTTAGCCAGAGGCAGTTGACCTAACTGCTATTCCACCAGGGTGCACATCTAATTGGGATCTTAAGAATATATGTTGAGAAGCACTGTTGGAAGTCAGCAGAATGCATCTGGACTACACTGAGATAGCCTTAAAATGCTAAGACAGCAGAGACAAAACAGATCTGAGAAATGGAGGGAAGCCTTCATGGTATAGGAACTTTCAAAGAAGAGTTGTAACTAGACAACTGGCTCTGTCATGTACAGACCTGCTGCCGCCCACCACAAAAAGCTTTGGGTCATATGTCTCCTGCCCAGAGCCTTTGGAACATTTGAGAGAGGACAAGAGACTCTGGGAAAATAAGGTACACTCATCTCTGAGAGGCTCCAAGTTGATTATGCCTTTTCCTGGGGTATCCACCCCTACACTGAGTCCCACCTCTAGAACAACCTGCTGTCAGGACCCTCACTTTTCCAGCCTCAGGTGAGAGGGGATGCTACCTGCTCTGTAGACTTGATAGGAGAATTAAGTGTGTGATGTGTGTGAAACTCTCTACAATGAAAAGTCAATGCATGATAGCCAATGTTCTTTTTAGCTTAGATTTTTTTTTCTTGGTATAAGCGCCTAGAAGCGGGATTACTGGAAAAGAAATTAAGTGTTACTAAACAATACCTTATAGAAACTATATGTACAACTTTTTTTAATATATTTATGCAAGTTATACATTTAACTGTTAGAGATCAGGATAGTCATTCATATGGATGACACTAGGTGCTTGGGAGGATATATACCAAGATATCAGCAATGGTCATCTCTGGATGGGAGGAACAAAACATCCATCTCTATGTTCTTTTTGCTGAATTAGTAAATGTAGCCACTGTCTTCCTCTTTTTCCTCCCTCTCTCTCTCTTTCTCTCTTTCACGCACACACACACGCACACACAGACACACACACACACACACCAGCTTGTTGCCGTGCCTGAAAATTCCTTTAAATTAACTTTTCCCTCAGAAGACTCTTATTAAAATGCAAATATGACACTTGTGAAAAGTACAGCGGTACCTCCTGGACCTTACTAGACATCCATTCTTGGGGTCATGGCTCCTGTCAGCTGGTGGCTAACATTCGTCCTGGAATAAGCACAGAGAAAGTCTGGGGCAGAGCTGTCATTGCAGAATAAGAATGGTAGCAGTGGAGTTCCCAAGAGCTAAGCCATCAGATGCTCAAGGTAAGGACACCCCAACCCAAGGCAGTCAGCCGGTGTCTAGAGGAGTCTTTGAAAGGAAAATGGCCACCCTGCTGTCTGAAATGGCTTCTGTTCTTTCGGGAGACAAAGGAATAAACCCCTGGGACTTTTGCTTTACCCTGAACAGCTCTATGCAAGACCAACGATTGGGTGAAAAGAGAATGGAGATTTCTTATTTGCACATGTCTATTCTTCTTGGCATATATTCTAGACCAAAAGGTTACTGTTTATACAAGAGAGCTCCCAAAGGACTGGTAAGTAAATTACTCTGGAAGCAATTCTAAGATATCAGTAGATGCCCCAGCAGTTGAAATGAACCATTTAAATGTTTTCTATATGAAAATATTCCTTTCTTGATTATCCCATTTCATCATTGTATCGCTTTTGACTAAAGGTTTGGCTTTAAGGAAACCAAAACCCTCTGACATTCCCACCAATTATATTTTTATATCATAATTGAAATCAACATTTTTTTGAGAAATACTTTGAGAGACAGATATTTCTAAAATGCAACTTTGTAGTTTGGGCTTTTCCCAAATTCTCTTGATTTTAATTTTCCTCACGTCTTTCAGCAGTCCCTGTCCAACTCAGAATCCAAACTTTCAGAAACAAAGAAATTTCCAGTGAAGAAAACATGGGTTGGGTAAAATAGAAGATGCAGATTGTTAACAGGGACAAGCAGAAAAATCAAGAGAAATGGGACGCTGGGGAAAAGGAAGCAACCCAGCTGTAACCCTCTGATACACACTTTCTCCAACCTCATTGTCAACCCAAACTGCTCTGTCCAGCTTCGAAGTGTTTGTAAGATTGTCAAACCCAAAGAGGAGGGGTCGGGGGTGGGGACAATACCAACGAAGTGTCAGCAACTTGGGTCTATGAGGTTTCCATAGAGCCTGGTGTCTGGAAATTCAAGTCACAGGCTCAGTGGCCATGCTACGAGATGCATGTACAGAGACACTTGTCTAGGGCTGAAGGAAGTTGGGGAGGCCATCAGCCAGAAAAGGCACAGCACAAAGGGGAAGGTGGGCCCCAGCAGCTGAGGAAGCAGACAGAAACCCAGGCCTCTGAGGAGTCTCCAAATGGAGGGCACCTCAGTGGCTCTCAGGCTCTCGTGTTCCTTGTCTTTCTCCACAGAACAAAGACTCTCCAAGAGAAAGTCACTCACTGATCTGCAAGACCATAGTCCACAGTTCAGAGGAGGCTCCTGGACCTTAGTTCTCACTGGGATCTGTCTTTGAAGGAGACAGGCCCCAAGGGTGGGGAGCCTTCTGTTTCCTGGGTAAAGATCTCAGTCTAGATCTTGTTCTGGAGGAGAGCCTTTTTCTAGTCCCTTTTAACAGTGAAGAAAAGCAAGCCCCCAGGCAGGCAGACTCACAACAGAATGCAAGCAGGAAGGCACTGGCCTCCACAGGGGAGCTAGAAGGAGTGGGGACTCGCTGCAGGGGATGCTGGCTGGTGGTGGCTCTCTCTGCTTACCAGAGGAGATGGCCAGGCGTGTCTGCAGAGCAGGGAATGGCTGGAGGGTCCTTTCCTCTGGTTGAGAGGATGCTGTGTCCTGTCTCCTCTGTCCTCTTGTCTGCTCTCCTGCTTGCTGCCTCAACATCTCACCCACATGCAACTGCTATTCGCATCGATGCTGGAGGTTCACAGATCTCTTTGCTTGAGGTCCAGACTCATGCATCCAACCTCCAGCCAGTCATCTCCACCAAGACATCCCACAGGCACCTCAGCCCCCACCTGTCCTAACTGAACTCGACCTTTCCATCTAAATATATCCTCCCTCTGGATTCTCTTGTCTCAATTGACAGCAGTGCTCCCCACCCACCTGTTGACTCAGACCAGAAACCTTGCCCATCAGCACCATCTTGTCAATTACCAAGGGCCGCTGACAACCTGCGAGGGGGACCACTCTCACCGCTCATGGGGTTGCTGTGGCAGCCACCTCACAGGCCTTTCTCTACGCGATCCTCTCGAATCAAGGCAGGGTGATCTTTCTAACAAGAAAATCTGACTGGGTTCAAGCCTCTTTCTATGTCCCTCCTCCCTTCTAATATGATCAAGACCTGGATTTGGGGGGCTGACAATTCTATTAGAAGTATAGCTTTTTAAAGTTACATTGTGAATTACTTGCAACTCACAAAAATTCATAAAGAATGTGACAACACAGGTGTACTCATTCTCTAACTTTAAAGATAAAACTGTATCTCTGAAACCAATCGAAGTGCCCAATGGACTTCCGCATGCCCTTTCTCTCCTACAGCGATCATGGAAATCTTGAATTTGTCATTATATCTATCATATCTTTGTAATTTTATTGAACATGGCTTCTTCATTATAATTTATCACTTTTCCTGTTTGTTTGTTTTAAAGGTAAGGTGCAGGCAGGGATGAAGGCAAGTAGGCAGGCAGCAAGAAGTGAGAGGAGGAAGAAATGTTGTATTTATTTTTATTTATTTGTACATCTTGGTGGTCCCCCCCAGCCCCCAGGATAAAACCCAGGTCCTTGGAATGTATGTGGACTGCGTGCCACCGGAGGTGGCAGACCTAAACACTACTCCACCAGGGAGCACCTTCCTTATTCTTCCTTCTGGGGTTCTCTTGCTTTGCAACATTTAGTGCAAGAAATACTGTAAAGAGATTGTTTAAGTAGAGTAGTACCTTCAGACACAGTCTCAGGCACTTCTTCCCCTTGCTGCTCTAACATGTCACCTGGGTAACTCACTGGATGGGAGGATGTTATCCCTGTGATCTTATAGATGGCATTAGGGGGACAGAAGATGTTGTTCTTGAAGCCATACCATCTCCTCCAAAATCCTGCTGATTTCTGCTGCAGGGTGGCCAGGAATTCCTCACCTAATCGCTCAACTTAGCCGGGACTCAGTGATTCTCCAAGGTAGAACCAACCTGCTCTGTTTCCCCTGCCACTCTGACTCCAAAGGTCCTTTGGCAGTCTCCCCTCCATGACAGGGCCTTAGAGGCGCATCCAGCCTTTGCTGTGACCTTGTCCATTAACACTGCAGACCCAGAGTAATCTCTCTGGTTCTCAACTCAACCATCTCCCAGGAGATATGGGAGCCTCTGCGTCCAGTGCATGCCGTGTGGAAACTGAAAGTGACTCAGAGGAGTCAAACTACAGCCTTTCTTCTACCTAGTGTCACTGTTGTATCTGTTTTACGCTGATGAGTCAGGGCAGTCTGAGTAGCATTCTCCTTTCTGGTGCCCACATGAACCTACCTAACAGGCAGAAAATTTGTACTTTACCTTTTCCCTTACTATCCCATGGTAGGTAGTCTCCACAGTTAATTCATCTCTCCTGGTATGTTCGGACTGCTTTTTCATCAAGAAGTTGACACTACTTCTACTCCCTGACTCAGGGCTGGACTTGTGATTTGCATTGTTCAACAGTGTGTAGCCAAAGTGATGTTCTGGTACTTCTACACCTGGACCATAAATGCACTGGCAGATTCTTCTCCCTCTCCTTTGGAAGTTACCCAACATATAAGAAACTTACGGTGAGATCATCATGCGATGAGAAGCCCTAGCTGTTCATGTGACGGTGCCTGGCCAGCTCCAGCTACTCTACTTACCCCAGCCTAGGGACCAAATAGAAGCGTTAAGAAGTTTTCTTGGAGTCCAATCTCAACAGATGTTCCATGAACAGAAGAACCACCCAGCCGAACTCAGCTCAGATTGCAGAATTATGAGAAATGATAAAAGATTGTAGTTTTAAGTCACCAAATTTGGGGTATGGCTTATTATGTAGCAAGAGCTAAACGAGATACCTTTGCAGCTGCATTTCTCACACTGCCTGGCTTATGCTTCACGCTCCAGCAATTCACACCAGCTGTGACCCTCTGCATATGCTATGTAGTATCTTGTCTTACTTCCATATTTTTATTCAAGCTGCAATATTGTTACCTACCTCTCCTTTACTGTTTTATCTTTGTCTCATGTCCTTTTCCCCTACTAGGTACCTATGATATTCTATGTAATTCCCTATCACTGCACAGATGATATTATACTTGTTTTTATGCCTGAGCCTCTTAAACTGGGTTTGAACTCTTTAAGGGTGGCACTATGTCTCATTCAGCTTTGAAAGACCCTTTTATAGGGAAGAGAGAACAAGTCTCTTCAACTCCTTCTGTTCAGCTTTCCTGTCTGTTAGAGATTGCATTCAGTTGTCTGTGACAGACACCCAATCTCATTGGGTTGAATAACTTTTTTTTTCACATAACAAGTATGAAAGTTGTATAAAACAAGTATGACTTTCTAATGTCAGGAATATCCCAGTTTTCCTCTCTCTTCCTGCTCCATCACCCTCAAAATATGACTGTCCTCCTTGTGGTTGCCTTAAGCCTCCACCACCAGCCTGATAACCATTTTCCCAGCAGAAAGATGAAAGGAACAAGGAAGAGTAGACATTGCCCATATCAGGAAAGCAACACTTTCCCAGAAATTACCAGAAGATTTCCACTCAATTCTCACTGGCTAGGACCCTATCACAGTGCCATCCATAGCTATATGAGAGGTTGCAGTAACCCCCAAGGAGAGGAGAGAAAGTAAGTAAAATATTGTTCTCAGTAGAAAGGACATCACAAACACTCAATAAGAGGGTTCTCTTCCTGTAATTCCAGCTGTGACTCTCGAGTCAAACATGCAAGAGTCTTCCCTGAAGGGACAGAAAAAGTTGGCTGGAGGCGATTGCCCTGCACTCTTGTCTGCAATTCTTCTACAGTGAATTTGCTTCTGGTGACTAACCTGTCTTTTCTCAATAGCCTATTCAACTGTTAATAAATCCAAATGGGATTATCATTATGAGTCTTCACTTACAAGCTAGCCTAGAAAAAACAAAGCTTGGAGAGACACGAAAGGCAAATGAGTTGCTTTCATTGCTCCATGGCTGCAGTGCTGCATATTTCCTTTCTGATTCACGGAAAAAAATCCAGCATACAGGAGGAGTCAGCTAGATTGGTGAGAGACCTCGGACCAGGGAGTTTAAAATAAAGTGTCTAATGTCTTAGTCACTGAGGCCTAAGACGCTAATCTGGAAAATGTTAGCAATAAGAAGATTTCTTCTTGCTAGGAACCTACACTGAATCTGTAACCCTTTGAGCCCTTCAGTTTTTTTGTTTCTTTAAGCAGATTATTTTCAATTTCTCTATTGGTTAGGATTTTTGTTTGACAAGAAAAAACAGAATCATGTATTTTAAAATAGCTTTGTTGGGCATACCCTATAAAACCAATGGCTCCAGAGGCTGAGATGCTGGGATGTGGACCATGTGGAGTCCAGAAACCTGGCTGACCTAGGACAAGGCTTGGGAGGCACCAAGATAAGCAACTAAATAAATGCAAATACTTCTTCCTCTTCTCCTTTCTTTCCGCTCTTTAGAAAAAAAATGGATGTATGGACTTGAGTGATTAAAAAGTTCATTATTTGAGTTTCAGGTATGATTAGATCCAAGTAGTCAGCAATCTACCTCTATAGGCCTCCTTCTGTGGTAACAGAACAGGCCCTGTAAAACTGAATTATGACTACCCAGCTCAGCAACCCTCCACAGAAGGAGGATCTTTCCCCAATGATTCTTGAGAAAATTCTAGGACTAATCCAGCTTGGGGCATGTGTCCACCTCTGAACCAGTCACTGAACTAACAAAAAAATGGTTCTCTTATTGGCAAGTCTGGGTCTCATGCCTGGGCCAGGAGGTGGGTCAGCTCCCTTCAAGTCGCTTAGCTTGAGAGTGGGAGGAAGGTGATCCCTCCCCCAAAGGATAGTTAGGGTGCTCCTACCAGCAGAACAGTGTGCCGAGCTAGTACTCACGAAAGCTCTAAGTGTCCTGTACAGATTCAACTTGAAGTAGATATGATTGAGTGTTAATACCATAATAATACCAGTTACAATCCTTTCCATCTGTCAAAATCCTACTCATTTTTCAGGTTTATTTCAAATGTCACCACAAACAAATCCCCCTAATGAGATTAATTTTCCATCAGCACTTTATTTTTCTCTCATGGTGTGTATCATATCTTGCCATGGATTACAGCGTATTACACACCCATTTGTCACCACTCTAGTTTGGAAGAAACTTAAGGCAGGGCCAGAGCAGGACACGCCTCCCATTCATCAAGAAACTGTGGATGAGTTTCTGTCCTGATGTGACCAGGCCTCGGAATGAAAAGAATGCAGGATGATGAGGGGGGAGAAATCACAAGGCTCCCTCCAGGAAGAAACCCCATGCAAACATGGTGCAAAATTGGATCTTAGATGTCACGCTGGCTTTTCTTTTCGAAGTCATGCTGGAACTGCTGAAAACAGATTCAGACCCTAAGATGGCAGTAACTTTGGAAATTTCATGTCCTAAATGAATTAGAGAGAAAGCTGTGAGATGCCTTCCTTCCTCTAATAAACAAAAATGCAAATATCTCAGATGCCTTTTATACCCTCCCTGGGGCTAGCAGCTTATTAGTAAGTTCAGAACCTTTCCATGCTGCTCCTACTTTTTACAAGCTGTCTGTTTCCTCTCCTTCATTCCAAGGACACTCCCCTTGGGGGACAGGGTGCCAACATTCCAAGATCCTTCTAGCGTCACTGTTACTTGCAGGCACCTGCACATTTCCCTAGACTGTTTCCTGTTCAACTCAGCAGGTTTTAATTATGTGAACTAATATTTGCTCACCATTAAACTATGTTTACCCTCATAAAAGGCAAACGCCAAAGTACTGGGATTAGGCAACCCAGAAAAATCTCAACGTTGATGTAAACGTGCTCATGTTTCCCGCCACCTAGCATTTCCTTACTGCTCATTCTCCAAGCCTAACTACTTGGTCTTCTCATTGAAAGCAAATGACCACAAGTTCTCTGTTTGCATTTCCACGTACCCCTGGTGGAAGCAGGACAAAGTTCTCTTAAAGACACCTCATCTTTCTGTGCACGAGTATCTTCTGTTGGCTCCTTAGTAGTGACTTTTAATGACTCTAATAGTCATTAAAATGACCCTCTCGATGACTTCTGGGTCACATTTCCGTAGTGAAAATTGAAGATCCCCTCAGAAAAATCTAAGAAGCATTGGTTCTCCACTCTTACAAAGCACATAGTTTGTTCTACTGCCAAATTTCTCCCTCATAATTATGACCTATTTGTCCCAAGCACACTCATTTCCACAGTCAAAAGAACCTGGGGATGGGGGGAAGTGATGCTTTAAAACTCAAAAGTATAAAAATAGAAGTTAGTTATGTGAGACTTAATCTTTTCTCATTGCAGAATTTCTAAGGTATTCACTTTGGTTGTTATTAGAACCCAGGATCCTTCTTTTGAGCTTAGAAATAACACACAGTGCAGCACCCACCCACGAAACATACACACCAGGCTGCTCACAGTGGGGCATCCTGGGAAAGGAAGCCCAGCAAGCCACACGCCCAGCAGCCAGTAAGAAGTGAGCTATTACGTCCACCAAGTAGGCTGAAGGAAGACCATGTAGGCACCCTTTCTCCAACCTAGAACCTGGTTACAGATTACCAGAAATCTGAACCGCTCCGGTTCTTAGTACAGTCCATATTTAACTAGGCAGCACGTCGCCCTTCCTCTTCTCTAAGCTAGTTCCGTGACTGTGGTGGAATGAAAGTCTTTGGCTCTCAATACACATCATTCTGATATAAATAACTGCCTCTGGTGGCCTCAAACTTTACTTCCTCAAATCAGGTCTTCACTTCCCCCAGTGTGTGGTCAAATATGTATGTGTGATCTCCACCCTAGCCCCTCCCCCCCCCAAATGACACTTTATTCTTCTAAGTAAAATATCCTCAGATATTTCTGAGGCAAGATTCGGTTCCTAATGAATCAGTTGAACTTATATGTCAGATTCTCCAATGCATTTCTCCAAAGACACTAGCCCACACATGGACGTGGAGCTCCTGAAATCAAAGGAAATCTGCCTGACACTGTGTTCTTTGATCACTGCCCCCTGTAGGTCCACAGAGCTGGGTTGTAGAACATGCCAGCACAGACAAGCCCGTCTGCTCTGCACCTGTGCACCCACAGACTCAGCGTCGTGTGTTACACACAGTAGAAAATTCCATGCTTTCGGGACAGGAACCAGCCAAATCCTTAGATTGTGAAACTAAGAACCCAAGCAGCAAAACGTGTGATTTCAGGCCACTGTTGATTACATTTCTGGAGCTCAGCCAGCAGAGCAATTTCCAAGAAAACCGGCTCAGATAGTTCTCAGTTGCACCTTCAGCACCGCAGCCTGAAACCAAGCTCTTTGTCAAGCTGAGGGGGATGTTGCTTCTCCTCGCCCCGCCTCAAGCTCCCGTCCTAGAGCATGGTGACTGAATTGCAAGTAATTGGCCTCCCCCCCCAAAAAAAAAAAACGAAAGAGGAGGAGGGGTGGGCAACACAAAACCGCCTCACTCTGTGATCGAGCAGTCTGCGCACAGCCAGAAAATTCCACGCTGCCTCTGCTAGTGAAAGGCAGGGCGAGCCAGTGCTCCATTCTAGACAAAGGAAGAGAACAAACTGACTTCACTCACACTTCACCCACTATAACCCTACACCCATCACTCAGCTAGCCAAGAAAATAGTTTCCGTCTAGTGAGCAATCTTGCCTGAGAAAGCCTTGTCTATAACCAAAAACTGACCCTAAGGATTTGCTATCAAGTTTGAATTGGACCTCTGGCTACCGTGGGCATGGGCGCAGAGTACAATCTAGCTATAGGTTATCTACTCAGAATGGGAAGAACTGGGGCCTTCGGAGGGAAAAAAGCAGCTGTGGTTTTCTTGACTTAGATCCTTGGAACAGGCAGCCTACCTTGAGGATTCCAGAATGGAATTTTCCTCCTCATTAGACACACAAGTCCATGCGAACTGCCCTTTACATTTCCATAAATACATGGCCAACAAATAGTCACTAACCATTAATATGCATGGTATTTTGGTGACAACTACCAATTTAGAACATTTACCCCATTTAGACTCTAACTCAGGCTTAATTTAGGGGAGATTATTCCAAATTGAAAAATAAATTAATTTGACAGTTTCTTAACTCATTGATGTTATTACCTAACTTGAGATTTAAAAAATATATATATCAAAAAATCTAGGTAGCAAATAGTATGATTTTATTTGTCACCTAAGTGTTAAATAATAAATTAGTCTTTGTCTCTCACACTCACAGAATAAATTCCAGACTGACTAAAAAGCATAATGTGAAAATCAAAATAAAATGACTATTAAAAGGAAACATAAGAGATATCCCACAATCTTGAGACAAGGAAGGACATTCTAAACAAGACATAACACCCAGAAACCATAAAGAAAAAATGCACTAATTTGACTACATAAAAATTTTAAACTTTGTGAAATAAAAAGCAATATAAATAAAGAGTAGAAGAAAATACAACAGGTGTAACACAGAATTAACATACAGAATAAATAATAGAAAGTATACAAATCAACAGTAAAATACAAATGACCCATCATTATTGTGTAAGGAATATTCATAGGAAATTCACAAATATAAGTGACTAGGTTAATAGATCATTGCAATGACCCCCATATTTTATCTCTAAATACATATCCCACAGGAATGTATGCACATGTATTCTAAAGACATGCCTAAGAATGTTGATAGCAACATTATTTTCGATGAGCTATAAGTTGGGAAAAACCCAAAAGTCCATCAATAAATAAATTGTGGCATATTCACATAATGGAATGTAATAAGTAATGTAAAAGAATCTAGTATAGCTACAGGCAAGTGGAAGAATGATTCATGAACATAGTATTGAATGAAGAGAGTCAGACTAAAAAGAATGCATGTTGTATGATTCCATTTATATGAAATGCAAAAGCAGACATGACTAATCCAGAGGAGTTAGATGTCAGGATAGCTATGACTTCGGGGGAGGTGGGTGAAGTTCTGTTTCTTGACCTAGTAGTGGTTACAAGAATGGCTAACCTTTAACAGTATGCTTATGATTTGTGTGCCTTTTCTGTAATTTTATAATTTAAGGAAAAAAAAGGTTTTTAGAATCCAAAGACCAAAAGGTATATGAGAAGACATATAACTGAACTGGTAAATTATAGAGATACGATTTAAAATGACACCGCTTTTCCCACTCATGATGTTGGCAATTTTAAAAGACTGATAATGTCCAGAATGGGTTAGATAACTTAGAACAGAATTTTCAGAGAAGCTTGGTATTATTTACCAAAAATTTAAATGAACATACCGTTTGGTACAAAACTTCTACTTTTAGGAATACATCCTTCAAAGATATGCACATACGTATGCACACGGTTTTGTGTGCAAGAATGTTTTATAGTATCGTTTATAATGGTGAAAAATGATAAACCACCTATGTGTCTTCTGCTACAATAGTCAGTAAAGGAACTATGATACAGTCATACAATCTGAAAGGATGTAGCCGTTAAAGAAAACTGGGGAACCCTGTATGTACTACCACAGAAAAAGCTTCAGGTAACAATGTAAAGTTTAAAAAAAAGTCACAGAGCAGAGCATGCTGTATGATCTTATTTATGTATAAATGAGCTGAATGTAAGCTTGCAAACCTCAAAAAAGTTAGAACAAGAAAAAAATAAAATTTCGTGTGCTGTGTTTATCCAAATACCTTACAAGTCCTGAAGCAAAATGAACTTCTCTCCTGAAACAGAATGCGAGATATAAGACTTCTCTGGAACTATCTCTGCATCACACCCTGAATGGGCTGTACCACAGCAGGAAGGGACTGTTTCTTGTTCCACAACCTCCTGGGTGAACCTCCACATCTGAGAAATGTCAGCTCCCACACGGCCCTGAGCAATAGCACATGGAGTCTCTCTAGACCTTTGTGCTTCTGAAGTACTTTTCAATAATTAACTGATCCATCTAAAGGGTGGGGTAGGCATGTCTCCCACACACCATGCTCTCCCTTCTGCCAGCTGCCCTCCCCTGGATTGCAAAGGCAGCCCTTAGAAATGACTCTTCCTCAGCCTCTGCCCTTCCTCACCTCCCCAAACTTGGGAAACTCCTTTAAAACACTGCCCAGGACAAGGCAACAGCTGCTTCTATGTTTGTTCTCAAGGAAGAGTTATAATCTATACTCTCCTAGCCTCACCTCCACCTGTCTCCTCTGTCAAGATCCTCTCCCAGTCTAAGAAAGAAAACTGCAACAGGAGGCAGAAGAAATAACATCCTAATGCTGTCGATTTCAATTCTGCCAATTACTTTTTTATGTGCTAGGGTCCTATGAACAACAGAAAAATGTACAGCTTTCAATTTCCTATTGTACAAATAAATAGCAAGAGCAATCTCTATTACAATATTTTCAGATGGTTAGAGTCTGGAGCCAACTGTCCCAGGCTTTGGAATTTAATGAACTATTACAATTTCAAAATTAGGAATTCTCGATTTTTCCAACTACAGACTTCTAAAAACAACCTGAAATATTCTCACGATCACTTCACAAATGAGTAGGCACCTTAACAGCAAAATAATGTGGTCATGACAATCTCAGATTTTTTTTTTCACTTTTATTTGCATTTAATACTGAATTACTCACGGCCATAAGCTTTTGTTTCTTCAGTTTCTTCTAGAGTATCTTTTTCTTCTGTGCGCCCTCCTTTTCTGGTTTAGGAACAAACAATAAGCGTTTTTCAGCAAGCATCATCTCAATGTGACAAGGAGAGCTCATGTAAGAGTTCATCCAACCACAAGCTCTGGACATTCTACATCGCATCTTGGTGGTCAGCATTACTTTCTGTATTTTCAGGCATGTACAGTAAAAATTCAGCTCTCCTTTTGGGCCATCAACCCTGTTCCAGCCCCACTGTTTGATCTGGGCACACCTACCAACTCCACTATTCTAATAATAGAATGGCATGCATTGCTTCTGTAAAGTGATATCCCTCAGTTACGTTGTGTTTTTTTGAATATGCATAACTTTGATGGCAGTTTCACATGTGTTCTTAAAATGAACTCTTGATTTGCATTATTTTTTTAGGGTTTTCTGGGTCAAGTGAATAGTGAACCACTTTTGCAAATTACCCTAGGCCAATTACAGGAAGAGCCAATTTCAGAGTATAAAATAGCGCTTTAGCAGTTAAGGCCACTGGATATAGTCCATACATCTCAAGGTACCAGGTTCAAGATCGAGGGCTGGGGGGTAACAACCAAGATGAACAACTAAATGAAGTAAATGTTTCTTTCTCCTCACTGTGCCCGCCTGCCTGACTACTCACCTTTATTCCTGCCTACACCTTTTCTAAAAATACATAATAATAATAATATATAATAATTATAATACATTTATATCTAAGAAAAATTCACACATATTCTCAGATTGAACATTTTGTCACACTGTCATCAATCCCTTTGTAAAGAAATTTAAAATGTAAATTTCCAAACCAGGCTATGCCTGAGGGAGACAGGAAGGCATTAAAAAAAAATAAAGATTCCAGACTCCCACACCGTATTTATCAACCTCTCAACCTCTTCAAGAGTGGGGCCCTGCGTGTACCCGGCAACTCAGGCATTAAGTCTGCGGTTGTGTGTCCTTGTAAAGCCCCGGGAGCTGGGTTTGCTGCCCAGAGGTGGGAGGAGGCCCATGGAAACACCAAAATGAGCAATTAAATACATGAATAATTCTTCTTCCTCCTCTCTCTACCTTACTACTTGCTCTCATTCCTGCCGGCTTCCTTCCTCTTAAAACAAAAACAAAAATAGTGGAATACTACACTGCCCTTAAAAACATGAAATCCTGTCCTGACAACATGGATGGAACTAGAGGGAATTGTGCTAAGTGAAATAAATCAGAAAAATCAGATGATCTTACTCATATGTGGCATATAAAGACACAAAGCAAAGGAACAGACTAAACAAGCCGACTCCTGGACATTAACAATAGAACTGAAGTTACCAGTAAGGAACATACTGGCCTGTGGCAGTTAGTGGTGAGGTCCAATGGACAATTGTGAAGAACTTTTGGTAATATGGTGTTGGGCAGGATGTGTTTTCATTATCTGAGGAATGGAGAACCTGCACATATGTATTTCTATTATTTTGTAAATCAAAGTTACCTCAATAAATATTAATTTTTTTGAAAGAGGAGGACCCTAGTACGTTTATTGAAAAGCTTTTTTACTGTGTGGTAAAATGTATATAATATAAAATTAACCATTTGTAAGTGTTCACAGTGTTGTGTCCTCATCATCACTATTCATATCTGAAACTTCTCTACCCATTTAATAATAACTCCATTTTCCCTTCTCTCCACATTTTGGTAACTTCTTTTCTACTTTTTAGATACTTCATATAAATGGAATCGCACAATATTTTTGTGTTTGGCTTATTTCGCTTAGCAGAATATTTTCAAGGTTCATCTCTATGGTAGCATGTTTTAGAATTCTTATTCCCTTTTATAACTAAATAATAGTTTATATAGGCAAATACCACTTTTTTTTATCTATTCATCTATTACTAGGCAGGTGGGTTGTTTTTGTCTTGACTGGTGAATATTATAGTTATGAACATTGGTTATATAAGTACCTGTTTCAGCCCCTGCTTTCAATTCTTTTGGGCAGAATGCTGAATTATATGATAATGCTGAATTATATGGTAATATTATATTAAATTTTTGAAGAAACACCAAGCTATTATTTGCAATAGCTACACCACTGAACATTCCTACCAGCAATACGTGAGAGTTCCAACTTATCCACATCTTTGCCAATGCATGTTATTTTCTGCTACTATAATAACCACCCTAAGGGTTGGGAGTTGATATCTAACTGTGGTTTTGATTTGCATTTCCCTAATGACCAGTGATGTTTAGAATCTTTCCATGTGCTTATTGGCCATAAGTATATCTTCTTTGGAGAAATATCCATTCAAGTCCTTTGTCCAATTTTAAATTAGGTTATTTTGGTTTTTTTGTTCTTGAGTTAATAGGAAATTTTACTATATTCTAGATTTCATTCCCTTATCAGATATGTGATTTGCAAATATTTTATACTATTCTGTAGATTGTCTTTTCACTCCCTTAATAATATCATTCAAAGCACTAAAGTTTTAAATTCTCTTGAAGTCCAATTCATTTATTATTTATTTTATTGCCTGTCCTTCTGGTGTCATATCCAAGAAATCATGATCAAATCTAATATCTTGAAGATTTTCTTCCATGTTTTCTTCTAAAGTCTTCTAAAAGTTTTGCTCTAAGCTTAGGTCCTTGTTCCATTTTGAGTTACTTCATATAAATGGTATAAGGTAAGGTTTCAATTTCATTCTTTTGCATGTGAATATTCAGTTTTCCTAAGACCATTTGTTGAAATGATTGTCCTTTTCCCATTGAATAGTCTTGGAAACCTTGTGCAAAATCATCTGACTACATACACGAGGGTTTTCTTCCAGGCTCTTATTCTTTTTCAGTGGCCTACATGTTTTTATGCCAATACTATGCTGCCTTGACTACTGTAGCTTTGCAGTAAATTTTGAATCACAAGTGTGAGATCTGCCACTTGGTTCTTCCTTTGTAAGATTGTTTCAACTATCCAGGGTCCTTTGAAAATCTATGGGTATTTTAGATTTTTCTATTCTGTAATATATATTTTGATAGAAATTGTATTGATTACGCAGAACAATTTGGTATTATGTCTTCTAATACATGAACATAGGATGTCATTCCATTTATGTTTGTCTTCTTTAATTTATTTCAGCAATGTTTTGTAATTCTCAGTGTATAAATCTTTAGCCTCCTTGGTTAAAATTTTATTCTGAATATTTTATTCTTTTCAGTACAATCTAAATGCAACTATTTTCTTAATTTCCGTTTTACATTTTCCATTGCTAGTATATAGAAATGTAACTAATTTTTGTATATTTTGTATCATGCAATTGTTTAATTTGTTTGTTAGCCCTAGCTATGTGTGTGTATGAGCCTGAGGATTTTCTACATATAAAATCTCATCATCTGTGGACAGAGATAATTTTGCTCTTTTCTTTCCAATTTGAATGCCTTTATTTCTTTCTATTGTCTAATCATGCTTTCTAGAATCTCCAACGATGTGTTGAAGAGGTGGGTATTTTGTTGCTAAAGAGAAAAGCTTTCAATCTTCTGTAGTTGAATATGATTTTAGCTGTGGGTTTTCATATATAAACTTAATCATATTGAGAAAGTTTCCTTCTATTCCTAATTTACTGAGTGTTGAATTTTGTCAAATGTGGTATTTTTTTTTTGTATCAGTTAAGAAAATCATGTGTTTTTTCCTTCAATTTATTAATATGATATATTATGCTGATTGATTTTCAATATTGAAACATCCTTGCTTCCTGGAAATATATCCCATTTGGTCCTGGTATAGAATCCCTTTATTATGTTGCTGAATTTGATCTGCTAGTATTTTGGTTAAGGGTTTTTACTCTATATTCATAATGGACCTTGTCTATAATTTTCTTGTAATGTCTTTTTCTGGTTTTGATATCAGGGTAAGCTGACCTCATAAACGAATTGAGCAGTGTTCCTTCTTTAATTTTTAAAAAGAATTTGGAAGGATTGGTGTTAATTTTTTTTTTTTTTTCATTTTTGGTAGAATGCAATAAAGTCATCTGATCTTAGAAAGTATATTTCTAAGCCAACTGCCTCACTGCCCACTACTCTCACGATTCTGATATGCATTTGGATTTGGAACCAACTAGTCAAAATATCTGATTTGAATACACTTGAGTATAACTCTAGGCTTTGGGTAAGACATGTAATCAAACTATTCAGCTCCTGAAGGAAAGAAACAGAAGACCACAGGGGTGAGAGACCCTCTGAGAATGAAGAAAGCATTGGCAGCCTCGGCAAGAACCAGGAATGTAGCTTCTACCCTTCACCTGACTGCAGCGTTTCCACTTAGCAAGCTTCTCCCCGCTGTCTTCCTGGTAGGAGCCGCTAAGTAGATTTCTTAGTCTGGAAGAAAGTGAAAGAAGAAGATTTTACATGCAAGATGTGACTCATGACAACCAGGTGGCCAGGGGGCAGGCACCTCTCTGAGTTCTAATGGATGAAATAGATGGTGCTGCAACAAGAAAGAGGAAGTTGCTTGGCACAAATTGATTGATGAGAGGTTATTCGCATTAAAACATTTTCTTAGTTTTTTCATACTGGACAAAGATCATGGACAACGGCAAAGTGTCATAAAACTTCTAATGAGGCAGAAAAGCTGTTTTCCACAGGTTTCCTTGCCTTGGAACTCAGTCTTTCTTCTCCACACCCCCATCTTTCCTCAGGCACTAGTCTATGTTTCCAGTAAAAACTTGTTTGACTGCTTGTACAGAAACAGGAATTAATTTAGTATTTGAATACTCAACTGACTGGTTCTCCTTGGGAGCAAGTCACCAAGTAAATACCCATGAGAGAACAAGGAAGGAACAAAATGGCACCAGGCCCAAACGAGTTCCTCAATCATCCGGTAACACCCTATATGGGCCCATAGAATGATATTCTCTCTCCTTGTGAGTCACAGCCTCCCACACCCAGAAAGGTGTAGAATCATTTCACTGAAACCTGAATAAAATAATGAGAACAAGTCAAACAGGTAAAACATTCCCTTGTTGTCAATTTGATAGAATGCTCAACCCTGCTTCAAGATGGAAGAAAGACATATGAAGAATTTTCAGCAATCAAGGTTTCATATAATCCTACAGAAACTAGGAATTTGCAAAAGGCTTGAAAAAGTTTAGTCCCATAGATATTTCCATCGATAAACACAAAAAGTCCTTGGGGTCTCTGATTATAGAGTTTTTGTTTTGTGTTAAGGGGAGAGGCATTCTATAGAGCTCTGGACTCTGAATAGATGATAAAAGACAAGTTGGAATATTGAAGTTCCCTCTTCAAAATCCAAGATGCAGGTAAATAAATACTTATACTGATCCTATTTCCACTTTTTCTCCCTTTCTACTTCATATCCCTGAAATGTAGAAGGGAAATGATATTAGCATTCCAGCAAAGATGACCTTAGAGACCAAAGACCTCAAGGAGATTTTTATATTAGCAAAAAAAAATTTATAATCAAAAATCCAAATTTAGACCTAGCACCTACATATTCTAAGCTACTATTACACCAGAAACATTTCTCAACATTAGGAGGGGCTAGTGAGAAACCTTATGGACCTACAAAGGTGGAACTTATCTATAAGTCTATAGTACCCCAAACTGATGTTGATCAAGTTTCCTCTGTTTCTTTAAGTAAATAGAAAATGTCCCCTTGCATATAGAGGTATGTGCTGCTTTTGACACATGAATTCATTGTCAGTAGGCACTAAAGTAGAGACTTATAATTAGCTCTCTGGGGAGGCAAATGTGTGTTAGAGTAGAGATCAGCATGAGAGGAGGCAAGGCAGGTATTGGAGAAACAATGCCTGGAAGATGAGTAGCACAAAGGTTATTTGAAGTGTGGGCAAAACCAATAAAGTAGGGAAAGAAAAGGGATTTCTCACTGTAGTTCTTTCTAGTTACAATTTCTGTAGATACTAGCACATGGTTCTGAAAATGCAGTTAATGATTTATCTAACACGATTTGATCTTGGAAATCTGTAGTGAGCTGGATGTAAGACAAGGCACTGGACTGATTATCACTCCAGGAGGGTAGCATTTTGCTTAATCATGTCCGTGTCTCCAACCCCAGGTTCACCACCTGGCCTCGCACTGGGCTTTTAATTTGTGGGTTGCTATTTTGGGGGGGTGTTTTTTTTTTCAAAGGAATGATGCAGGCAGGAATAAAGGCGGGTAGGTAGACAATCAGGAAGAGAGAGGAGGAAGTGTTTTTATTTATTTTATTTAGTCATTCATCTTCGTTGTTTCCCCAGCCCTAAGACACAAACCCGTGTCCCTGGGATGTACCTGGACTGTGCTCAGCCAGAAGCAGTAGAACTAACTGCTGCTCTACCAAGCCAGGCCTAATTCATGTTTCTTGAATCAAATTCTTCCAGGCTTCCCCATTATTGCTCTTTTAACCTTTGGACATCTGAGACTACAAGTCACTTTTAACCCCTCACGACTCTAAATTTCCAGCACCTGCCATTGTACATAGAACTGGCCTTGGTAGAGCAGTATAAGGGATGTTTGTAGTTTCTGTTCTGTGCCCTCATCTCTGCTAGGCTTATCTTGGATGAAGTTCTGGTTGACTTATTTTCAAAGCATTCCTGCCTTTCCTGAAAACTCAGCGAGGGAACATGGAGCCCCAGGACTTAGGCCCGAGGCCCTGCCCCTGCAGAGCCTTTGCAACTTGCCTGGCTCGGTACCATCTCCTCCTGCTACTCTGCTCCAAACTGTTTGGTTTCCTCGAGCTCAAATGGCCTAGTAAACTATTTCCTCTGTTTCAAGTATTAAAATAGAAGCTACAATGGACTTGAGTCTTGGTTAAATTGTAAGAATTTTGCCACACCATTAGAGTCTACAGTAGCCTAGGTGATAAATACAGATGCGTCGCTGGAGTGTGCTGGAATTTGCACTGAGAACACAACGTGCAACGCAGTCTAAGAGTGTTTTGTCCAAAATACATGAGGTCGTGTTGGCATCAGGGTTTTGGGGACACAAATCTGATAGTATGGTCTTTGGAGACAACTAAAATTTCTATCCAGCTCTTATCTCCCCTGTCTTTCAGAGTGAAGCAAATCTTAGACAAAATTTAGTAGCTGCAGCATTTAGGTAATTGCACAATGTTTCATATTGGGTCAGATGATAATATGATTTCTGAGTTAGACTGAGTACAGTATCTTAAAGCAGGTGACAGTTTGCCTGGCCCTGTTCTGTAAAGGGCCTTTTGTAAACTGAATAAATAAACTCCTAAGTCTAGAATACACAAAATTAAAATTCAAGAGAAACGAAAGCCTGTTCAGAGGATTTTAACAGTGCATGTTAAATTCAAACAACTCAAAATCATTGGAAAAATTTTCGATCCAGCCCAGAAGTGGATTGACCAGAAGGGTGTGGGGCCTTTGGACAAAGACAAGCTTAGTCAGCTGCTAGGAATGTTTCCGGCTGCTGTGCATTTCCTTCATTTTGTCATCAAGACTCCCATCCTAAGAATTCACAAAGGGGTGTTATATAATTTAGCCTGAAGAAAGTGCTCCTTTTATCTTGATTCCACCTTCTAAAAAGTCACATTTCCAGGAGCTCAGTGGCAGAAAGGAGAGAAAATACTCCGCCCCTCCAGTCGTTCCAGGAAGTTGTGCTGGAGAAAATATAACTAACGAGGCATGACATTACTACACTGAGATGAGACGCCCACAGGTGAGGAGAATTTCACAGCTGGGTGTAGGAGGTGATGAGCAGAGGGAAGCATAGATCACAGACTGTTGTACTTCAAAAACTAGCATATTGTAACCAAAGAGCTGATAATTATGTCAATGAACGTTCTACCTTCTCTTTACTTTGCCAATTTGTTCATTTGCAAAACTAAAACTTCTGGGTTTTCTTCCCAAAGCTCATCTATTTTTGGAAAATATGAAAAGTCATTAAAAAGAAAACAGTGGGTAGAAGAAAATATTTTATTTTCATTAATATGTGTCTATGCCTCATCTTTATATAAAATAGGTTATTGTTAATTATTTTTAGAAAGCTGAAATGCTTTATATAAGAGGGAAAATTGCAATAAAGATAGCAAAACTGGGGCATGCTTTGGAGCTCAAGCAGCTGAGACGGTGGTGTGCTGACCATGCAAAATCCAGGGATTTGGGTTCGAGACTCAGGGTCAGGGTTAAACCCAAAATCAGTAGACAAAGATGCTTTTTCTTTCTCACCCTTCCCTCCTTAAAAAATACGACAGCCTCTTCTCCTTTCCTTCCTTCCTTCCTTCCTTCCTTAAAAAAGAAAGAAAAAAAGGAAGATAGAAAAGCTATAAATTGTGACAAAAATAGCTGGTAAATTTCAGCACACTACAGAAGCCTCCCGATTCCCCATTAGTCAACCTTTATCAACTACTTGTATGTGCCAAACAGACACCATACTAGTCGCTTTGGAAATATAAGAAGACAGTATAATAAATGGTTTAAGCGCTTAAGGCATTTTTTGTTTTACTGAAAAGGTAAGTGATATGTAGATACAGAGACAAAAATCTACAGTTCCAGCACATGAGTGTAACAGTCAGCTACAGACCTGGGGCTAGATTGCCTTGGTTTGAAGACCATTTCTACTGCTCACCGCCAAGACTGGAGTGAGGTGCTCATGTCAGGTCCAAAATGTAAGAGACTGCCTCCCACCAAACAAAACAAAGCAAAACAAAAAAACTCAGTCATAAAAGTAAAGAATATTTAATGCAATATTTTAAGAAATCGACATTAATGTAAATATTCATGCTGCACAGAGTAGCAAAAGTTTAAATAAAGTCAGTTTCTAGCAATGCTGTGCCAAGTCATACAGGAGCCCAAGGCAAAAGAGAGAAACGTATGTCTCGTACACGTCTTAGCGCAGTTTTTAATGGGCAACTTGCTTATCCAGAACATTAATGGACTTGAAAAAACAGAAAAGCAAGTCTATTGAAAATTCACATGCTTTTAAATTTAAAGATTTATTTTTATCCCAAACAGGATTTGTTATAATTTTACCTTTCTGGTTTTCGAGCAAACAGACTCACCACTTATACTAGTTTCGTAGTGCTGTGTGAGTTTTTAACCTTTGTGAGTCTTACTTTCTGCTATAAAAAGAGTAAGGGAAAACAGTGCTATTTACAGAGTTGTTGTGAAGATTGAATGAGCGATTATGTGTTAAGAATTTAAAACAGCTCCCAAACCATAGCAAATTCTTGTCAAGGTAAGTCATTGTGATTGCTGTATCTTTATTATATATACAGTGTAAATTTTAGCAGATCGGAGACAAAAGAGATTCGTTTCATAGAGATGATTTGCACTTATTTTCTGATTTTCTACTCCATGAGAACACAGCTTCGCAGGAGCCAGGATTTGGTCCACAGAGAAGTTGGGATTTAACTTGGCTGACCTTGGATAAATATTAGGAATAAAACTGGAGATGATACTTTAAGTATAGCTAGTTTGGATTACTAGCAGTAATTGAAAATATCCATCAGTCATATAGCACCTGGAAGAGAGAGAGAATCAGAAGGTAAATTTAGGTGTAATCCATATGGTTATGAAAGGAGCATTACATGAGCAGATTTTCTCTCCAGGGGAGAAGATGTATACGAGACTATCAAAGAACAAAAGAGCAAGAGGTGGACACAATGACTGGATGAGTCTGAGAAGGAGCTAGAAAGACATTTGGAATGATTCTCAATAAGTAGGAGCCTCCAAATCACATAGCAACTCCCAGCTCCTAAAACAACTCTCTCAGATAAGCGAAAATGATCTTGAGTAAGCAAGATCAAGATCATTAAAAGACTCTTCTAAAATATTTTGTTTTTTCTGAAACTTGATGAAAAGTTCAAATGAAACACTCAGCAGTTTGAGTATTTTTAATATCACATATTTATTTCCAATAAAATCCAGAAAAGAGATGTTTGCAATAAGAGCAATAAATGACAAAGTCACCAAATGTTTTGAAATGCTGGAGAATTAAACCCCTTCCTCCCCCACCCATGCTTTGCTTTCAATACAGAAAACCATATTTTGCCCCTAATTTGTAAAATGATTTTTTTAATTTCATTTTTAAGTCAGTAATTTGGAAACATCAGCAATATGACTTGGTTCCCAGTCTACCTTGCAAATACATGTTTTCTTCCCACAATGTCCCTGAATCACATTATCAATAATAGTTCATTAACCCTATAGTTATAATGTGGTTTCTATAACAACCATCTACTGGACACTGACTATTTACTTATTGCCTATACTAACTCCTTAAGGGCAGAAGCTGTGCTTTAACAAATTACCTCTGCATGCTCAGCACCTCATTCTCTACTAAGCTTACATAAGGTAAACACTTAATAAATATAAATGAATGAATGAACGATGAAAAGTCTTTAGCTTTCTTCCAGTCTAGTCAGTGGAAGAAACAAGTCTCTCCAGGTCCTTAATAGCAAATTAGATGGCTGCTGGGTCATGCAGTGGGACCATATGATGGGATAGGGGAAGGTGATGGTATGTGGGTTGGAGGCTATCAGGGGAGTGATGGTGGCTATTGAGGTAACGCTTGGAGTCCAAATGACATGAGAAGTTCAAGAAACAAAGGAATAAAACATGTATAAAACATATTTGCAAACCATATATCAGCCCAAGGTAGATGATATGACATGATAAACGGTGCTGGTTGCGTCTCTAAACCTATCCTTTCCTTGCTAGGGAAAGTTCAGAATTGGTCCCCATGGTCATGTGCCATGGAAAGGGCATGCTGGGTCAAGTCCTGAGGGAGTGATCTTGATTAAATTTTGTCACAGAAACAAGAGATGAAATCTGCTGGGGTTAGGGCTTAGTTCTGGGATAAATTCTCTTGTCATTAGGAAGTGACAGGGAGAAGATCCCTGATATCTTTCCCTCTAAAGACATCCAATGAAACAGTATAAGAACAGAACCAAGATGAAACTCTTTATGCCAAACCCATTTCACCAACTCTAGCTTGAACCCAGCAATGTCAGCCTGGAGTTGCTTGGTCAGAACAACTTACCTAAGAGAGACAAGTCAAACGACTAATATGTGGCACTTCCAAGGAAGTCCCAGAGGAGTGAATTGAGGGAGGTAAAACTGATCACCCAAGTCTCTCAGAATTGATCTCCTATAGATGTTTCCATTCTGATGTGAAGATTATTTTCAGTGGAGGACAATGGAGGACAACCCAGAGGTGAAGAAATTCCTGCCTTTCTCCTAATATTTTTGTTTGCCCTTTTTTAAATCAAAGCCATCACAACTCCCTAAGTCTCCACTCTTTTCCTAATCAAGTGGTAATTGTTCCCTCATTCTCAAGAAGAATGTAGCTGGGGAAGGGAACTCTATCTTTACTTTCAGAGTAAAGAGGAGAATTTCCTCCTTGTTATGTAAAGACCCCCTTCCTTTCTCCTTGGTGCTTCAGACTCCTTTCCCATGCCTCAACACAGGATAAAAGGTTTTGGTCTGTTCCAGTTACCTCAGAACTTACCACCATGCAAATTCTCTATATGTATATCATTAAATTTGGGCTTTTCTTTTACCAATCATATCAAATGTTAATTTTTTTACTCTTTCAGCCCATGAAGAATCTCAGAGGGATGGATGAAGCTTTCTTTCACCCTGACAGTTGAATATCTTGAAATGTTTGACATTTGACTCTTTTGTGCTAAATAAAAGTCTGTTTCAACTGAGGATGGGGGTAGGAAGTAACCATCAAGAAGAAACCATTTGTTTTCTATGACTACTGTGGAAAATCATGTTGCACTTTGACACTTTGAAGTACCGCCATTGTATTGGGATCACGGGACCCGTCAATGCATAGAGGGTAGCAAGGAGGAAATAGGGACAGAATCTGGTCTTCCATGATGTCACTAAGCCCTGGATTAACCTCAGACCAATCTGCCACCGACCTTCTGAAATGGAACAATAAATACCCCTACAAGGTTTATTTGAATCAGAGAATCTGTGACTCAAAGTCAATTGTGATCGTGGGTTTATGAAGACTTGACTTTTCCTTTTCTAGCAATTCACTAACTTACCAGGATCCTGCCTTTATATGTGTGGCATGAATTTGGCCTGTATATTCCCCAAATGTGGTTTCTTGAAATCAGCATTTATAATGAACAAGACATTTTAGCATATGCTAATTTTAAATGTATCAGTGAGTTATGAGGCTCACAAGCCAGCAGACATCTTACCTAAGTTGCCTTGCTACCCCAAATTGGAAAATATTTAGTAAGTGGCTCTATTCAAAGAAGCAGCTGGAACATGGAACTCAGTAAGCAGCTTGATTGTGGATTATATGTTATTTCATTTATTCACAAATATTTGTTTCCAGCTGGAGTAGACGTCCCGTATTAATTACAGATGGAATTGCTGACTTGGTTTACAGAATATAGATAAGAAATACTCCTCATTCCTGACTATAAAAAGCTAGGGTAAGAAAGAAGGGAGTGACATTATTCATACCAGAATAGCTTAGAGATGAGATAATATCACTTAAGAAACTTCAAGGAATCACAGAAGATAGTGACACTAAATACAAATACAATTAACCCTTCTATTTGGCGGCTAACAGCCTTTTAGCACTTATATTTTATCCCCCCGCCCCATTAATTTTAAATGTTATTGGTAAAACTTTGTCAGATCTATTCATTTATCTTTAATTCCCTTCCCACCCCATGTCCTAACCCTGATGCTTTCTTCCATCTGAGAGAGAACAAGTTCTGTGCCTCCCTGTCTTGTAGGAGGTCTGTGTCAGGGCAGCATGTGCCAGCTGAGACAGTTCTTTCTTGATTTTTGTTTTCAAAGTTTAAGCCATCAGTTTATCTACTGGTGGTGCAGATCCCTACAGGAGACATGAAGAAATTGGAATGTTCATCAGATTAAAATATTCCTGGAATAGGAGGGAGGGACAGAGGCCTGTGGGTTCCTCAGACATCAGGGATGAGTACATGTACATATAGTGCTCGGAGGAGGTAACCAACTCATGGCAGGCTGAGTTTTGTGCTCTACTTAGGAGGACAAAACTCTAGGCACCAGCCTTGTCAATGTTCCCCATGTCTCAAGTGCCACAAGAGTAAAAGAGACAGAGCCAGCAGCTTTGAAGGAACTGTACTGGCCTGGACAATAGCTATCTCTGCAGGCACCAGCACTGCAACAGCTAATAACTAGAGAGCCTCTTCCATACCTTGGCACTATGGGACCCTGGGCTTTCAAACAACCTTGGGTTGGGGCTGCTCTGGAGGCAATCAGATATACCTGGGGATATATTTCCTTGCTATGTAGGAAAAGCTAAGGTTGAATTAGGTTTTTTTTATGTATTTTTTTAAATTTATATATCAACACACCCTGCCCTCCACCAAATCACCAAGTGTTCTTCACCATTGTCCTGTGGGCTCTGCTACCACTTACCTGCCCTCCCCTATCCCATTCCCCATCAGGAACCTCAGTTCTATTGCAAGTGTCCAAGGGCTGATTTTGTTTCCTTTTTCCCTTTGTTTTGTTTATTCACTTTCCACCTATGAGTGAGGTCATCTAGTATCTATCGTTCTTCTTTTGACTTATTTTACTTAGCACAATCTCCTCTAGATTCATGCATGTTGATTCAAATGACAGGATTTATTTTATTTTAATTTTATTTATTCATTTTATATGAATTAAGTTAATTTAAATACATGCCGCCTAGGTTTGTGACCTGGGATTCACCCCTGCAAACGTTGACTATTTAGACCCCACACTCAATTACGTTTCTCTCTACATTAAGTTAGTTGAGTCCACTTTGGGAAAATGCCAGAAACCCTTAACTCTAGATTTGTCTTAAAATCTAAATACAGCTGCTCACATGTGGAGGGACATAATAAAGCTTGCTGCCAGGCCATTCTAAATAGAGACCAACTAGCAATACTGGAAACACCAGTGTGTTCTCTAGATTTGACACGGGAACAGCAGACACCCAGTTTAAGTTCTGGCTGTAAGCAGCAGTGAAGCCCCCCTGTTTAGCTTTATCTTACCTGGATTAAGAAGGATAGTGAATAATTTACAGGCTGAATGGGAGGATTGTAACTCAAGGCTCAGGAAATGGGCTAGAAACAAAAAAGATGAGCTGTACCAACTTTAGTCAAAGTCGTGCTAAAAGACAATCTGCCACTGCTAGAACCCACTGCCACCTACATGACACCAACAAATGGCTTCTGGGTGTATTTGAATGTGTGCCCCCAGCCCCTGATATTCAAAGTCCCAGAGAGAAGAGTCTGACCAATTGATTCTGGGTGGCTGGGGTCGGGATAAGGGAGTACCCCTGAACAGAGGAGAGCACTTCCCCAGTACTGCTTGCAATGGGGAATTCCCTTCAGATTGTGAAGGGGATACTGAACAGAAAATAAACCCACTAGACAAATGTCCATCACATTCCCACCACTTAAGGAGAACAAAGGGGTGTTAAAGTCTTGGATGCTCCAGCTTTCAATTAACTACTTCGGAAATACAGTCACCATATTTCCTGGAAGCAAACCCTGTAAAAGCTTATGCAGTCTCATAATTTCACCCTGAGATCAATTTTGTAACCCGTGACCTAGATTTTCTGCCAGTGCACATAACCCTGCTCATGGGCCTTGGATTGCATCTTCTATTGATTTCAGATGACTATAACAATTCCCTGGGCTCAGGGGTTGACATATTGTTTGTCACCTAAATTCAGAACAACCTTTTCAATTAATCTTTCACCTCTTACCTCTGTCATGATGCACATGGGCCCTGTTGGCTTCCCAGTAAAGAGAGAAGATAAATTTAAGGATTACAGATTTAGAAGGTCATTTTCCTCTCCCTGTTTTTAGATAGAAAGAAAAAAGCAATCAGACCTATTTTTTATGCTCTTCAAAAGTGGGAAAACACTATCCTTGATATGTTCAACCATAAATAAGACACAAGCTGTGTTTGGGGATTCAAGAGAAAACAGAACGCTGATAAAAGCAGGAAGAGATATTCATAGACTGTCTCCACCACCATTCATGGTCACAGGAGGAAGATGTCCATGGGATCATGACAATGGCTGGAAACACGTCTTCCCCACACCTGAGATTGTTCCTTGGGCAATGGGGGTCCGTGTAGCAGGTGGAGAAACGGGAAAGGGGTGCTCTCTGACACTTAGCAGCACTGGAGGGAAAAGCTTCAGGATCTGTGTTGAAGAATCTCCTTTTTTTTCCTAGAGGTTCTCTAGGATCCAGACAAGTTGAAGGAGACAAAATTTCTGGAAAGAGAAAAAGCCTACATGAGGCCTGAGGGTACAGTCAAGCCCACAGCTCTGCAACAGTGAATGCAACAAAGTCTTCAGAAGAGTTTATAGACCATAAATCACCACTGCTTAATAATTTGGTCATTTTCTTTAAAGAAAAAAGTTGGGAATTTTAGGTGAAGGCAAAATCTTTTCAATACTTCTTGTTTGAATGTTCCTTCTTCTTCACTTCGTTCACTAAGTATTTAAGGGTCTCATGTTCTTAGTTTGGCCAAAGGAAGGACAAAGTTCTCCCCAGACTGTGCCACCCTCTACCATCCCCAACAAGTGTGTAGCAAACAATGTGCCAACCAGCAGGACTCTGAGAGCCACCACACCAGTGGCCCCACAGTTGGCCACCAGCCAACAAGAAACAGGTTCCAGCAGGCCATACCTGAGGTTTTGAAAGCTACTTTGTACCCAACCCTGAGGTGCGGTGTGATGCCTGGGCAAGAATAGGCAAGCTCCTCCTCCATTTTGTGGATGAGTGGAGTGAACTTGCGCCAGGTTTACGCCACACTAGGCTCCGAAACAGGAAACTTGGAGCCAAAGTAAGAAGTCCCAAAGGAAACAGCAAATATGAAAATTCTATGGGCTCTGCTGAGACTCAGAAACCTTTATCTCCTCCCCTGCCCTTCAGATGACTGATTGCTCTGCTAAAGAAGGAATTTCTGCCTCATGTAAAAGCAAGTACATTCCAACAGAGGAAAGCTACAAATTTGCCTCATCTTTCATCAGAGGTGAAGCTAAAATATATAGCATTTATCCGTATCATGTACAATGCAAGCAAAAAGTGTAATCGTGAAGTTCTGCACATTCTCCTAAATATGATTGACAAAGGCTAAAGGTCATAGAAGGAGGACCTTGTATGACTCACATTTATTTCTTTCCCTTTCATAGCTGACAGACTCACCCCATAATAAAAAGCTTTCTAGCCTATTATTATTTCAGAAACACTAACATTTCTCAGAGGACCTCCCTACCCCAAGGAGCTTTTACTCTATCTCCACAGAAGGCAGAACATTCTCAAAGAGTGAGTCAATTTATCAGGTTAGTTAAGGCATAAATTACTCATCCATCAATCTTTACATCAATCAGCTCTGCACAAAGCTGCATAGATGTTCTACATGAGACCAACCTACACATCTGAAGGCAAGCCTTCAGCAGGTCAGAAATTCCCAGGCTGAGTTTCTCAGGCAATCATGGGACATTTGTGCAGCCGTCATCATTAGTATAAGTTATTGGTTCTTGACCATGATGTTTCAGGGTCCAGAAGAAAGTGAAATATGACTTTAAGTTCCAAAATGGAAATGTAAGGTGGACACCCGTGACTCAGCAGCTAAGGTGCATGCCACATGAAGCCCAAGGACCCAGGTCCATGAGAAGAAAAATTAAATAAACTGCCAAAATGGAAAGGTAATATCTAGTGCCACCAATTCTATCTTAATTTATAAAGAAGCTCCCCAACTCTGCCAATGCTCACTCATGTTCAGCAGAACAGCCTCCTGCTTCATTGAGAAAGGAAAGGGCAGAAGGATTGTTCAATTTCTTGCCTTTCTACTTCCTAACTTAAACATTTTAACTTGCTTCCTTCCAGTTGATGGAATGTGTACCCTCTTCCAAGACTCACTGTCCTCCTTACTCTGAAACCTCAAGCTCCCACAGGGCTTATTCACACCTTTCAGTTTCTCTCTGTCACTAATTCCCTTTTCTTCTTCTCCCTAAGAAACATGGTCCACATACTCCTTCCTAAAAAACCTCTTGGTTCAACTTCTTACCTCTCTGTCCTCTCTCGTCACCAATTGCTCAGCCTAAACTTAACACGATGGCCCTTAATACTAGCTGTTTTTTTCAATGTAGGCTCTCTCCTTTGAATAGTTGCATCTGTTTTCATGGTTTCACCTATTACGAACTAATAATCTCAAAGATCTATCTTTAGCCCTGAACGCTCTTTGGAATTCTAAGCCATATCTAAGTGCATGTTAGTACCTGGGTGTAACAGGGGCACCTAAAAGAACAAGACCAAATCCAATGCATCTACTCAAACTAGAAAGCCCACCTCCCCCAAACACCTGCCTTTTATCAACCTTGGAGTTATTTTCAAAGTACAGAAATTCTATAAACAAGAAAAGACTATTATCATGGTAAATAATCCTGAAGATAGAGAGGAATACATGAGAAATCTGTGCCATCCATAAAAACAAACAAGCAAAAACATCAAGAGTAATCTGAAAGATTATTGAATAGAGAAGCCCCAAAGGAGTATAGAAAAATATATTAAAATTGTGAATTAAAGTAGTAACTTAGGCCAACGGGTGAGGATCAGATATATCTAATAACTAAAAAGTCACAAGCTGGTGTACCCTGGTGGAATACTGGTTAGTTCAATTGCCTCCAAAGGAACACGGGCCACATAGCCCTGGATTCGAGTCCCAGGTCCGAGGGAAAAACAACTAAAATACAGTAAAATTTTAAAGAAATGCTTCTTCCTCCTCTCTCTTCCTGTGTGCTTGCCTACTTGTCTTCATTCCAGCCTACACCTCAAAAAAAAAAAAAAAAAAAAAGGTTACCAACTGATGGAATTTGCTGGAACTTAAGTTGTTTAGGTCTATTATTTCCAAATGAAAATCTCAAAGGACATCATTACCTGCACTATGGCATTACTGATGGCAAAATGGATTTACCTGTTGGCTCTGCCTCATACAATCGGGGAGTATGCTTCTAGAAGAAGAGGAAATATTCTTGCAGCTCTCCATGCTCGCTTAGGTGAGAGCAGACACCATAGAAAACAAGCCCTGGAAGTACCAGGGGTTCAGGGAGTGGGGAGTAGTGGAGGAGCCAGAAGATGACTGTCACAAATCTTTACTTACCTTGTGGGCTAAATTTACACACATCACAAAGTATAGTCACTTTCTACAAGGGACTCTGAGATATAAGATAACTGGATTCTAATCAATATTTGTCAATTTCCGCCTCTAATGTGAATATTTTTCATGACCTCTGGCAAATGACTTAAATTTTCTGAGGCTTCCCAGATCTAAAAAAAAAGGATTATCTCACAGTTAAAAGTCAAGCTCAGGCTCAAGAGAGACAATTAGATGTTTGAAATCCCAAACTCTGCCAACTGACTTGTAGAATGCTCAAATACAAATTTTCAATTGCCAAAGAGTGGGAAAATGTTAGTGTACATTTCTAGGAAATGTCAGATGAGGCAATTTGGAAAATCCACCTGCTGTGCCTCAGCCTGAATCTAAAACAATAAATGGTCCATTTGTCTATGGAAGTTGAGTCCTACTGAATTAATCTTGTCACAAGATGAAAGCCCGAAAGTAAATATGATGAATCACTCCTCCTACCATGCCTGCTTGTCCTGGTGCTAGCAGTGGGTCCCTGCTCCCTTTCCAACACAGCTCTAGTAAAGAGCCAGGCATCTGAAGCAAAGTGTGATCAACAGATGCTCATTTCCATAACTGGCACTTTTCCAATAGCTAAGCCCAAATTTAATTAGCCACTTATCTGAAACAGAAAAGAATTTCTAAAGCATTCTAGCAAACTGTGCTTGTTCCCTTTACTGGTCCCAGCCCCAGCCCCACGTGCTTCCTCACCCAGAAGTCTTTGAAGCATGCATATAAGCACAGGATGCGTGCTAATTCTTACTGTAAATAAACTATTCTCTAAAAATGTTCATAAGATTTTTCTACTAGGGATAAAGAACAGCATTCCATTCAACTGAAAGACCACATATGGTACACGAGCAGGATACTGGATATGAAGCTGCACAATTCACTCAGTAGTAACAGGTCAACATTTTAACTGGGTAAATTCACACCTCTTCTATTGTGAAACTCCCCAGCACTGAACTCCCTCCAACCTGCAGCTGAATCCCAAGTGACTGCAGTGACTGCATTCACTTAATACTCCTTGAAAACACCCTCAGTCTACTCTTTACTCTGCTGATCTACAGTCACTGAATTCTGTCATAATTCCAAATCCCTTGGAACAAAGGAACTCTTGACATTTAGTCCTCTGGACAACAATCTGCTTTAAGATGGGGTTTCCAAGAATTCATATGACCACATGACTCCCCAATGAAATCAGAAGTTCCTACAAGAGGCTGACGTCAAGCAGAAACAGAAGATATATAGATATATAGATATATATACCTGCAGGGTATTAGCAGATGCTTGGGGGATGTTAGGCAAAGCACTGTCTGCTGTGGCTACGTTCCTCTTCCTGCCCAGCATCTTTTGCCCTGTCTTCTGGGAGCAAAACTCCTCTTGGGATACTCTTACCCATGTGGTTCACCCCAATGACCCTCCCCTAGCAGACCCCAGTTACCCAAAAGACTGGGAGGTTGGACTTGTGACCCAAGTCAAGCAGGCAACCTATTTGAAATGTAGATTCTCAGAAGAAGCTTTCTTCCTGGCCACTGAGCTGAAAGAGTCTGAGTCTCGCTCACCATTAGGAGAGAATCTGTCTACCAGGTGGAGGAGGGGACCTCCCCATGCCACACCATTTGGTCCAGTCCTGCCCAGAGCCAACGTTAGCCTGGATTCCATGTCCATGAACTACTCAAGTCCCATTTTTGTTTTCGTTATTTAGGATGGAGTCATTTCCCTGAAAGTTTCTCTCCTAATAAACACCTTACTTCATCTCCATCCCAGCTTTTGCCTAATTTATTGAGATTATTTTCTTCCTTCATTTTGTGTCCTTGCCTAGAAGTCCATCCTAATCAGATCCCAAGTGCTAGTCCCTAACACCTGTTTTGCTCTAAGACTGTTCCATAACCAGAGGTTCTAATCAACAGAGAAAAGTCTTTCATTCAAAAATATTCTAGCTATTAAAAATTTCCTGTGTTCATATATGTTCATATATATAAGTGCATAAATATGTGCATAAATTTATATATCAACATATATAAATATATATATGAACATTTCCTATGAAGAAATGTTCAGTAAGGATCCAAGGTGCATATATATGCTTTTTAATAAATGATAATATTTGAAAACTTATATGCCAGGTACCTTACATGCATTTTGTCATTATCATTACACAACCATATTATGATAGGTACTGTTATTTTTCATTTTAAAGAAGAGTTAGCATTAAGGCTTTGAGAAGTTTATATAATTTGAGTCCACACAGCTGGTAAGTGCAGTAGCTGAACAGATTGAATCCTAAAGCCATTTCACCTTCCTTAATCCCTACCCATACACTAGAGACCAGGCAAATGCCTTTTGGAATGCCCCCAGCGAGACCCCCTTTGGAGTTGTTTTGCACTTGTAACTCCATACCAGCAGGTCAGCAGTTTAACTGGGTTAACTCGCAACCCTTCTGCTGTGACCCACCAGCACAGGACCCCTCAATCTTCAACCTTCTGTCAGATCTCAGGTGGTCCCAGCAGATGCATTCATGCAATGTTACTTGACCGGCATTAAATTATTCATTGTATTAATAATACTAACATACATGTTTAGACTGAAATGAAATATGCCTGGTTATTTTGCTTTCTCATCCACAGGATTTTATTTTATTTTATTTTTATTTTTATTTTTAAGAGGAAGGAAGCAGGCAGGCAGAGAGAGTGGAGGAAGCATTTTATTTGTTCATTTGGTTGATCCTTCCCCCAACCTGGGGTATAAACCAGGGTCCTTGGGCTTTAATATGGACCAAGTCACATCAGCTACAGACAACACCTGCGCCACCAGGGCACACCTCATTCACGGCCATTTTAAAGGCATAAAAACTTAAAAATGACAATACGGTGGAAGAGACCTCAGAAACAGTTAGAGGTGACTGGCAGAGTTAGAAGGAGCCTGAAAAACTGTTCAAGCGAGACATGAGCACTTTAGGTGTCCTCAGAGTCCACCTTTCCCCTGTCTCTTCATTGCCTGACTCACAAACAGCCCTCAGAGGAGGGACCCCTCTTTCTGCAGACGCTGGACAACATCATTACATGAAGTGTAATGAGTCCAAACATGAGTCCTCCAGGGGCCTGGAGAGCTGGCAAACATGAATCTACTAAAAGGTTTACATGAGGATTAATTAGGTATTCTTTTTATGAATGCTCAGCCATCAAACTGGCTTTACAAATATCTAATTGCATCTCAGCTCTTCCTGAGGTGTTGGTCTAGAGGTGAGGAGTCACATCTAATAAGCCTAACTTTGCGATGTGACATAAAGAGCTTGAAGTCCACATGTCTTCAATACATAGCTAATGTAGTGAAACAAGTGTGCAACCTTAAACACTGTCCAATCTATAAATACTTTGTTTTAGATATCTTTACAGAGAAATTAGTCCCTGAAACTTCCAAGTTTTACTCAGAGAAAAGCATTTAGGTCCTTTCATCTGCACTCCCTACTTTTATTTGCCCACAAATCCAACAAATACAAGCACACTAGAATGTGAGTAAGAGTAGGGAGGACATTTGAGAGACAGACAGTCTGTGACAAGCTGTGAGGAAAAAGGAAAGGAAAGAGAATATCTATCAAAAGTAAGCATACCAGAATGAGCTAAAAGTCAAAAAGGATTATTATCTCAGGAAAGCAGGAAATCACACACACGCCCATCTCGATTCCATGCTCTTTGCATCAAACTGGTAGTCAAGCCTCCAGTGATTCTTGACTGGGGGTATTCACAATCTTGGGTTGTCCCCTCCCACACTGACTAAGCCTGACATGGGTAACCAGTGGGATATTGTGGAAAGGATGGGCTGCGACTTCTGAGCTTAGATCATAAAAGCATTGTAGCTTCCCCTTCTCTCTCTTGGATCAACGAACTGAGAGAAGTCAGTTGTCATGCCAAGAAGACACATAAGCAGCCCTAAACCCACAGGGCGAGGAACTGAGGCCTCCTGCCAACATCCAGTGCCAACTTGCCAAACATAACAATGAGCCACTTTGGTAACAGATCTTCTAGTTACAGTCAAGTCTCCTGATGTTTCCCATTCCAGTCAACATCTTGACTGCAACCTTATAGAAAACCCCAGAATCATCCATCTAAGTTGTCCCAAATTCTGGGTCCACAGATAATCTGTTTATTATTGTCTCAAGCCTCTGAATTTTAGGGTAATTTGTTACACAACGATAAATAATCAATACAAAAATGATTTAACCCTACACTGTATGCTCCTGTAACTTTGATCTAAAAAAATCAAAATATGTCATATGATCCTATTTTCAACTATTTTCTGAATCCTTAACCAATATCAAAATGCAAGACTATGGACAAAATGATGGGTTGTAAAATCAGCTTGGATAGCCACAATATGCAAAAAACAAAACTCTTTAGAAGTTCTTGTGAAACCTAAGTATCTACAAGAGAACAATGAAACAAGGACACTTTCATTCAATTTTTCAGCCCTCTGCTTCATGTTTCATTTTAGCTTCAGCCTGGCCAAGAACACATCTGTAAAAAGGTATGTGTGTGTACACACACACACACTTGCATGTCCATGCCTAGTAAGGAAAAAAATCAAGATGTAAAAGTACAGAAGAGCTCCCCACCGCCGCTACGTGAGTAGGCCCCACCCGGAGAGCAGGCCTCAAGGAATACGTGAGCTTGTGTCGGTTGCCCAAGGTTCCTACACAGAGGGCTGCAGCCTGTGGACCCTCACCAGACATCAAGATTGCAGAGCGATCTTGGACCTCTCAGCCTCCTAAACTGTGAAAAATAAATTTCCACTGTTTTTCCATTGCCCATTTTATGGGATTCTTTGATAGCAGCCTGAGTGAACTGAAACAAAGTCAGCCTCCCTTTCTCTCTCTCACTTCCTCTCTATATAAAAAAAAAAAAAAAAAAAAGAAAGAAACATAAAAGTGCTATGTTCATTAAAGAAAATTAAAACGTGGGTAGAAAAAATTTACTTGAAGTCTAGGCACTAAAAAAGCCCAAAAGTTCGCATGGTTGTTCCCTCCTTCTCATCTTTTTATCTCCCCAGGCAGGCTAGTTTTGTTCGGCAATGGAAGTCCTTGACAAAGACAAAGGGTGAATCTGCTCAAGCTTAGCAAAAACGTCGCTGGACTTGTTCCAGATCCATGTTCAAAGATACAGAAATGAGTTATAAAAATACATGTGTGTATAAATATGTGTAAAGTGCACTTTGGTAAAATACTTAACAAGAAAGCATTTTTCAGCACTTCCTGTGTACACCGCACCAGAGCAGCTGTTTCCGGGAATCCTAAAGAAGAGAGTTTCCACTCTCTTACTTTATACTACTTTATACTTACTTTATACTACATCTTACTTTATACTACTACTCAGCTAACATCAAAATGCATTTGTTTCATTATGAGCAAGTGATCATATTGTTTAATCATTTGAGATGGGATGATTTCTAAAAATGTATTATTTTATTTCTATAATGTATAGAGACCCTGAAGAGAATCTCACCTTTAAAAAAAAAAATTACTTTATTTCTAATTTTCACCCCACGAAGATAAGAAGTACTAAGCTGGTTAAAATAAAATCAAGTCAGCTGCTCTATTAGTTGAAGTCCTGCTGTGTACCTAGCATTTTATATAGGTTGTCTTTAATCCTTAGAATGGCCTTGGAAAGTAACGTTAACCCATTTTGCAGAAAGGAAAATGAAGTTCAAAGTAATTTACCTGAGCTGCCCAGTTTGTAAGCCCTAGAGCTTGGATTAGAAACACAGTCTGAAACTCCAGAATTTTTGCTCTTCTCATAGCACCAATGAACCAGAACTCGTATTTTCCATTTGATCTCCAGGCCTCCCGTTGTTACCTGCACCAAAATAGCTTTACCAGTCTTTATTCTCCTGCAAGAAAACAGAAATATCTCATGAGGAGTACCAGCTGAGTTAGTGGGAGGGATTGGGGATAGAGACTGGACAGTCACGGCTACCATACCTCAGCCTCTGCCACAGGCAGACATAGAAACAAACATGTTTTCATTATCAGAAATTCAGAAATTCTTCCTGAAAAAGAAGGGAAACGCTTTATTCACAAAAGTTAAAATATTCACCAAACAGAACAGATACGGTAACTCAATCTCATTGTTTTATCTCTTCATTTTTCGAAAATGCTTATTTCCGGCAAAAGCAATTTTTATTTACTTACAGAGTCAGAGTTGATTCCTTCTATTTGAGGCTCTCCCTTCCATAAGGTGTTCAGTACCTTACCCGCCCTTTTCTGTATTGAAGTGAGGGGTTTAAACATTCTTACTTTAAAATTGTGTCATTTAAGTATTCAGATTCCACTGAAGAGTTAAAAGTTAATCTATCGAATAAGCTATTTGTCTGATAATTTTTGGAGATTTGAAGTGCTTTATTGAAACTTCTTGTCTGGCAGATATTGAGGTAAGGGGTCAAACTTTAAGCCCTTCCTTCACAAACTATTTCTTTAGTCAGTGATTTGTTCTAATAGTGATTTCAGAGCATGTACTAATCACTAGACTAGCAATTCTCAGTGTCGGTGGTCAGCAGCTGCTGCACTACTGATATGATTCCAGGTCCAGGGAGTAAATGAAGAAAAAAACTGAAATTTGCATAAAAACTAATACTTATTCAATGCTTACTATGAACAAGAAACAGTGCCAAGTACTTTACATATGCTAGTCAATGTAATCTAACACTCACCTTCATTTTATAGATGAAGAGACTGAGGCACAGAGAGATTAAGAAATTTACTGAAGCTCACCAAGCTTTTAGAGTCAAGATCTCAGTAAAGACACAGTTGGACGCCTAGTCAACATTCTTAAGCATGTGCTCTATTTGCTCTCACATTACCTGGTTAATGGGAGCCCAGGACTATGATTCAAAAAGCAGACAAATGTTTTTCCCTAAAGCCAATGCTGGTAAAAATTATTCATGTAACTGCCATTTTACTTCTCATTGTTCTTAACAAAGCAGTGGTTAAAATGAGCTGTTTTGTGTGTTCTGTGATTCTGAGCAGCTCTGTATGTTGAGTGCGTCCATTACTTGGCAGGATGTAGCTGCTGACTCTGCCATTCAAAAGAATTACATTGAGTTTGAAGTGGTAGTAATTCAAAATTGACAAGCTTGGAGAGACTTAAAAAGGCCGACCTTTTATTAGCATTTAATAAAATCAAGCATTTAGTAGACTATAGTAGAAAGTATTACAAGAATAAATCTCAGTAAGTCAGCAGATTCCAGGAACAATGTGGGGTTAAGAAAGCTTTAAGTATTCTACATAAGAAATGATGCCTATTCTTGGAAAAGAATCCTTGAAGTTGACAGAATAGTTTTAGATTTCTTAAATTGTTTATTTTTAAAAGGTTTGATTGGTGCAAAAATAATTTAAACTATAAAAATTCCCTTCAATATTGCATAATTCTAAAGATGCAATCCAGACTTAATACTAAGGAAAATATTGATTTTTCTAATTATAATATAATTTAAAAAGTGTGACCTGATTTTTATAAAAGTGTGACCTGATTTTTATAAAACTAAAAAAAGCTCAATATGATCCTTATAAAATATTTTTTTTTAAGTCTCTATATAAATAAATTCTATTAGTTCCTACTTATGAGACAGTGTTGGTAGAAATGGCATGCTAGACTGAATCTAGAAGACTATTTTTACCCAGATAAATGCTAAAATATTGTGTAAATTCCTTTCTTAACCAGTTTAGTATGTCAGTGACTCCTAAAGAATGAGGGAAACCCAAGGCATTTCCAGATTGAAGATATCACATAAAATTGGCATTTCTGTTATCTCTCAGAAACCACGCCCCCCAAAAAAATCAAGGGAACTAAGAGATAGAAACGAAAATTCCATCTTTAATACAAAATTATAAATAGGTGAGATTTCTAAGCACAAAATGGGTAGAAGAGGTTCCAGAAGCAGTAGAGTTTGAGCAAAGGCATGAAAGGAAGCTGAACAAGGCTACCTATCTCAAAAAGAGATTAATAGTTCACCCCAAAAGATACATATACTGAGGTGAAAAATCAACAGCTCTATTTATACACCAGTGGGAACAAGGTGGTATTATGGCTTGAATTGTGTCCTCAAAAGATCTGTTGAAATCCTAACCCTGGTGCCTTTGAATATGACAATTTTTGGAAATAGTTTGTAAATATAATCAAGGTAAAATGAGGTCATGCTAGATTAAGATGGTCTTTAATCCAATAACTGCTATATATATGCATATATATGCATATATAATTCTTTATAACAAGACAGAAATTTGGACACAGAGACAAAAAGAAAGGAATGTCATGTGAAGATGAGACAGAAATTGGAGTGATATATTGACCAACCAAGAAACACAAGGGTAATTTGGAGCAGTCATTATGGAAAACAGTATGGAGAGTACTCAGAAAATTAAATCTAGAAACACCATATGATCCAGCTTTTCCATTCATGGGTATTTATTCAGAGAATACAAAATCACTAATTCAAAGAGATATGTGCTCCCCCATGTTCATTAGAGCTTCAATTACCATAGTCAAGAGTTGGAAACAACCTAAGGGCCCATCAACTGATGACTGGATAAAAGAATATATAGTTTATATATACAGTGGCATATCATTCATATGAAAAAAGACAAAATACTGCCATTTGCAACAACATGGATAGAACTAAAAGTTATTATGCTTAATGGATTATCAGATAGAAAGCCAAATATATGATTTCACTTACATGTGGTAGATTAAAAAAAACAAAAAGTGAGCAAACAAAACAACACAAAAACAAAATTAGACTACAAAAATAAAATAGCGGTTATCAGAAAGGGAAGGGAAAAGGAGGGTGGATATCAACTGGATGGTGATAGATGGAAACTAAACACTTAGTGGTGAACATATGTAGTATATACACATATTTATTAAAAGACTGAACATCTGAAACCTATATAATGTTTAAATCAATGTTACTTCAATTTCAAAAAGAAAAAAGAATACCAAGGTTGCCTGCAGTCACCAGCAGTTAGGACGGAGGCATGAACTGATTCTCCATTAGTCTCGAGGAAGAATCAGCCATTTCGTTTTGAATGTAGCCTCCAGAACCATGAGATAATTCATTTCTATTATTTTAAGCCACCTAATATGTATCAGTTTCTTACCGTAGCCCTAGCTGTCTAATATACATGACCAGGTTGGTCAAATGAGTTTCCCTGGACCTAGTTGGTTTTGAGTAACAGAGGAAATAGAAATAAAGTAGAACCTTACAAACAAGCCGTATTCACAGAAGGCATGTGTCTATGAGAAGAGAAAAGAAACTAGATCATGAATAGCTCGGCAACTCCCTATATCCATTGGCTTGGGAGAAGAAAAGCCTAAAATATCTCACATGCAAAACCCTGGGTTAAAAAAAATTCTTAATGATATAGGTGTCCTGTAGACAATTAATCTAGGAAAAGTTCTCTTATTCGAAAGTGAGGAATCCAAAGAAACAATAATATAAATTATTTTTAAAAGAACAGAAAAGTAAATGCCAATGAAGTTACTGTAAAATGTTTCCTTGGAGTAAATGAAAAATTTAAACACATATTTTGACTTAAATTGAAAAAAAAATGTATTGGAATAATATTTCAAGAAAACAAGTATGAAATAAAGAAAGAAGAGCTCCAAGAAGGGAGGGTGAGAAGACTAAAGATGCTGAGCATAAGCTAAGAGAACTCAGAAGAAAGGAAATGAGAAAGCAAAAAGAAAACTATTGCAGAGATATATGTAAAACTGAAAGCAGGATAAAGGTAGATACAGTACAGAACATGGGGCCTAAAAGTAAGAAAAAAGAATATATATATAAATGTTCAAAGAGAAATTTGTAAGTATGAAAGTAGAAGCAGACAGTTCACTAGTCACAAAACAAGAAGATCTGGAACATAAAAAATAGATGAGAACAAACATTTAAAGATGTACTTCATGAAAACTTCCTGGAATAAAAGATCTGCATTTACAAACTGAAATGGCAGCCATGTCCCATGAAAAAAAAAATATTGACTCAGAATTGTTGAAGTGGGTTTACTAAATTTTGGAGATAAAATATTATTTAAAAAAAGATTCTATGAACAGCCAAAGTCCAAAAAGAGTAGAGGGGATCCAGGGGGAGGGTAGAATCAAGACATTTTTAAGGAAAAAATTAGATTACCCTCACATTTCTCTAGGACACATTCAATATTAGACAGACAATGTAGTATTACCTTGAAAATTCTCACAGAAATAAAATATTTATTAGAAACTGCCATTCACTCCCAAAGGCAATAAATAATTTTGAACATGCAAACACTCAAGAAATATTGCTGCCATGAGTTCCTTCTGAAGAAACTACCAGAGAACAAATTTTAGTCAACCGAGAAATAAATGGAAAAACTATAAGCAAAAACTTCCTCTGAGCCTTGAATTTATTAAATTGTAAGACTGGAACTAAAAGAAGAGTGGGAAGCATGATTACAGGATTGAATATAAAATACTATAAACTCAGAAAAAAATGGAAATAATTTGAATATGAAAATTGAAAGGGGAACAGTGAAAAAGTAGGATGTTGTTAAAGAATATTGATTTCTCTCATTTTTTTATAACTAAAAGCCAGAAGATTTCTTTAAACTGAGAAATCAACTAATGAGGATAAAGGTATAATTAATAATTACTAAAGAGGACAATATAATAATGTAATAGATAATATAACTAAAAGGAGGTAAAAGGGATAAGAGATGAAGAAATAAAATAATTTTATCATTCATAGTAGAGAATTAATAGCCATTAACTAAAGAAATAGAAGAGCCGAATAACAACTTAGATCAAAGAGGAAATAAAAACAGACATTTCCGAATATCTGAAACATAGCAATAATGAAATCACTACAAATCATACCTTAGAGGTACAACTCAGACAGTGGTCCCTGGGAATCTCAGAGCCTTAGATAATAGTTATGTCTAAATAAAAAGGAAAGAAAAAGAAAGCCAATTAAGATCTAAAAATTCAAGTTGTGAAGTTTATTTTTTATTATTAATTTCTTTTCTAAGGAAAACAGAAAAAAGATAAAAGTACAGATTAATGAATTAAAAAACAGAAAGGCTAGAAATAAATTCCAAGAGCTTATTATTTTAAAAAATAAAAGGCCAACAGAAACTTAGCTAACAATTCAAGGGGAACAAAAGAGGGAAATCTTGAGTATCAAAAATAAATGAAACATAAGCAAAAATATCACACAGGCAAAAGAAACAAAATGTCATAAAGTTGACTTTTTCCACCATTTCAAATAAATTTGAAGATTTAATGATATGAATTCTTATCTCAAAAAATGTAATTTGATTAAACTCCCCAAGAAAAGATAGAAATCTAAACATATCAACTGTAAAGAAGAAACAGAGAAAGTGGCCAACCAGCTCTCCCACGCAAAAGTACTGGATCCAGATGACTTCACAAGGGGAATTCTACTAAACCAATGGTTTTCAACTTTGACTACACATTACAATTACCAAGAAAGCTTTTGAAAATCTAGGAGCTCAGGCTGTGCCCCTCACCAATTAAATCAGCATAGCTGGGAAGTATCAGTAGCTTTTAAGCTCCTCAGCTGATTCCATATGTAGCCAAATTTGAGAACCACTATATCAAATTGTTAAAGACAATTGTACTGCTCTTTAAACTGTCCCTACATAGAAAAAGAAAGGAAAATGTTCATTATTTATAATTTTCAAAGTAAATTCTTACTTTGTAATATTATTATTGATTTATTATAATTCTATTAAATATATTAAATTTAATTTATAATAAGGTTATTAATATATGTTACTTTATAATAATATTAATGAATATAGCACTGACACCAAAATATGACAGAGTATCAAAAACTACAGACCATTGTCACTAATGATTATCAATGCCAAAAAGCCTAAATTGAGTATCAGCAAACAATATCCAGCAGCACCCTAAATAATAATACACCAAGTCAATTTCCTTCTAGGAGTGCAAGTTCGGTTTAATGCTTAAAAATCCAGTAATGTAACTCACTGTATTAAAAGGTATATATACATGTATGTGTGTATGCATATACTATTATCTCTATAGATGCTATACACGGATTTGATAAGGATGCAGTATCACCTCTTGTTTAACAACTCTCAATAAAATAGGATTAGATGGATACTTCCTTAATGTGATCATATTGATCTCTCCCCTAATCCCAAACCTAAAATCCCAGGTTTCTAGTATTCTAATGGGTTCATGCTGGCTCTGTTCCCTACTCAGAGACTTTACACTTGCTGTGCCCTCATGAAGCACTTTGCTCCTGGATCTCTCCTAAAATTCATTCCTTCTCCAATGTTTTGAGTTTCAGCTCAGATATCACCCCTTCCGAAAGATCTTCCATGACCATTCAACGAAAGTATTTCAGTTTTCCAAAATAACGGTTTGTCAAATGGGACTACATTAAACTTAAAGGCTTCTCAGTGCAAGAAACTCTCAAAAAAAAAAAAAAAAAAAAAAAAAAAAAAAAAAAAAAAAAAAAAAAAAAAAAAAAAAAAAAAGAGATATACTACTGAATGGGGGAAGATATTTGCACATCATACATCCAATAAGGGGTTAATGTCAAAATATATATAAAGAACTAATCAACTCCATAACAGAAAAACAATTGAATTGAAAAATGGGCAGAAGATCTTAATAGATACTTGTCCAAAGAAGATATAGAGATGGCCCGCAGGCATATCCAAAGATCTTTCACCTCTTTTTATTAGGGAAATTCAAATTAAAACAATGATATATCACCTTACACCTGTATAATTAACTATTATCCAAAAGACTGAAACAGCAAGTGCTGGAGAGGATACAGATAAAAGGGAACTCTTATACACTGTGGGTGGGTATAAATTATTTCGATCCTTATGGATAGCAGTATGGAGATTCCTCAAAAAACCAAGTATGGAAATTCTATATAATCCCATTAGCTTCCTTCTGAGTATTCACCTGAAAAATACAACACTAATTAAAAGAGATATATGCACCCTCATGTTCATTGCAGTGTTATTTTCAATAGTCAAGAGGTGGAAACACACCTAAGGAATTCATCAACAGATAAGCAAATAAAAAAGATGGTATATATGCACAATGGAATGCTATTCAACTATTTAAAAGAAAAAAGAGAGATGAAATCCTGCCACTTGCAACCACATGAATGGACCTGGAGGGAATTTTGCTTAGTGAGATAAGCCAAAAGGAGAAAGACAGACATGGTACGACTTCACTTATATGTGATATGTATAGATACCAAGTAAACAAACGAACTAAATCAAAACAAAAATAAACTTTTAATCTATAAAATCAAATTAATAGTTACAAGAAGGAGGTAAAAGAGATCAATTATTTGATGAAGGTAGAATTGGACTGGTAATAACATACAGATTACAAGTTGCATCGATGTATACCTTCAATCTATATAACATTATAATGTGATGTGTCTTCAGCAAAATTAATTTTAAAAGTAAAGTTCCTATAATGTTAGTAGAAGTTTTGGTACACCATTATTATTGGTGTCAACACACATTTCACCATCTAGTTAGCCCTCTTTTCACTAGCTTGGAATTCTGTAGCTTAATAGACCAAGAGTGTGTGTGGGTCATGGGGAATCTTTACCCCAGAAAAGGCCATGTGAAGCTAGGACCATTCGAGAGTGATTCCTTTCCAAGGCTTTGTGTTGATTTAGCATCTCTACACCAAGGTCAGCAAACAGAGAAAGATCAGTCAGTTGGCAGGGGCTTATGACTCGGTTTCTGCTAACATAATAGGAACTTTTCACAATCTTTGTTTAAAATCTCTATGACTGTGTTTATTTCTAGATGACAAGATATATGGAAGGGATCATGTTAATTTCAATAAATCAGAAAAAGAAGAATACAGGATGGTTTCACTCATATGTAGAATATAATGAAATGAAACAAACAGATAAACCTCAGCGAAAACTCCCAGGACACAAGATGATGAGTACCAGGGAGGTGGGAGGGGTGAGGGATGAAAGGAGGGAAAAGTGGTAAAGGACACTGGAACTCTGGTGGAGGGTGTGGTGTGGAATATAGATGGAGATACAATATCAGTATCTAAAAATGAATGTAGCATTGTGAACAAAAGAGATGATAAATAACAATAATTTTTTAAAAGACATATGGAAAGTCCTGAGAGGATGGGTAGGGTCATACCTAGTCCCATACCTGATATCCCCTGGACTTGCCTACTTCTTAAGCTACAGGAGACAAAAATTATGTGAAACAGTAAATCCAAATAATTTAAGCTACACTTGCAGGCTCTTTTTGTTTGTTGTTGTTTGCTACAGAAAAAAATTTCAAACCTAAATACATGACATGATCACATTATATATTTTCAACAATAACATACCCTTGCAGTAAATAAATTCATGAAAGTCTTTATGCACAAAAATTAACATTTGCTTGATAGTTCACACATGTATCTAATAATGACAAATTGTCTTGCTAATCCAGCTAAGATTTATAGATGCACGTATATTCCACCAGTTTTGGCCTTTGTAAGCAGCTCTTTCTCTGAAGGTCACGGAGCCTAGAGGACCACAATTAAAACCTTAACATGTATATGTTGAAAGGAGAATTTCAATTCTTCAATAAAAGTACATTTTTCTGTATTATAGCTTAGTTCTCCTTTACTGCAAATAGAGTTCTAAAGTCTATAATTTTTGTATACTAACCTCTTCCTTTCCCTCTAAAGAGAGATGAGCAATCCCTAAGAGTACTAAAGTGTTCTCTATCCTGATTTGGACAGATGACCTTCTATGCTATGGTGACATCCTACAAAATGGCTTGAATGGTCCCTAACTCCTGGTATTTACACTCCAGTTTACCTGCCCCCCTAGAGTGTGGACTGGATTAATTGCCAAGTAACAATATGTTTACTATTTTAAGGACCGGCCAGTTTTTCTGAAGAAGCTATAGCATTTTACAATCCAGATAAACTACTTTTTAATCTATGGATCTAAATGTAAACTATTTAACCTGAGTTTTCCATTACTGATAAAATGGAATAATTCCAAAAATTAAGACTAGCATTTGTTGAACACTTATGCACTAAGTGATATATACCAGCACTGTTCTAGATCATTTCTAATGTTTTACTAATTTAATCTCCTGTGGTAGAGGTGACAGATAAAATAAAGGACACTTAGTTAAATTTAAATTTCATATTAAAAAAAGAACATAAATATTTTAGTATAATTATATCTTATGCTATCTTTGCCCAAAGTCTTAGGGTAGTGTGTTATTATGTGCACGTGCTGAATCTAGGCTGTCTGACTCTGGAACAATGGCTGCTATCTCACATAACTTCAAGTAGTTCTTGCAAGACAAAGTACTTAAAAGGATTTGGTACCCATAACAGTAAATTTTCAATAATTGTTCTTTCCCTTCCAGGTCACTTCCTTCTTTATCCTCCTCCTCCCTCTCACTACCCTCCAGTCTTGTTAGAATTAAATCAATCCTTTGGGTGCCCACAGCTTTTGACATCTCTTTCAGAGTAATTTTCTACAGGGGGATATTGTCATTGTTAAATGATGATAATTCCTGAATTGAGACTTCAACAAAAAGTTATTTAGATAAGTCCTTTATATTTTTTTCTTTCTTTTTTCTTTCTTTTCTCTCTCTCTCTCTCTCTCTCTCTCTCTCTCTCTCTCTCTCTCTCTCTTTCTTTTTAAGAATGAAGGTGAGCAGACAGGCAGGAAGGAATGAGGGGAGGAAAAAGTACTTCATTTATTGCATTTAGTTGTTCATCTTGGTAACTCCCCACCAGCCTCAGCATGTGAACCCCAGACCCTGGGATGTATGTGGTATGTGGCTAGTCCACCAGGGAATATGTAAAAATAAATCTTTCATGATCAAGAACATCAACCTTGAAAATGCAAATCAAAAGAGCAATGAGATATCACCTCACACCTGTCAGAATGTCCAAAAGACTGGAAGTAAGTGTTGGCAAGGATGTGGAGAAGGAAACCCTTATACACTGTGTTGGTGGGAGTGTAAATTGTTGCAACCATTTATGGAAAGCAGTCTGAATATTCCACACACAAAAAATTTTCCATATTATCTGATTACCCTACTTATGGGTATGTATAAAAAGAATCCACAAAAACACTAATTTGAAGAAATATATGCAATCCACATTTATTAAAGCATTACTTATAATATAGCAAAGACCTAGAAACAACCTCAGTGTCCATAATTAGATGAGTAGATAAAGAAGATGTGGCATGTATACACAATGGAATACTACATAGCTTTAAAAAAAAAAAAAAGGCATAATACTGCCATTTGCAACCAGGATGGACCTAGGGGTAATTATATTTAAGTAAAATAAGCAAAGAAGAGAAAGACAAGTACTGCATGATTTCATTCAGAGAAACCAAATAAATGAACCAAATCAAATAAAAATAGACTTTTAGTTTTTAACACAAAATTAGTGGTTATCAGAAGAGACTGGGGGAGAGATAGTAGGCAAATCAGTTTATAAAAAGGGTGAACTCTGTGGTGAAGGATAGAATGAGAATGTTAGTGGTGAGTTTCATGTAGTCTATATGGATCATTGATTTACAATGAAGCACACTTCAAACCGATATAATGTTTAATGCAATGCTACTTCAATGAAATTTTAAAATAAATTTAGAAAAATAACATCAAGCATTATTGAAATATTAAGCACATGAAATAATTTTATTCCTATATCCAAATGCCAATTGTTGAAATACTGATATGGCGATTGTTTTTTCTAAGAAAGTATTTCAAATATATTCATCTCTAGAATTCACCCCAACACAGTTTTTCAGGGATTTTTTAAAAAGCAGATCCTTAGCTCTCTACAGTAATCAATGTGCCCTTAAACAATCCTTAACTTACCCCACCCCCAAGCATGCATTATTTTTTCCCTTCTGTCTCAATGTTGGATGGAACAGACACATCCCTATGGGTAAGCAGTCTACCTTTCTTAACTAGCTGGAATTCTTTTCAATTATGTTTATAGCTTGGCATACATTCATTCTTAGAAAATCAATATAGTTCAGAAGAGAAACACTGTTGCATTTCCACTCTTAACCTGAGGTAACAGAGAAAGCATTTACAATGTTGATTCCAGTGTAGTTGATTCTTGATCCAACTGCTCTTTTTCCAGCTGAAAATTATGTCGGCTGGGAGCCAGGCCACAGAACCTCCACCCCAGGAATGACTCATACAATTAGACAAAAGCATTTAAACCTCTTCAGGACTTTTCATGCTTCACTCTTGACATTCCTTCCTCTTAGTCAAAGAATTGATGACTATACACTTTATGTAATTAAATGCAAGAAACTACCACCATTCTGAAATCCATAATGCTTGTTCTCAATCATCATTTTTTTTTAAATACAACAAATAATTGGTTCCTCATCACTTTGAGAAAGTCTTTGTTCACAGAGTATTTTTTATTTACAGCATAATTTAAAAAAAAATTATTTTGGACAATTTCAACCATGGAAGTAATGAATACTCCTGCACCTATTTGCTCAATTTCAACAATGACCAACTCAGTCACTATTGTTTCACCTATAATCCTAAACCCTACTCCCAGATTATTTTTTTAAGAGGAAGAAAGGAAGGGAGAAGAGGGAGAAGTATTTGAAGGAAAGAAGGAAGATAAGAGAGAAACATCTTTATTTTGTTATTCATTTTTTACTTTTTACCCCAGCCCCAAATCCTTGTCTCAAATCCTTGTCCTTGGGATGTATGTGGTTTGCACAACAGTGTCTCAGCCGCCTCAGCCTCAGGGTAAGCCCCTAGGTAAGAGAGAAAATAGACCTAACTTCTATTGAGTGCTTATCATGTCAGCTATTATGCCAGGGACTTTCTCATAAATTCTCACTTTTAGTGATAAAACCCTGCTAGATGAACATTTTGAGGCTTATTATTAGAAGAGGAAACAGATGCAGAGATAAACTTACCCACTGTCACCTAGCTATTGAGTATAGTAGAGCTGGGATTCACACCTAGGTCTGTCTGACTCAAAATCCTATGCTATCTCCCCAAATCAACCCTCTTAGAGAACTGAAAATGCCTGTGAAAAAGCAGGAAGTATCTGACATGACCTTTCGAAGAAACAGGGATCTCTCTTTCATTCCTCCCCTTCTACGAATGGTAGTCATGCATTTTTCCAGATTTTAATTCCTCTAGCATTTCTAACACTATAATCCAGAATCCAAAAATCAGTTTCTTAGGCCACTATTTTGATGATCAGCAAATAAACATGAACTCTGAGATGTGCCAGTAAGTAACATACTTAAGGTATTTTTTAGGATGGAACATGCAGAAGGAAAAAAAAAGCTTAGAAATCACTATATACGTAAAATAAGAAAAATTAACATGTCTAAACATACGGAAGCAATAGTTTTATCAACCATACTAATAAAAAGACTACTTAGTTACCCCAGGATATAATTTAGAAATTTTATCATGCTAGTCTAAAATCTATATTCTATTCAATGAGATGTCCAACAAATAAGAGTACTTACTAACATTTATTTTAAATAATTTTCCAGCACACTCATGTGGCTCAGGTGTTAAGCCTACACCTGAGGCATAGTCCACATACAGCCCAAGGACCCAGGTTCATGGCCCAGGGCCAGGGGAAACAGCTAAAAAAATAAAATGCTTCTTCCTCCTCTCTCTTACTTTCTCTCTGCTTCCTGCCTGACTTCATTTCTGCCTGCCTGCCTTCCTTTTTAAATGCATACACAACTATGTACATACATATACACATACACGTATATGTAGTAAAATAAAATATTTTTCCAAGGTACCACACTTACATATTACACTAAGTAAAACACTGGATAAAAGTTTAATGTTTTATTCTGTAATTCAAATTTGTTTCCATGATAAAAATAAGACTGACAATTCCTCAGCAGGTTTCTAAATACTAGTGAGATGTATTCATTATCTTAAATCAAATATTATTCATAAATTAGAGAAAATAAAAAATGCAACCCAATCTTATTTTTAAAAGGGTTCAAATCATAAAGATAAGAAATCAACTACAAAAAGTAGAGAATTCTTATATAATAGTATTTATGTTTACTTTGAGGTTCTTTACCTATCTTTACTCTCAAGCCTGGTCATGACAGTTCTGACATTTTTTTTGTCTTAAAAATAAGCTATAATGAAATGTGCTCTTTTGAATTGTGGGCTCAAGCTTCCTAAGAAACAATTCTTGGCTTAGGAAAAAGCTCAAGTGTGTCAAATAGAAATACAATGTGTCAGTAGCAACCAGCATCTCAGGTTTGCCCTGCTAAGTCCATAAATGAGTCATTAGTTGTTAACTTCAAGAATCTTGCTTTAAAAACACTATTGATTACCTCAAGCTAATATATGCGTGTATATGTATATATATACTGGTAGATATAGCCCCATATTACCAAATCACTACATATTTTCTTTTTGAAGAATATACTTTTGATATCTCTGTATTTCTACTAAATATTTGTTGAAAGAATAAATCCAAAGTACTAATATTAAAATATTTCTCTTTTAAAAAATCCATTTTTAATTTACTGATAGAAAGCAAGGAAATATTTTTAAAAGCATTCAACATTAAGTTCTCATAGTCAATGCGTCAGAAAAAAAGAAAGTTGTGGTTCATAGTCACTGACTCATTTCCTTAGATGATTCACCTCCTGGTCGTCACACTGTCTTGCCTGCCTCTCCCCCTTCCAATTTTAATTCAGAATGGGGAAATAGACCTCTGACACTACAGAGTTAGCTTCCCTATGCTTTCACATCATAATCTTTTAAACAAACTAAGTCTACATGCTTTTACACAGTTTTGACTTTGAAGTCCTATTATAAAATTCAATTAATAATGGATCGACTCAAACATGCTACCTGGATTTTTCTAAAAAATGTTCAGAGTTTTTTTTGCCACCTCTTAAAAGATGAACAGTCAAATTGTCACTGGTACAAAGATGATTTCACTAAAACATTCTTTTCTGCTACTCTACACAAACCTGTGAAAATACGTTTGTGCTTCATCTGATTTCCCCATGTATTCTTTAAATATTTATGTACCTCAAACATTGAGTTCCTTATGAATAAGTTCATGAGTTTATCCAATAGACCAAAGGCACATCTACACATGCCCATAATCCCTGGTCAAACGCACTACAGAAACAGAATTCATCTGGCTCCTCTTCTCCAAGTAAAGGGAAAAAAAATCTAGGCAACTACAGAGGGTTCAGAAATCCATATACCGATGCTGCTGTTAAAAAGAGTAACTTGCAAACCATCTCCTCATCAAGGACCCAGAGAGATATACTTCAAATTAATTTGATGTCAACGTATCTAACATCAGAGAGGGGAAATGCCTCTTAATCCCGCCCCACCATCTGTGTCCATTCCCTGTACCAAATCCTTTCTTGTCAACCAAGTCCTCAGGTGCTAGCAGATATATAATGCTTGGGAGTTATTTCAAATAGCCAACTCTATCACTCAATGAAGGAAGTATATTCCTCACGCACATCAAGTCCCTGCCCCTCTAAAATGTTCTTTTACCTTCAGGAGCACACACAGTACCTGATGAAATGGATTGATAATAGGCATAACTGTTGGATCATAGTCATCACGCTTTACTGGATTTAAAAATATATGTTGCAGTTAGAACCCTCACTCGCTTTGGAGATTAACAAGACTTGGGTTTGAATACAGGCTCTGCCATTTAATAACTGTGGTATCCTGGACAAATGACTTCAATTTTTGTGCACTAAGTTTCTTATCTGTAAAATGAGAGATAATAGCACCTATTTTGTTAGTCTGTTGTGAGGATTACACTTAAAGTCTGTAGTATACTGGCAGGCACACAATAATTATTCAATATCCTGTACTATTATTTAATTTTATACTCTATTTTGTGATCCTGCAGACTGTTTTCCTTCTAATTCCTATATTGTTGTGAAATAAAATATTTTGCAATTTAGAACTGATGTTGATGACAGTATTAGTCTCAGTTTGCAAATCTGAAATTTCACAGTGATTGGTAACCACATTTTGACTAAATTAGAATTAAGTCAGCCTGATATTAAAGATTCTTTTAAATTTCATTCCATGATAAAATGAACAATAAATACAAAGAGATTTTAAGTGTAGTCTGAGCTGTATCACTGTTATGATTTTCTAGATAATTCACAAGCACCACAGCTTGCTCCCTACATTTGTGAGCTGGGGATGTCACCATCTACACTTGTAACTCTAGCAGGACTGGAATTACTTGGGCAGGATCATTATAGACAGTACCAAGAGGAGTGCCCTAAACATACAAAAGATATAAGAAAGCTTAAGGGAAGTTGAATTAACATTTTAAACAGATTTTTTTTTTTTTTTTCAGTTTTCTGTTTCCTCCAGGAAACTGGTGGTAGGGAGCATGAGTTTCTCATCCCTCTTAACAATCCATACTTATAAGACTTATATGAATAAAGTTTTGAAAATTAAATGATGCTTTCATATGATAGTGATTTCATAAACTTTCACATGCGTCTCCTGCCAACATGCTTTTAACATTTATTATCCCTTCTTTACAGCTTTTGGGAACAATCCTATTAGCAACTTTACAGCCTCCTCTCTCATTGCAAACTAGCTTCTCACCCCATGGCCTATGAACTCTTAACTGGCTCCTACCATAGTTGTCTGTTCTGGTAGAGACCATCAGTGAAAGACATCCAGATCCCATGTTTCCCTGAAGTAGCCTCACTATGATGAACCAGGCTTAGAGGGAAAGAGCAAGGCTAGGTGGAGAAGACATAATTCTCTCTGTGTGTGTGTCTCTCTGTCTGTCTCTCTCCCTCCCGCTTATGCACCCCATGATGAACATGAGCCCCTTCTTTAAAATCTGAACTCCTAAAATTGGACCATTATGCAGACTTTTAATGAAAGCTTAGAGTTAACATGGGCTCAATATAGAATGATTTACTAAAAGATGGGTTCTTCTAGAAGTCTCCATATTGAATTGACCACCAACAGAAATTTCTATACATTTCCATTCCCAGAGTCCTGGCCCTATCTCTTAATTTGCTTTCAGAGGAAGAACAATGCTTCCTTCCCCCATTTTAAGAGACTCCCCCACCCCCAGTCTCTTCCCCAGAACAATGAGAATGAAAACCTATGTTTTTCAAATAAGTGCTGTCCTTTTTTTTGTTGTTGTTTTAAAGGAAAGGTACAGATAGGAATGAAGGTGAACAGGCAGACAGGAGGAAGAGAGAGGAGGAAATGACATTTATCTTATTTAGTTCTTCATTCTGGTTGTTCCCCTCAGCCCCAGGTCTTGAAGCTGGGTCCTTGGGATGTATGTGGACTATGTTCGGTGGTCTTATCCACTAGGCCACCAATGTGCACTGAAAAGTACTGTCTTAACTTAGAGAATTTTGCCAGCAATATATGGCTCTAGGAAGGTGACTACAAGAGTTGATCGAGTATTTTCCTAATGTCAAGATTATGTGTGTTAAATAGTACTGTGCCCAAACCAGACCAGTCAGTTCATGTGTTTCTCCAGAAGTCAACTTACAAGTCCTTTCTGCTTGGTCTGGTCTCACCATCTCCTAAAACCAAATATTTGGGGGGAAAATACCCACCTCTCAAGAGCTACAAAAGTTTTGAAGCACCAACCAAATAAAATATAAATTACAGCAAAAAGTATTTCTGCTAAGTTGCAAGTTATCTAGTAAAGATCCCTGCAACTTAAAAAGCTAGGACATAATAAAAAAATATTTAAACCCTTGTTTCTGAACATTTCACTCAAACACATCCAAGAACTTTGTAATGTCAAGTTGAAAGAACTTATTTTGAATGTCAATATTTTTTATCTCCCCATAGGATATGACATTGATATTCTCCCCCTTATTTCATCTCAGTCTTCTGTAGACTAGATCTCTCCTGATCCATGTACTGGATATTTCCATATAGCTACGCATGCCATAGGTACCTAAAACTTACTGTCAAAACTGGGCATATGAAAATAGTTTCACAACTTACAGTCCTTGGAACCTTTGTTTCATAGGGTAGTGATAGGTTTTTGTTTCTGTTTTTGTTTTAACTCAGGGTTCTGTGAGTTTGGAAAAGCTGGGTTACAGCAGGACTTCTTAAAACTTTTAATATATTAAACTGTCTCAGGACTTACAAATATAAAAATAATGTGACATATTGTCCAAAGAGTTTGGATACCTTTTTTCCCCATGGATTACCTTCTATGATCAGTGTTCTACAGAACATAATTTGCAAAATGCTATTCAAGTGTTTCTCAAACGTGTTCTCTCCTCTCCATCATCATACCCACTGTTCAATTAGGGAATCTCTCTCACCTATATGTATACACTACAGGTTTCCTGCGTAGGATCCTTACCCACTCTTTACATAAGAGTTGGTAAATTCCCTAAAACGTAAATCCCATGCAATTTGTGCTTAACATTCCCACATGGTATCCCCAACATCTAAATTGTAAAATCCAAAGTTGCGTCAAAAACCAAAGGCACTTCATGATCTAGTCCCTGACTGTGTTTCCATCTCACACCAATCCATCTTATGCTCCAGGGATAAGCTAGCTGTCAACTCCTGATGGTGCTATGCTAGCATCTTCTGTCTTTTGCTCACACCTGTTCCACTTCCTAAAACGTCACCCACCTCTTGTTTATTTGAATAATTCCTACTCATCCTTTAAAATTCACCTCGGAAGTACCTCTCTTCTGAAGTCTTCCATTCTTCTGACAACCTCTCAGTCCCCAGTGAGACGGTAACTCACTGGTGTGCATATATTGCGCCTTCTATTATAGCACTTTTTAATAAACTATCTGTATGCATCTGTTTTTCCACTAGATAATGAACTTCTTGAAGATTAAGGACATTTACTTATTCCTGCTTAAGGACATTTACTTATTACAGTCTTAGTAACTAGTAAATAAATGCTTAGTAAATAAACAAATCAAGACATAACCACTTAGGTTTCTTTCCAAAAACACATTTAAATGGCTAAGGTATGTGTTTTCTCTCTCAAAGCCAGGTTGTTGGCAAACTTCTGTAAAGGGCCAGATAATGTTTTAGGTTTTGTGAGTCATATGGTCTCTATCACAACTGTCCAACTCTGCTGTTGCTGAAGACCTGGACAATACGGAAATAAATAACCATTGTTATGCTCAAATTATAACTGTTTTGCAAAAACAAGAGGAGGGCAAGAGGGCTCACACACCATACTTTGCCAACCCTTGACCTAGAAAATTTATTTCAATTATCTTAACTGGTATGTTCTCTAGTACTTTTTTAAATGCAACTTCTAAAATATTTTAAATTACATATCTGGTTTCCAATATATTTATATTGGACAGCATGACTGTAAGACTGAATAGTAACAAAAAAGTATGCCTAACAGATTTCCCAGCTCTTTTCAAGAGCGTAAATAAGGTATACCAACTGACAAAGTATTTCTAGTCAAATCTGCTGTATATCCTGGCTTTTTTCTATCAATGGTACTCTCATTGTTTTAGCCTAAGAATTAAGGAACAAAATCTCCAATTGGTTGTCTCAACTGTTTCTCATTTTCTCTGCCTGATAGTCTTACTTTTCTCACCTGAATTATTAACAGTCTCTTAGGACTTTTTTCTTCTTACCTCTATCCATGACCCTGATACATGATTCTATACCAAGCGACTAGGTTAATATTCCAAAACTTTGTGACTCTCCCCTATTATATAAATATTTAAAATATTCAGTGACTCCCATTACCCATAAACAACATCTGAACAACTTGGTCTAGCTCTTAAGTCCTTCTAAAAATCTCATTAACCTCTTTTTTGGTGGGGGGGTGGAGGATGGGGTTTTGTTTTTTTTTCCCCCAGCCCTGAAATCATGAACACAGGTTCTTGGATTTTCCATGGCCTACACCTTAGCCACTTCAGCTAGACTGAGTCATAGAAATCTTATCTCCTCTCCTACCACTGAAGTCAGGCATAGGATTGCAAATAAAAGACATTACCCAGTTAAATTTAAACTTCAGATAAACAATTTTTAGTATATAATTTTAATGTATTATCTGTGATGTACTAAAAAGTATTATTATTTATTCAATACTAAAAAGTATTGAAATCGAAATTTAACTAGGCACCCTGTTTTTTTTTTATTTGCTCAATATTTTTTCTTTGCTAAGTATGGCAACCGTATTCAGACCAGTCTATCCTCTAGCTCCCAAACACTATATATATATACATATACTACCCTTGTATTTTTGCACATTTTAAATACAATAATGTACATAATGCACTTAAAACAGTGCCTAGCACACAATAAGCATACAGTTACAAGTAATACTATCATTCCTTTGAGTCTGTGGATCCAACTTAAAGTCACTGGCTTTCTCAAGTTCACTCCAGCCCTCAACATCATCCTCCTTTGATATTTGATAGAGTACTTGATTATATACTTTGAATATTCAAATGAATGAATATCTTACCTAGCCTTATATTTCTAACTCATACTGACAAATATTTTAAATAGGGTATTTTGCATTTCACCAAAATCAACTTATTCTAAGTCCTGGCTTATACTTTAAAGCTCTCTAGCTGCCCTTATGCACCAGGCTCTTGCTGACATGACGGTGCTCTTTATGTAAGCCTCACAAAAAATAACCTGTAATGACATCTATAAAACAAGAAATTAACTTATTAAAAATACCTGAAATGCCCGTGGTTGTGAATTGATCAGGTAGAGAAAATACAAATTGTCCATTCTAAGGTTTCAAAAACTTTTTTCTTAAATCATAAGAAGCTGATACATAAATAAGCACACGGAGTAGCGGTTTGCTCAACTGCCTCTGGCAGAAGCACAGTTCACATACATCCCAAGGTTTATGTCCTGGGCCAGGGAGAACCACCAAGATGTACAACTAAATAAAGATAAATAAAATGTTTCTTCCTTCTCTCTCTTCCTCCCTGCCTGCCTTTCATTCCTACCTATAGCTTTCCTTTAAAATAAAAAAGCATTCATTCAGCTCAGTTAACTTAACTTTTCCTATTTTTCACATGATTTGCAAAATTTATAATCTATCAAGTACTCACGTTTGATTTTTACAGATAAAATATACCTAAAAGAGTCTAATACCATATTCTGCATTTTACAGAAGACTCAAATTATGCAGGGACTCAAAATCTGTTGATCAAGAAAATTATGTATATTATTGAAAGTAAGATTTTGAAAAGTAGACATACACACACAAAATTAAGTACATTATTAACAAATAGCTCACATCTCAGTTACATTCATAGTATAGCACAGACTACCTTAGTCCAAAGTCTGGCACTACAACTAATATATAACTCTTTGGGCCTCAGTTTACACAACTATAAAGTAAGACCTTTTTCTCCCAGAGTGCTTGTTTTAAACAACGCCCAGCAGGTAGCAAACATTTTTTAAAATGCTAATTATTATTTTTAGAATGTTTCCCAATTTGATCTCCTCTGGCCTAGCTCCAAGCTAGGACTTAGTCAGAACACTAACTTTTAGAAATTAAAACTATGGAACGTGCTTTGGTCTACCATATTAAAATAAACTTCAAAGACCCAAAGCCCTGCTTCTGTAACTCCCATAACAAATTTAGTTTCTTTCTTTCTCTATATACTATGATCTCTCAGGTCAGTCTATTTAGCTGTAATGGGAAACAGCTTTTATGTTCATGAATAACCAGTTTCACATAGATCTTTCTGTGAACTACTAGTGTTTTTATTTTTTAAAGTTCATTTATAAATGTTCATTAAACTTACTTCCATAACTCCTACTGAATTATTTTGCTTAGTTTCTCATTTAAAATATAGATTCTCACATCCTACTATGTAAGTAATACAGAACAACTCTCTAGTCAAGAAATAATTAACGTCTAAAGTAAATTATTTTTCCTGGTTTATTTTGTTTAGAAAATAATATTGGAAAAAAAAAAAAACAAGTATCACGCAAATATTTTCCAAGTTAATAAAACACTTACCTTACATTTCATAATTCAAAATATTGAACTTAGGATTGAATTACAGTAATATCAACTGAATAAAAAGTATAGTTCAATGATGCTATCTGAATTTATTCCAAACTAGCCCAGGTTAACTGGAGGAAAGTATACTTTAACAGAGAAGTCCCTTTAGCTTATCCAAAGACCTTAAAACTTACTATGAAAATAAATATTTAAAATGAAATGATCCACAAAATACTGAACGCTAAAATTAAAACTGAAAAACTACTGATTTCATACAGTTCAGCTTATTTAGGGGGTAAAATAATCCAGGTTGAACTACTCAATAATATCTCAAGGATCACTAATGTTCAAATGTGGTAAATTACATGAGCCACTTTCACGTTTTGATTAGAACCATTCATTTAACAGTGGTCTTTCAAATTGCTGGATCTCCCACATATTTTGGTAATATTTTAAAAGCTGGATTTTAGATCAAATGTTTTTCATAAAGGGCCAGACAGCAAATATTTTAAGTTTTTCAGATTAAACACTATCCCTGCCACATATGCACATTTTTTTTTATACAATCTTTAAAAACACCTTTGAAAATGTAAAAAGCATTCTTTAACTCAGTTCCTATAAAAACAGATCAAATTTGCCCTTGGGTCAGTTTCCTCATCCTTGCTCTCCTTTAAACATACTATCTTTTTATTACTATGTCAATTACACTGATTTTTTTCCTTCAAATATTTGTTCAAACGTCACACCTGTGAGGCCTTATTTAAATGTCCTACCTCTCCCTTGTATATACAACATATTATCTAAGTACATAGATAGAATAGTATATAACACTATATAGTATCACCTAACATTTTTATTATCTGGTTTTTGTCATCCCCACCACCACACACGTAAGTTCTATGAAGTTTCTTTTTTTTCACTGATGTTTCTCCTGTATTTAGAACAATGCCAGTCCTATTAGTAGGCTCTGAATAAATCCACACTCACAAAAATACCATAGAGGAAATATACACCCAATATGAAATAATTTAAGTGAAAAAGTATCAAAGGACAAGATTGAGAAACACTTCATTTTAAAGCTGTTTCAAAAGAAGTCATAAAACACTTTAAAGAGAGAAAAAGGTTCAAAATTAAAGCACTTTTATACTGTCCCACAAAGGGTAGTTCTTACTAATTCTGTGTAAGCTTACCATTACATTAGTCTATTTAATAACAAATATCAATTGTCATTCCCAATCCCCTCTACAGACCTGTTCTGCCTCTTTGATCTCATTTATGTATTCCCTGCCCTTTCAACTCACTAGTCTAGTCTGGCAACTTTAAAGTTTAGCAACCAGGGAAAAGTTACTTTGCTGCTTATATGGCTCCATCTTCCAAGATTTCCTTTTTATAAACTTTCTAAAATTACAATCTTTGCTATTTTGATTTTACCATTCAATATGAAAAAGCAAAAAGCTAGGACCTGTTGAATGTTATACTCCAAATACATTATGCTCAGTGATTAGTCAGACTTTAAAAAGTTTCCAATTACTATGTGTTTTAAATTTTTACCTATAGAGACAAGATTTGCTTTACTCTGTCAACCTGGCAAAATACTAAGGAAATAACTGGAATTTTGTAAGCACCACCATTCAGATTGCGGCTATTTCTAAACATATTAAAACATACAAACCAACTAAAGACTAAAATATTCCCTGTTGCTACCATTGGTAAATTGATACTTGATAGCCAAAAAATAAATCACAGTACTAAATTTATAAAAATGTTAGTGTGGGGATTTTAAAGGATACACATTAAGACATACTAAAATCAAACTACCAAAATTGCTTATACGAGGGGCAATGCTTACAAGAGAAAAAATTTAAAACCCTCTTATACAAGTTACTTTTCATCTACTATGTCACTTTCTAAATATCTACAATTCATCATTCTTTATCAGACAAGCTCTTTATCACACAAGCGACACAGCCACTTCTAAAAGACACACTTTTTAAAGGTCAATTGTCAAGAAAACTCTGTGTAGGCCAGTTCTTTATAAATAATTCTGTACTTCTACAAATGCCATGATTTGAAAAAAATAAAAATAAAAACTGCTATAGATCCTTAATCTTTAAAAAATATTTTCCAGTTTCCTAAATTATGAAACCAAATTGTTTGGTAAAACTAAAAATAGGGCAAAACCTCCTTATACGGCCAGCTCTGCAAAAAGCAAATTCTTTTGTTGTTCTTATAAAAACTACATGAGTCCCAAAGTAAGCCACTCTATATCATATATCCCTGGAGAATAATATGGCCCAACACACCACACTTCCCACTTAATCTAGTTCAAGCAAGTAATATAACGTGAGAAACTGCACTGGGTAATTCCTTTATTTTCTGCATGTTAGTGCTTTACCAACACTACAACCATAAAGAACACAATTCCAAGTACTGTACTTTTTAGTTTGGGGAGATCACAGTCTACAGACTCAGACTCATTTACTTATATTAGACAAGATTAACCTCATTCAAAACTTACTGCAGTTTATAAGTTCACATAAATACAAAAATTGATGCACTTAAACAAAAACTTCAGGATATTATTTTTTTAATACTTAGGTTATAACTTTTTCTACAGGCTATAATTACCTGCCCCATTATCATAAATGGTTATTGTTCAATTTAACTACATCAATTATCAATTTTTTATATCCTGAAAGAAAATATAAGTGAAAATTACAATTTCTTGCCAAAAGATTTAGGGTTTTCCAAATTTCAATTCGCTTCCCCCCCTTTCAGTTACATTTCAAATAAACTAAAAATAACATCTCACCTGCAACATTCAATAGCAATCACTTAATGTGTAAAATTTTAACTATACCCCGAGTTATTTTAAGACACAAAAAAATGGCTGCCTACCAATCTGTCACAAGTTAGAAATACTACATTTATGAATTGACATGAGGGTTTCAAGTTTCCTCCAGTTTAGGCATTTATACCTTTGTGCTTGTCTTATTTCAGGATGTTAACATAGCATTGATAGTTGTATAACTCATGTTTATGTACCTTAAAATGTAATCATTTAAAACACTAAGAATTAAATTTATGGTGGAGCTTTGGGAATTTTACAAGCAACTAAATAAAATGTCCTTTAGATGTGTCTATTAGCTTCAATCTAGAGATACTTCTAAAGTGAAACTTAGAACTTTATCCTTTAGTCGCAGTTTCAATTCAAAAATCCCTCGGCACCATCAGGAGCCTACAACATAGCACCTTTTCTCATCTGCTTTAGTAAAATATTTTGTCAAGAGTTTCACTTTGATAGTTAATTTTTTTACAGCCTTATGCTTCTCATACATCTTTGGTAAAAGCTCCATTATACAATATGGCCAAAGCATGACGGACTAATACTGTCCATACAATACCATGATATCCCGCTGTTTGTTTTCAGACACCCTCATAAACAAAACCCACTTCACCTTTTCCTGTATACTGCCTTTGCAGTCTACTTTTCTGAAATTCCCTAAGTTTAATTCCTTGAGGATCTCTAAAACTAATCCTTAAGGCTATATAAGAACCAGATGCTGCATTACAATTTTGCATCAAGCTTTAACATTTGGTTCAAAGTATCATAGTGGTCTCAATAACCTAGTTACTGGTCCTAACCAGCTAAGTAATCTTGTTAAGCTCTAGATATCACCAGTGAGCACACTGCTTACCCTTGAAGAAAAGTAAGTTTACATTCATTGTCATCTGTAGGTTCTTTCTCTTCATCCTACTTTCCCTTTAAGTCATTCCTCAGGTTTACACATCATTCATACATCACATTTCCTTCCTTAAAGGAGATTACTGAACCAACAGGATATCTATTTGCATGAGTTAATCCTACAATCATACAGAATTAAAAACTTTCAATAAACATCTTTTCCAGTGTTCTAATTGATGGAGATGTGGATCAATCACCTATAAAAGACTTCTATTTTCAGTTTAATCAGTTGCTGTTAAGTGAAAACAGGAATGTGTATTTTTCCAACTAGGTAAAAGGTGCATATAATTTGAATTGTTAAATGCTTTATTAATGAACAAAGTAAAACATCCTACTAGTAATTTAGAAACTATTGGTCCTTAAGACATTTGAAACATGGTAAAAGTATATATTCCAGTTTTGCCCAAAAGTCACTTAAAATATCTACAAATATTTTATCTGTGTGATACATCATTATTGCTCCATTTTCTGCAAAGTCTATTTTTAGTTAAAAAAGAGGGAAAACACAGCAAAACTGCTAACTTCGCTGTGAAAAAGAATCTGTATCTTTTGACATTATTTGTATGCAGTGTAAGTTAGCTATATAATGGGGAACTCGAGTTTCATCCCTACTCATGCATGATGTATGTTTCAGAACTTAATAGTTGACATTTCAAAAAAACTTTACATTACCTGTTTAACATACTGATGTGCAACTGGAACATAGCACAATGATATTACTCATTATTTGCCACTGTGGGCTAAGTTTACTATACTGGTTTTAGATATGAAAGGTCACATTTGAAATTACTAAATTAAAGTTAGAACTCATAAAGGGGGGAAGGCCTTAAAATATAAAAGACAAACGGCAGTTTGATTAAGCAATAATTTTAAGTTTACTAGATGAAACAGACTTGCAACACAGTCTGCATGAATGCAAAATAAGCCATCTACAGCAAGTGATAAGGAAACTGGGCAAAAGGAAAAAAAGCATACATTGGAAAAAAGATTCTCTCGAAATAAAAAAATCAAACCATAATTATAAAGGACTTTACCAAGACTGCTATATTTCCCCCATCCCATTTGCTGGAAGTCAACAAGAGCATCTAGCACTTCGTGTTCATGTCATATGTCATATCAGAGCACCCTAAACGCAAAGCCAAAAAAAAAAAAAAGAAAGGAAAAAAAGAAAATCCCTAGCCCCCCTCCCCCAACCGTAGAACAGTAACTCCAGAGTTCAAATTCAAAAGAAAAGAAAGTGGCGATTGAAAGAGGTGATGTGGCGATAATCCTATGAATGGGTTTTTGATTTCTCTCCTTCCGGGGGATGGGTGGAGAATGTTCATTAGGATTTGTAGTTAGAGGTTAACCATGTGAGCCCCTCATAGAGTCCGTCCCCTGAGGTGGCACAGGAGGGCTGCACATACCAGTTCCTGTCCCGAATCCGGGTCAGGCCCAGTTTCTCCTGGATCTCGTGGGGTTTCATGGCATCGGGCAGGTCCTGCTTGTTGGCGAAGATGAGGATTATGGCGTCCCTCATCTCCCGGTCATTGATAATGCGATGCAGCTCCTGACGGGCCTCGTCGATGCGGTCGCGGTCGGCGCAGTCCACCACGAAGATCAGACCCTGGGTCCCGGTGTAGTAATGCCGCCAGAGCGGCCGGATCTTGTCCTGGCCGCCCACATCCCACACGTTGAACTTGACGTTTTTGTAAGTCACCGTCTCTACGTTGAAACCGACTGTGGGGATGGTGGTCACCGACTGGCCCAGCTTCAACTTGTACAGGATTGTTGTCTTGCCGGCCGCGTCCAGGCCCAACATGAGGATCCGCATTTCCTTGTTCCCGAAGATCTTAGATAGCACCTTCCCCATCGCGTCGGAGGAGCCGGGGCCGGGGGCATTCAGGTGTCCCGGGTCCCCTCAGCCAACAACGCCGCCGCTGCCGCCGCCGCGAAACCGAAACGAAGGCTCCCAGTCGCGAGGGCGCCCGAGCGGCCTGCGTGGGAGTCGCCTCGTCGGGGCAGAGGCCAGGACCCGCCGCTCACTCGATCATCACCGATCGCACAACGTGATTCCTCGGGTCGCCACCGCGGCCGGGGCGCTGAGTCTGCGCCGGGAGAGCCGCCGCCCTGCTGAGGCGCGGCCCGGCCCGGAACTGCCCTTCCCCCCGCAGGCGCCGCGCGAGCGCCGGCGCGCTTCCCGCTCCGCCGCCTTCTCCCCGCTCGGCCGCGGAGCCTGTAGCCCGCCGGCCAAGCCGCCGGTCCGCGAGCACCGGGCTCACCAGCGATCCAGGCCGCCCGAAAGGCAGCGCGGCTCTGGCGCCTCGTCAGGTCATTGATCCTCGCGGGAACTTGGTGCGCTGCCTGCAGAGACACAGAGAGGAAGAAGAGAGTTATGCTTGGGCTCCAGAGGGGAGCGGAGGTCAAGGTGGCCCGCTTTCCAAGTTCAGCCCGGGAGGTTACCTCCAGCCGCCGCCCAGAGCGCGGGCTCCCTTCGGCTTCCACCTCCTCCTCCTCCCAGCTCTACCGCCACCGCCGCCGGAAAAGGCGCCGAAGAAACCGCCTCACTTCCCCTCCCGACTACGCAGGCGCAGCATAAGCCGACCGTTCGGCCAAGAGCGACCTCTAAGAGAGGCTTGCGCGCCAAGCGTCACGGGCGCCACGCGCTGAGGGGGCGGGGCTACGGCGGCTCGGAGGGCTCCAGGCGTCCGCCGGGCCCCAGGCCCGCTGCTCTCGGATCCTGACCTCCGCCCACCTGTCGCTGCTCTAGTGCTTGTCTTCTTCCCCTTTTTGCTTTCCTCTTCCGCTCTCTCCTCTGGGGCCCACCCACCCACCGTGCTCGACTGTGAATAGCAACAGTGCTAGGGGGCGTCACAGGGCGGGTTCCGCCGGCTGCCGGCTCCCCGGACGAAGCCTCCCCCACGTGGCTTCCAACCCAGTTCTCAGACCTCGGTGCACTGCAGGAGCGCCGCGACTTCCTTTCGTCCTGCCGCAGTCTTTGCGCGCCCTCATTTATTTTAGCCAAGCCTTATCAGCTGTTTTTAACCTTTCTCCTCCACCCCTCCTTGACTTCTTTTATCCCTCGCATTCTGAAATTTCCTGAAAGACACGTGGGAGACCAGTGTTTCATGGGGAATCTACCAGTGTGGCGTTTTTAACTGGGTTAGGTTTGCTCTGAAGCCTTGAGTGTTTGAGCCCAGCTCTACATATCTCGCCGGGACCAGCCCTCATTTCTTAAACATTACAGGATTATTAAGAGAAGACGATAGTATTTCATGTTTATGTATCACCTTTTATTGTCAGTAATAGCTTCTCACCCACTCCCTCGACTTTAGGAAGCCTAGAGGGTATAGTCTTAACAAAGCATTTAGAATCAAAAAGACTACTTCCGGGGCCGGGATCTAGGCGTTTAACCTGAAATTTATTACCTCATGTGTAAAGTGAATTCGTATATTACTTACCTTACTCTGCGTCCCTTTTGAGGGTTAAATAGATCTTTGTAAAAAAAGAGATCTTAAAATAGATAAAACAGGAGAAAAAAACAAGAGGTTTTTATTTTTAAAGGAAGATGCTATACCAGCATATGGTGAGATTTTATTTCACAGTTTAAGAAAATTTGATAATGGCAAGTTAAATAACCTTATAAGTTTCACCCTGAAATAGACTTTAGTTCCTAGTCTGACAGTTACCTTAATTTACTTTCCCTTTGCCTTAACATGCAAATTATAAAACTAAAAGAAGGCTTTGGAGTTGGTAGGTTTGGGTTCAAAGTGTTCAAGTCCATTTTATAGTTGTGAGTGCTTAAGTCTCCAATCTTTGTAAACAATCTTTTTCTGTAAAAGCAGAGGAAGAATATCATTGATGAAAAAAATCAACATTGTTTGTTATAGCAAACACTACTACTGTAAGTATTTTAATCCACACATCAACCATGAGTATTAGCACTTTTTATATAAGGAAACTGTGGGTAGGAGAACTTCAATAATGTTTTGAAGGTCGCAGAGCTGAGATTAAATCATGAGTCTACAGCACATTCTCTTAACCCAAAAATTATGCTATCTTCCTCAATCTTCGTATCAGCCTGCAACAGTTGTTTTGAAGCTCAGTTACAGTATTTCTGAAAATTCTTTGTAAAATGTGGTACTTTACTTGTTTCATAGTAATTATTGTTATATTTGAGGGAGGAATTTTTTGTATGTGGTAAATAGAGCTAAGAGTATGTTGTTCTGTTTCAAAATGGTATTTTTCTCATAACAGCTTAGAGTTTTTACAAGTAGATGGGATATTGGTCTGCTGGGCTTAGATTAATTTCTCAGTGGAACGCATCATATAATTAAAAACAAGCAACTTTAAACACTAACATCTACCTGCGTTAGTACTGTATACGGCTAAAAAGTTTATTTTTGAAAACCCTCTTTCATTTGTATTCCAGCAGAATACAAGCTTCATGCAGCAGGAACTGTAACTTGTCAACACAACATCCCCAATATCTAGAAGACAACATGTAAGTGTCAGGAGTTTGATGATTAATTGAATGAATGAATGCCTTTTATACAACAGATAAGACAAAAAAAAAAAGAAAGAAAGGAAAAGCACATACTATTTTAATCTGGGGGTTTTAAATAATAAGTTAATCTACAAACTTTTCATATAGTGCCGTATAAGAATATTAGAGAATGGCTCATACAATATTTCAAGTAATAATCATAAAAATAAATAATAATGGTCAGAAAAATAGACTGAAAATACTTAACTTTCTGAGTATAATCATTTTAGGTTTTTAAAGTGAATTTCAATCAAACCAGAATATCAGTAAAAGGAACCACCTTAGTTAACTACTAACTCATTCTACTAATGAAACATTTTTTTCCTTGATTCCTTTCTGAAACAATAATTCAAAGCAAGTTTCTGTTTTTTAAATATTAAATATTTCATTCAGTGAAATATTTTACAGCTAAACATTTGCATTTATGAAACAAAATATTACATTTCTCAGTTTGCAATCTTTGAAGTTTTTAATACACAAAGTAAAGTTCAAAAAATGCTAACTACAGAAAAATTAATCTCTGTGTGTTAACTCAAAGCCTGCAGATGAAGAGATTTCTAGGTTACATACAAACTAGGCTTCCCTTTTAGAAAACACCTTTTCATAATTTCTAACATTCAAAAACCACATATATGTGTATGATACTCTTGATTAAAATACTGTCTTACCAGAAAAATATTTACTTATAAAAATGACTTAGCTTTCTGCTTTTAAAGAAGTGAACAAGTCTTCTTTAACAACAGCACCCTCTACTATTTAACTCCTATTTCTCAATTCCTATAGTCCTTAAAAATCACTCACTTTGTATGGCACTGTCATGTATTTCTTTTTATCCATTGCAGTGCCAAGGGCAATTCTGACTACCTGGTAAGAGTCATCTGAACACATACCTTTTGAGGAAGAAGATATAATTCGCTCTTTATGGCTTCATTTTGAGCCTTTCATCTAGACTTAGAATTGAGCACAATCTAGCTAGTCTATTTTTAAAGGTGCATTTTTAAAGGAAAGGTGCATGAAGGAATGAAGGCCAGTGGGCAGGCAGGGAGGAAGAAAGAGGAGAAAGAAGAATCTACTTAATCCATTCATGTTCATCTTAATTGTACCCACTGCCCCTCAGCCCAGACACTTAAGTTGCATGTGGACTATGCTAGCTAGGGGCCATGGGCCTAACCACTAAGATACCAGACCATGCCTTTATCTCATTTAAAGAAGGCATAAAGTCTCAGGAAATCTGTCAGCACTGAAAATAAAGAGTAAATAGGAAACTTTAATAGTATGTCTAGAAAAATTATTAATTCTTTCCAACTGAAGTTAATTAAGGTAAGAGAATTAGCTCTCCCTTGGTTTAATGTATATGTGAAGCCTCTAACAGAAGTTTCTTGTTCCTTTTGTTTTTGAAGTAATGTGTGGTATGTAGTATAATTAAGTTTCAAAGTTTTTATGATAATACAGTAAATATTAAGACACTCAAGAATAAAACTAAAAAATCCGTGAAAACAAATCATTTTCATTAGTAGATATTCTTGGTAACTTTAGTGGGTACAGATATTTTAAAAGATTTAAAAGGATCACTGTGGGAACCAAAATGATAGTTCATGCTCTCATCCTCTCCCCATGTCAGCTAGGGACCACTTTCTAATTCTTTAACTGTAAAATAGTTATACCCTTGTCAAAACCCTGGTAATTACTTTAGTTATACCTGAATATAAAGACTTTATCTCATTTTTAGCAATATTGAAAATGGGAATGCTAGAACTGAAAGGAAAAGTTTGAATTATTGGATATTTTAGCAAATTACTTACTAGTTACAGCTTCAGATCATGAAATAAGCACTGAGGCAACCTGGTCCCTCTGCACAAGGAAATGGAAGAGGTAAATTAAATACTTAAATTACTCCCAGCACTTTCTAACTTTGGCTTAACTTGGGTAAATTATTCATCCTCATTGGTCATCAATTTCTGTATTCCTCCTATAGGGAAATCTCTCTTGCTTGATTAAGGCAGTAAATATTACTGTCCTTTACAGTTAGAGCTGAGGCATGGAAAGGGTAAGCAACTTTCTTAAGGTCAATAAATCGTACAGAGAAGACAAATTAAGTTTTGTTTTTGTTATTTTTGTTTTTTAAATCTCAGTCTAGTGTTCTTTTCTATTGTATGAACTCAGAAAGCTGGGCTAGATTAATAATCCCAGCTGCACATTAAATCATGTAGGATATTTGAAAACTAAGTAATGCCTGAGCCTACACTAAATCAATTACATCAAAATAGCTAGGGTAGAAGGTAGACCCATAAGTATATATATATTTTTAAGGCTCCTTGAGTGAATCTAAATGTGTAGCTAAGACTGTGAACCACTGAACTAATTGCTGTTAGGACATAGGCTTGAGACGGGCCAAATGGAACAACCAAGAATAAAACAAGTAAATGAAAGTGCTTCCTATTCCTCTTCCTTAAAAATCCTTCTTCCTCTCAAATTCTGTGAGTTCTGAACCTCATATTTTATAATCCCCTACCCTGAAATATATAGCCCCACACACAATTTTTTACATAGTAGAGTGCATTAATACTTGTCAGTGGTATGAGCTTCCAAGACTTTAGACATATCTGACAAAAGCATAAATACTTCTGAGATTCTTGAAAAAAAGTATTTTGAAAATACAATGACAGCTAAATTTTTTGAATTATTAATAGAAACACTGTCAACCAGTGAGCTCCATTAAATGAAGAACAAGTGAAAATGCTTAGCAATCATAGGATGATCAAGCTTGTAAGCTCTGCACTAAAACCTGTCAGTGAATATTGCCGTTTGGCTGCTTATTATGCAAACTCTTTTCCTATTTGACTTACTGCAAAATTAGGTAGAACGAAAGATGGAGATAGGCGAATAGATACTCCTCTGTCTATATCCCTTGTAGCTGCAACTTTTGAGTAAGTGAACTAAACTCAACCAGTTAATTAATATCCTAGTCTAAGCTTTGAATTTTGACACATGTCCAGAGTGACTGAGTCTAGCAGTATGGTGACAGATTTCTAATGGCAGAAGTATCAATGGCATTAAGTGTCATAGTGAAAGCACCAGCAGATACATCTAAAACCAACAATTTTGTGGCATTCTAGAAGAGCCTTTTATCCTGTCTCTGCAGCCTTCTTGACAATTCTATGAACTTCCTACTATACATCCAATAAAATTATTTTCTGTTCAAATTAATGAGTCAGTTTTTATTTATTATAAATAAGACCTGAGGGGTACACATTTTAATTTATAAAATGCAAAATAAAATCTTTCCAACACTACAAATCAGCTATCTAATTGTATTTAGTAATAGGTGGTCATTTGAAAATGGAGTCAGACAAGCGAAGGTCTCAAATCATCATTTTCAATCTGTTAAAATTATGTTCCTTCCCTTCGAAGTTTATGAATGTTTGTTTTTGGTTTGGGTTTTTTTATAGGAAGGGTACAAGCAGGAATGAAGTTGAATATGCAGGCAGGCAGGAGGAGAGACAGGGGAAGAAGCACTTTTTTTATAATGAGTGGTTCCTTCTTTAAATTTTCTAATTATAGGTTTTGTCTTTTACTTTGTCTTTCTGTTTTGTTTTTTTTTCTTTTTCCCTTATATTAAAGATATATCAAAGAAATGGCATATAAGCAAAAACTCACCTCTAATTTGTGAATGAGTCACAGTGTTGCTAAATAAATTTACTTATTTAAGGCATGATGCATTATTATTTACATAGTAGCATTATTATTTACATAATAGAGTGCATTAATACTTGTCAGTGGTATGAGCTTCCAAGACTTTATACATGTCTGACAAAAGCATAAATACTTCTGAGATTCTTGAAAAAAAGTATTTTGAAAATACAATTACAGCTAATTTTTTTGAATTATTAATAGAAACACTGTCAACCAGTGAGCTCCATTAAATGAAGAACAAGTGAAAATGCTTAGCATTTTCAAATGCTTGCTTTTTCCCTTCAATATAGCATTCTGCATGTGATCTGCAAAACCTAACCTTGAATTGAAAGGAAAAATTCCTTAGAAAAGCATAACCAGATGGATTCATGTGAGATTTCCACCTCCATTACCTTTGTAAATTTTGCTTTACACATATATATGTATTATGTGTACCAAAGAGCAAATAGTGGAGTCACTTTTACTGTTCATTATCTTTGAGCCATCAGCATATAATTGTTTCTAACTCCAAGATACAGTTTAGAGCACAGTGGTCAAAATGTATGTGTGGAAACATGGTAAAATCTTAGGTAAATGTTACACTGTAGGCAGTGTAACAACTGCTTAGCTGGGCAAAATTTATGGGTTTGTTTCCATTTCAGGTAAGAAAGATTTATATTCCAATAGGCCTGGAAAGACACCTACTAGATTACGTGTCCACAAATAATAGTCAGTAACTTAAACCTGCTAAGCTAAAAAGTAACTTCAGGGTAACATTACAATTTCATAAACCTGGGTTAATGGTGTTTTGACCCTCTCTGGTGAACAAGGTCAACGATTCTTGCTCCTTTCACTGTTGGAAGAAGGTTGGCTGACCTCCCAAATTAACTAGATTAATGCCAGAGAAAAGAAAGTTCTAAAGACTTTGAAACAGTTTCTGATGCTTTACTTTATTTCCAAATGTAAAAATGGGTCTTTCTAGTGCTTAGTATGTCATGAACTCAACTCCCTTCACAGTAGTGATTTTGATTATGTAAGGTTAACTGGGGATTTTGTAACAATTCCAATATGGATATGGCTATAACAGTGTATCAACTTCTCTAGCAGTAGAACAAGTTAACATATTGGATACTTTGAAGATGTCTTTGTAAACAGTCACCACCACCCCCATACACACACACACACACACACACACACACACACACACACACACACAGGAATAGAGGGCTACATTATGGTTTTTCTATGTAACATCGCAGCCCATACATTATTTGGCCATACCAACTAGACCACTTTATTCTAATTGGCTTGTTAGATTCTTATTTCTGATCATTTAAAGTCAACATGAAAAAAGACCTTATGGGCCTGTCTCTTCCCAGTGAATCCATATCCTATGAACTAGAGACCTTTTACAGCCATACTCTGCTTTGAGTACTGAGTAGTAGGTAGAAGTTAGACTTCAAGGAGAAAGAAAAAAAGCAGATGTTCAGAGAATAACAGAAAACTGCCCCACTCTACAGTTCTGGGCCCTTCCTGGAGTCTGTCTACATACCAACCCTTGATTTTCATGCGAAATCTTGTATCTTTATATAAAATTACCTTTCTTTTTGCTAAGGCAAGCTATAGTAGGCTTCTGTTACTTTAAAAAATATATCCATGTAGTGTGCAAGCAAAACAAAATTTTAACAAAGCAAATGCATCAAAATCAGACAAATGCTTCTGGAAACTATAAAGTATATGATATAATAATACCTAATACACAGTAATTGTATACTACCATCACTGTTACATGATAAAACCACCATTAGAATTAGAGTGGACTGTAAATAAATCTAATACAATGTGAGATGTGCCCTTGTGACTCGGGGTGGAGATGCTGATGTGCAGACCTCATACAGCCCAAGGACCTGAGTTTGAGACCTGGGGCTGGGGTGAAAACCCAAAATGAATAACTAAAGATGTTTCTGGTGCATCCTGATGAAGTAGTGGTTAGGTCAGTTGCCTCTGAAGGAGCATAGTCTACATACTCTCAAGTACCCATGTTCATCTCCTGGATCCAGAGAGAACAACCATTGTGAACTTCTAAATAAAAATAAAATGCTTCTTCCAGCCTGCCTGCCTACTCATCCTCATTCCTGCTTGTACCTGTCCTTTAAAAAGAAAAAAAAATGTTTGTTCCTCCTCTTCCTTTCTTAAATTCTTCGTCTTCCTCTTCCTTTCCCTTCCCTACTCTCTTTAGAAAAAAATCTAATACACTGTATTAAAGTCTCTAAACAGTTCTATGACCTAGTCTTTTTGATCCACCCCTGAATTACTTTATAGAGCTCTTAGAATAATGTGATTCTTACATCAATAGTTTTCTTAATGTGGAAGGAGAAAAGGACATCACAGAATAGCTGAATAAGTTTTTCAATCAGTATCATTTGTTCTAAACAGAAAATTATTAAAATTAATACAATAGAGGTGCACTGGTGGAGTAACAGGCACGTGCCACTTACAACCCTAGGTCCCAGGTGCTCATCCTGGGTCCTTCGGGGAACAACCAAGATGAACAACTAAATACAATAAAGTGCTGCTTCCTCCTATTCCTTCCTACCTATACCTTTCCTTAAAACAAACAAACAAACAAAAAAACAAAAACAAAAACAAAAACAATAGACTTCTGATTCCAGGAGGATGAAATAGACCTAATTTTTTCAATTCCTCTAAGTACAACTAAAACCCTCAACCATGACATGTTAAAACTACCATAAAAGGACTACGAGAGACAGAAAGAAGAAAGCATACTGATTAGGGACTCCAAAAAAAAAAAATCTGATAGACCAAATGGTTTCACTGGAGAATGTTACCAAGCATTTAAAGAATTTAGGACAAAGAGGTGGAAACACCTTCCAGTTCATTTTAGGAAACTCGTATTACCCTATCCTAAAGCCAAATAACAGTACAAGTGAAAACAAGAAAACTACAGGCCAATATCCCACATATATAGAGATGCAATTTTTTTTTAAATATTAGCAAAGAATATTCAGCACTATATTTTTAACCATGCACAATTACCTCTGAATCTTTTTCAGAGATGCAAGATTTCCAATATTTGAAAAATCAGTGTAATCTACCATGTTAACAGGCTAAAAAAGAAAGTTTATATGATCATATCTATCAATGAAGAAAAAAAATTGACAAAATTCAGCATCCATTCATAGTATAAAACTCTAAATGAGGGTTGAGGGTAGGAAAGGAGTCTACTTCCCCAAGGAGAGTAAACTACCCCACTAAGGTCAGGAACAAAGCAAGGATGTCCACCCTCACTGCTTCTATTCAACAGTGCTGCAAGTTCTAGCCAGTGCATTTATACAAGAAAAGGAAAGAATTGTAGACCGGAAAAGAAGAAATAAAACTTTGTAAAAGACATGATGCCCACACAGAAAATCCCAAGAAATCCACACCCCTCCAAAAAAAAAAAAAAAAAAAAAAAAAAAAAAAAATAGCCTTCTACAATTAATTAGTGTTAGGCTGGCCCAGGGACAAAAACTGCAGTGGCCATGCCCGGGAAAACAGCAGCCAAGCCCGGGGGAAAAAGGTGGATGACGTCAGAATAAGGGATGCGACCCCCACACCTGGATTCACAGGGCCAATCCCAATCGCCATATGGGAAGCCCGCGAAATTCCTCTGCTTAAAGAGCCGGTACCCCTTTGTTCTGGGCGCGACTTCCCGGCGCTCTGCGGACTTGGGAGTTTCGCCCGGGTGTGCAAACCCCAATAAAGCCCTGGCTATTCGACATTTTTTGTCTGATTGAGCTTTTCTCCTCGCAGAGCCCAGAAAACCTTGCAATTAGTACGTTCAACTAGGTTGCATAATTAGAAGATAAATATATAAAAAGCCATTGTATTTCTATAAGCTAGTAATTAACACATGGACGCTACAATTAAAAATAAAGTATAATTACTCAATTTAAATATTTGAATATAAATCTGACAACACATAAAACACATTAGAAACCAAAAAACTGATTAAGAAAATAAAATGATTTAAATACATGGAGAGACAGTTTATGCGTTGGAAGATTTGACATAGAAAGTGTCCATTTTCTCCAGTTTTAATGGAATTCCTATCAAAATTACAGCAAAGTATTTTGTAGCTATAGACAAGATTACTCTAAAATTTATAGAGAATGGCAAAGGAACTAGTCTACCCAATTTCACTATTTAGCTAACGTAATCATCCTGTGTGGTCTTATTGGAGGGATAGACACACAGATCACTGGAACACAATGTAGATCCAGAAATAACAGACCCACACAAATATGCCCAACTGATGTTTTGTGTGTGGGTAAAAAATTACATATATATTTACATACATTGCAGTTGAACAGTGCAGGGGTTAGGGACAATGATCTTCCCACCCTTACACTCAAAATTCACATATAACTTTTAAAAAATTAAATTGTCTTATTTTTTTATTTACATTCATTTTAGTATATTGAGTTCACACCTCAAAGACTGTATTTCATACCAAACCCACCACCAGAGTTCTAGTGCCATTTATCACTATTCTGTTACTTCCTTCCCTCCTCCTCCCAACTCCTGGTAGCCACGGTCTTGCAGCCTGTGAATTTGGTTGAGATTTGTCTATTTGTTTTGTTTCCTTATATTCCACATATGAGTGAAATCGTCCTATACTTCTCTCCTTTTTTTTTCTGGCTTATTTTGCTTAGCATAAACACCTCCATTTCCATCCAGGTTGTTGCAAAGGGCACAATTCCACCTTTTTAAATAGCTGCATAGAATTCCATTGAATCGATGGACCGCAGCTTCCTTATCCAATAATCTGTTGATGGGTATTTACGTTGTGTCCATGTCTTAGCTATTGTGACTTGTGCAGCTATAACATTAGGGTGCATTTTTTTTTTTCTTTTCTGATAAGTGGATTTTTTTAAATTATTTTCTGGGTATGTCCCTGTTACTGACCCCAAAGGTCTGGTAGCCTCTTCAGGATTCTTGAACTTCTAAGGAAACACAAATTTCACAGAGTCTGAAACATCCCTCAGACAAGGTTTTATTGTAGAGATTAACAGAGACGGAG